>VZQC01015218.1:2081235-2466879 GCA_009823505.1 Rhizomys pruinosus | reverse complement strand
GTGCCTGTCTGGAGTGACTTCCGGGCTCCTTGCTTCAGGAGCCCGCCCGCACAAAGACACGAAAGCACCGAACCAGACCCACCTGGCACCGGCTGCAAAGGCAAAGGGCGGCTCCACCCAGACAGGGTTTAGAGTTGAGACCCTTTTCCAGCAACCCAGGAGTCAATCTACCCTAAAATCTACCTGTCTGGAGCGACTTCCGGGCTCCTGTGCTTCAGGAGCCCGTCCGCACCAAGCTAATTTTATTTTTAACTTCTTCAAGGAGGCTACAAACTGTTTTCCTTAATGATTGGACTCACTTCTGCCAGCAGTGTATAAAATTTCTTCATGGCCTCACCAGTACCTATTATCATTAGTAGTTTTTTTTTTTTTTTTTATAATACCCATTCTTACTAGGGTGAGGAGAAATCTCTTTCAAGCTTTGATTTATATTCTGGTATTAATGATATTCAGCATTTTCTCATATACCTGTTGACTATTTGTATATCTTATTTTGAGAAAAGTCTATTTAGATGCATCACTCATTTTAGTTATTTGTAGGAAGTTGTATTGTTTTGCTGCTGTGTTCTGGATGTTAACCCCTGACTGGATGCATAGTTTGCAGGTATTTTCTCCCATTAGTATGGGCTGTCTCTTCCTGCTTTTCACTGTTTCCTTTGCTGTGAGAGGCTTTTAGTTCAATGTAATATCATTGGCTTGTTTTTCTTTTGTTTCCTTTGCCTTGACAGGCTTATCCAAAAACGTCTTTGTCCATCCCAATATTCTGAAGTATTTATGTGTAGCTTCTTCTGGTACTTTCATGATTTTAGGTCTTATATTTAAGTCTTTAATCCATTTTGA
Organism: Rhizomys pruinosus; assembly: GCA_009823505.1. Classification (NCBI taxonomy): domain Eukaryota; kingdom Metazoa; phylum Chordata; class Mammalia; order Rodentia; family Spalacidae; genus Rhizomys; species Rhizomys pruinosus. Next base: position 2,466,039 of record VZQC01015218.1, on the reverse strand, counting down.
GTTGTGTTTTATACATGGAAAGAAAACATGGTCTAGTTTCTACATGTGGCTATCCAGTTTTCCGAAACCATTCATTGAAGAGACTGACTTTTATATTAGACATTTTTAGCATAATTGCTGAAAATTCTTGGTTATAGGCACATTGGTTTAACTCTAAGCTCTGAGTTATGTTTCACTGGTTTAAATGTCTGTTTTCACTGCCAATACCAGAATGTTTTCATTAGCTATGTGGTATATTGTGAAGTCAGGTAGTGTAATGATTTGTGCTGTTTGTTTGTATATCAGTTCTGTGAGGAATGTTGTTCATACTTTGATATTGTATCTATAGATAATTTTCAGTAGCATGGGCATTTTAACAACATGGATTCTTCCAACCCATGAACAAAGATGCCTCTCCATGATTTTATCCTAAATTTTATTTTATAGCTATTTTAAATTGGATTGTTTATGATATTTTTCACATAATTTGCTTTTTATTGTAGACATTACTGATATTTGTCTGTTGATTTTGAATCCTGAAATTTTTTCAAATTTGGTTGGTTGGCTGGCTCTGAACAGTTATTTGGTAGAATCCTCAGGCTTTAGGGTATTCTATAAATAAGGTCATATCCTCTGTAAATAGTGGCAGTTTGCTCCATTTCTTTGTTTTTCCTGATTGTTCTGGCTAGCATTAGCTTCTGTCCATATAGAAATTCCAGTTTTATGGTTTAATAAAAATGGACAACCTTTTTTCTTCCAGAGCTATCTATTAGTTTGATGCCATACATTGTGCTTCTCACTACATCTCAGCATTCAGCTAGCTATAGTAAAGCTATATGGCTTTATGATTCTGTGATATGTTTCTTCTTTACTTACTTTGTTCACAATTTTCACTATTGTGATATTTAGGAGTTGATGCATTTTTTTACTGAAGTTCATATAAAATGTACTTACCATGCATAGAAATGGACAATAATAGTGAATAGTGAATAGTGGATAATAGTGAATAGTGAAGAATAATAGCCTAGTAAAGCATTGTTACATGCAGCTCAACATTAGGTCATAGAAGAATAGTAGTGCATACATGCCTGTTTACCAATGCAAATAGTGAAGCCAAAGTTGGTTAACAGGTTCCTTGGATATTATGCAAGTGAGGTGATTGATCTAAGATGCAAATCCAGATCTCTAGATGCTAAAGTCCAACATCAGATCAACAAAGTCTATATTAATCCCGATTTCCTGAAGACTTCAAGTGCTCAATAAAATGCCAAGCAGTCATAAACCAGCTTAGAAATTTGGAGAGCATCTCTTACCTGTTATTGAACTACAAATTTCAACTAAAGGTGAAGTAATGTTAATCTGTGTGTCATTATTTGACTTTCTGATCACCTGCATTTCGGCAGGCGAGACGGACTGCCACTTTTACGATAATCAGCTAATAAATCCTCATGATTGTTACACTTTTATGCAGAGCAGTAATCTGAACAAATTGGTTGCTGACAGCTGTGGTAAATTGCCGAGAATGAGGGCTGTCAGGAAATAAGTTGTTTGTATGAACGTGCAGAGTAAGTAAATCCTATGTCATGTGATTTTATTAGATGGAGTTATTTGTGACCTAATATAATAATATTTATGGATTATTAATGTAGAAAATGTTTGTTCATCTTTAAAGTGGCATTGGTTTGGGGATACATATATTTTAGGTTGGTGAATCCCTAGTGACAATATTTGTTATCAGGGCCTCAGTACTGATAACTGGTGCCTAGCCCAAAAAAGTGTTACAAATACATTCTTGAATAGAGCATTTCAAGAAAAAATATGTCATTTAGTGTTAGAGGCTCAAAAATTTATTAAATGATATATGATAAGAAAAAATTACTTTAAATTGGCAAATTCTAGGTGAACAATACATGTTTCCAATTCTTCCCAATTTATAGCCATAAAATAACACTATGACTTTATTTAAGGTTGAAGGGAAGAGAATGTGGAATTTGAAGCAAACACATATGTGTCTAGGCTTAGCATAGCAAATGAGGAAAACAGCCTTTTGACCTTGAATCTTAACCAAACATGTATTCCTTTAAGGTTTAAGGGCAATGCATTTGAGTATTTAACACTCTGTGATTCTGATTTGAGGTACTTATTTGTGACACCAAAACCTCAGTGACTCTTTTCCTTCCTACATGAATGACAGCAGGAGGAACCATGCTGTATTGTCAGCTGGAGAGCAGAGAGGCAAGCCAAGAGAGAATTGTAAACCAAAGAGTTTCATTTATTACATCATGTTTCTACCATAGGATTTACTTAGGATTATAGAAAGCATTTAAACAAAAGAATAGAGAATATCGTGTATTTTCCTCTTGTTTTTTTCATAGACTCAATCTTAACCAAAAATATTTTAATTTTTTTCGTGAGTTACTATGTTTGTGAAGGTTTTTAACTTATATTCATTTCAACATTTCCTAAGTGACAGGCAAACTTTTCTAATATAATTTCTGGACCCCACCATATATAGATTCAATAGGTTACTTTTAAGTTGGTGAATAAGGAATTTTACAGTTTTACAGAAGGATGCTCTGATAAGCTCCCATACATAGTTGAACAGTAGACAACAGAAAGTGGCCATGCCGTGTCTCATTTAGCATTAGAGGTGGAGTACAAGTTTAGTGGTTACATGCTGAATTCTTTCAACTGCAAACATTCCAAAGAGGTATGAATTATGTTGATTTTATAATATAAAGTTTTATAATATGACATGTACTGTTGGCTATAGTCATGTAAAGTAGCTCTCATATATTAAGACACTTCAAAAGGCTTTGTATAACTTGTTAAACTTGGTAAAAATTATGCAAAACTAAGTTTTTTTTTAAAGTATCATTTCTCAAAGGAAATCTCTAAAGCCTTATCTTCCTCTATTGAAGGTTCATTTTTAAATGTCATGCCAGTTGTGGTGGTTTCAAAATATCATTAGCCAATACTTTAAGCATAAAATGCACTGAAATTTTACTGCTAAAGAAAATTAGTTTAAATTTCTGTTGCCAGTATTCTACTTGATAAGTGGATTATTTGGGCTAAAGTCTTAGTAGATCTGATTATACCACCAATGATTTCTGACTCATAGTGTGTCTGTCACAGAGCACAGTAGGAGTAGAAGTGCCAAAGATCCAGATTTGTGTTTGTCATAGCTGTTTACTTGTACATGTTCAATTAGCATTAACTTTATCCACAGTTCTTTAACTGGGATGTTTTAAAGTCAAGTGTGCATTCTGTGAGGATTAGGTTTGTTAAAACTAGATTATAGAATCCATAAATCCACTTACTAGGGCGTGTTCATGAACACAAATACACACAGAAGGGTGCCACTTGTGCCCTGCAAGCCCAGCTCCTCCTCCCTCATACTTTTGGTGAATGGCCACCTGTGTAGATGCATATGCTCACTGCCAGTGAAGCTTCATCTCTTATTTTTAAGTGAAAATAACAACAAATACTTCTAATTCTTACTTCCTGTACCCCAGGGGGCTTATTCCAATGCATCAGGGGTGCTAACCACAATATTGTTTAACCTGAGAAGAAGTGCTGTTGAGCTGTTGGCAGATAGAAAAGCATGGAGAAAAAAAAAGAATAATAAAAAACTGAGTATTTTCTCATTTGACTTTTGGGGGAACATGTTAGTTAATAAACATGAGAAATATTTTTATGTGGATAAAGAACCCAAATGCATATTATATAATATATGTATATTATATATCTCCTATATATTCAAGTCTTGATCTAGAGTCTGGAAACATGTCTCAAGCTCTTGCCGTCACTTAATCTCTCTGCGCCTCAATTTCCTCCTTTGTGGAATGAGGCAAAGTAGGGCTGAAATCTCCTTCAGGGTTGATTCTGTTTAATACTCATAAAGCACTAATAAGATTCTAGTTTCCATCCTAAGCACAAGACATTATTCTCTCCTTAAAGGATGTGAAGAAAGAGAGCTGGAAGATTCTCTCAACAAGAATTAGTAAAAGTTATTTGAGCAAAGGTAGATAGATAAGTCATCTCAGGCAGAGAAAATGCCTCACCCAAGCACACAGAACCAGAGCGGGAGAAATAGGCAGCCTGGAATGACATGCCATGGATGCATCCGAGGTGCCACACAAGCTGATGCTTGTTTGGCAAGCTCTCTGATGGTTGCTAAGAATAATTGTTGCTGGGGGAAACAGAGGAGGGATTCAGTCAGGTTTGTAATATCTATAACTGGAGGGGTAAACTGTATCAGTGGTTTTGACCTTAGCCCAGATTCTCTGGAAATAAACCTCAAAGCAATGATCTGGTGCTGGTGATCTATTGGGAGTCATATTTCTAGAGAGTGAAGTAAAAATAAGCAAGAGATAAAGCAAGGAACACCAGCTGCTCACTATGTTCTGTTTCAGGAACAGGCTGCTTAGCACATAATGACCAGTGGGAGTCAAGCAGTATAGAATCATTCTTAGAAGTCTTTGAGGGCAAAGGAGGTGTCAGAAGTTATCATTGGGCTTCTTACTCCATTGATGAAAGTTCACTCCGCAGGAGACGTTCTCTGCACTGTTTCATGGAGATTCACTGGCAAACTGAAAGCCATATGGTATTCGACAGTGTGGCTTTGCATTCAAATGCACAACCTCCCTCAGAAGCCAGAAATTCCAGGTCTGTGGCAGCTAAGGCATATAGTGTCAGAACCGGAGATGACCCAACCCATTTGGACAAGGGAAAGATTCCCATCTGGAGGTAGACAACCTGTGAGAACCCAGGCACTGTCAACTGGCCAGGGTGGTGGTGTGAAGTACAGCCTTTGGAGAGACAAAGGCAAAGTAGCAATTGAGGCAAAGCAAGTGACTGATGGCACAGATCAGGGCTCCAGAAGAATCTACAGAAGTAATGAAGATCCTTCAAGTAAGTTTTCAAACCATACATGCAGATATAAGATAAGTTGCTTTAGCAGAGAGTGCACACCTTTGATCCCAGCACTCGGGAGGTAGAGGCAGGTGGAGCTCTGTGAGTTCAAGGCCAGCCTTGTGTACATAGAGATTTCCAGGCCTGCTGGGGCTACAGGAGCCCCTGTCTCAAAAACACCATAAAAGAAGGTACGTTGCTCTTTGAACCACTGAAGAGAGTCCACAGCCCCCACTTTTCACAGCCTGTCCCTGGTGACACTGGAGATACACCATAGTGTTCCTTGTGGTACAATTTGAAAGTATGTGATATAGATCCCATCTTACACTGGCATGCAAGTGTTTGCTTTTGCTTTTGTGGATTTTGCTTTGTTTTGGTAATATGCGTGAGGAATAAGATTTCATTACCTATAAGAGAAGTGTGTTCTCTTAGTTATCACAATTGTGAGATTGGGGACTTTCAAAAACTCAAAGTTCATGGAGTTCAATTAGCTCATAATTGCAAATGAGAAAAGTGAAATTCAAGAAGAAAAGTTGTCTTCGAAAAGGTCATATAACTAATTAGTGGAAAAATAGAGGGCTGGAACCCAGGAAATGTGACTCTGGGTTCTTTTATCTGAACATATTTTTGGAGTTCATGAATTCACATCAGTGTTTTTCTTTAATTTTGTATTTTCATTTTGATAACCAATCATATATGCCCATGTCCCCTGGATAATCACTTAGTACTTCAACAGTCAATATGTGGCAAATCCTTCCTTTATGGGGGACATCACAGGGCAGGTGAACCAAATGCAAGCACTTCTATTCCAAAGCAATTAGTACTGTATTCACGGGATGACAGATCATGCCACATGGGTTCCATCTTTATTCATATTTGTTAAAAAGCTGGAATAGCATTTTTAGAAACACCCATTCCCAGCACTCACTTGACTTGATACTTTACAGTGAAGCTGCAATGCAAACTTTATCCTCACATTAACAAAAGGTCAGCTGCTGACTAACAGCCAGTATTTATGGGAGTCACTACTAATTCAGAGAGTATTTGCCTTGTGCTTAAAATTACTATATTTCAAAGTTTTATAGCACTATACCAAAACAGAAAACTTATGGATCTGATTCCACCTGAATATTTTCAGTTTGCAATTCCTAGAGGAAATAATCAGACCATTTCCTCATCTCAGAAACCTTGTCTCCAATGCATCTGCTAGAAGGAAGCCTAAGCCACTGTCTATAAAGCCAGGGCATGGAAGGAAACCTAGCAGGAGGCTTTAGTGTCTGCTAATGCTTTCTTATATATAATGCTGCATCACATACAAGAAGGGAAGGGAGAGCCTGGAAACTATGTAATCAAACTTAGGAAGAAGGGCAAAAAGAAATATCAAAGTAGATGAAAGACTCTTGTTGGTCCCAACTATACCCAGCCAGCCTTCTGTCTGGATCACAACCCCTACTAAGAGCTCTTGTTTTATACTCCTATTCCAAGCCAGAAATTCATTCATGTTCAATGAACCACTATGGGATAGGCACTGTGCCCAGGGCTGGAAAGCACTAAAATCATATTCATGTTTCTCCATTTCATTAGAGAACACATTTGAGTGCCTGTCTTTCACTGTTATGTTTTAACTCTCGACTTTTTCTTCTGAGTGATATTGATAAGTACTTAATTCTGATTACAATTAGGATATTAGGTAAGGCATTTGATGTGTTTTTACCCTTGAGGACAATAAGTGATGGCATTTTGAATGGATGTTTTGCTAACAGGAACCACTGAGGTTTCTAGTTGCTAGTCTAACATTAGGAAGACATATTCCAGAATTGTTACAAACTAGTTTCTTAATAACATTTAGCAGATATGTTGAGTCTAGTCATAGCCATTCTAAATGCTGACAGGTTAAAATAAAAGTAAGGGTCATGGCCCGGCATGGTGGTGCACGCCTTTAATCCTAGCACTTGGGAGGCAGAGGCAGGCAGATCTTTGTGAGTTCAAGGCCAGTCTGGTCTACACAGTGAATTCCAGGACAGCTGGGGCTACAGGGAGACCCTGTCTTGAAAAGACCAAAATAAAAAAGGGCTGGAAAGATGGCCTAGCGGTTAAGAGCACTGACTGCTCTTGCAGAGGACCCGGGTTCAATCCCCAGCACCCACATGGCGGCTGAGAACTGTCTTTGACTCCAGTTCCAGGGGAATCCGATGCCCTCTTCTGACCTCCACAGCATTGCACAACACAGATGCACAGACCTACATGCAGACAGTATATTGATACACATAAAAAATAAATAAATAAAAATTTTTTTAAAGTAAGGGTCATGGAGCTGAAGGGATGACTCCGTGATTAAGAGCACTGGCTGCTCTTGCAGAGGACCCAGGTTCAGTTCTTAGCATCCACATGGTGGTTAACAACCATCCATAATTCCAGTTTCAGGGAATATGACACTCTCTTTTGGCTTCTGTGGGCATTGCATGACATGAGTGTACTTACACACAGACAAAACATTCATGACATGGGTGTACTTACATACATGCAAACAAAACACTCATGCACAGAATATTAATTAAAAGTGTCAGACTTTGCTTCACTTTTGAATATTATTTAGAAGGAGCTGGAGAGATGGCTCCGCAGCTGAGAGCATTGGCTTTTCTTGCAGGGAACACAGGTTCTGTTCCTAGCACCCACAAGGTATCTCACTGCTGTCTGTAATTACAGTTTGAGGGGATCAAGAGCCCTCTTCTGACCCCTACAGGCACCAGGCACACATGTGGTACACATGCCTACATGCAGGCAAACACTCATAAAAATAAATAAATCTTGGGGCTGGAGAGATGGCCTAGCGGTTAAGAGCACCAACTGCTCTTGCAGAGGACCTGGGTTCGATCCCTAGCACCCACATGGCAGCTGAGAACCGTCTGCAACTCCAATTCCAGGAGAACTCCAGTTCCAGGGGAATCCAACACCCTCTTCTGACCTCTGTGGCATTGCACGACACGGGTGCACAAACCTACATGCCGACAGTACATTCATACACATAAATTTAAAAAAAATAAGTAAATAAATAAATAAATCTTAAAATTGCTTAAGAGAAATGTATGAGTCCTGCTACAGGCTTTGAAGACTGCTTTATAAATGTTCAATGTAAAAACAAAATAACAAATGAAGTGGGGAATAAAAAGGATCAGGAATTCCATCTGTGCCTGCCAGAACCCCATCCCATTTACAATATGTTAAACACATTTACACTTGTAATTGTCTACCTTTATTTTTTCATTACATTTAGTGTATGTGTGTGTGCATTTGTGTGATGCATGTGTGTATGAACATGTGTCATAGCACAGGAGTGGAGGCCAGAGGAAATTTGCTGGAGTGAGTTCTATTCTTTCACCATGTGGGTCCCAAGGATTGACACAGGTCGTCAGGTATGGCAACAAGTGCCTTTACCAACTGAATCGTCTTGCTGGCCCTCTTTCCTATTTTAAATTACCTTTTTTATTCCTACCATCTATCTCTCAGGTTATTAGACTTGTGGCTAACCTATTATCTGTCTCTCAAAATCAATTGACATCTTCATAAAAATTTTGCGATGTGTTTAGCTCTAAGAATGGAAAGCACAGCTTAGCTTGTCACATTATGAAACCCTGGGAGGACATGTTTAGATTTAGGGAGTGTACTGTGACTATGTTCACATGGTTTACAAACTGTAAAACTTGACTTCACCATAGTAAATGTTCCTTACTATTTAAAAACATTTATGAATGAGGGTGAAATTCCTTTGATCTTTTTTTTTTGAGTTGCATATATGACTTCTGCATTTATATCACTTCCACCCCTCCCCTTATCCTCCAACTCCTCTCCTCTCATGCCCCCCACTCCCTTTTAATTTCATGACCTCTTCATTTATTATTATTGTCACGTATACACGTATATTTATTTATCATCTACTGAGTTCCTTTAATGGTGCTTGCATGTACAATTCCCAGGGTCTTAACAATGACTCAAAGACTCAGTATTTGATTGTTTTCCTCAGCCTGCCTCAGTCTTTCTGGAAGTGAAGTTCTTGCCTAGTTCTTTAGGCTATGCAGAGATGGGAAATCCCCCCAATTCCTGAATACAGTGGAAGAGTTTATATTAATTGAAATTCACCTAAGTTTGAGACTTACAGGAAATAACAAGTTACAGACCCTGGGAGACTCAAAGTCTGAATTTTGTGAAGAAAGTCAGCTGACACGAAGTTCTACTCTTCCACTGGCTCATGTAGTATCTCTATTGATTTTTCTTTCACAGAGCTCCAACCAGCCCTACTTCTGTTTGATGTGGTGAAAAAAGCCACTTGCTAATTCAAAACATTTGTTTCTAGGTGCCAGGTTGACCTGTCGTCCCTCAGTCGGGAACAAACACACAAGCTGGAGCTACAGCTGGAAGAGGGTGAGGGCCACCTGGTGCTGCTTGTCACTCTGACAGCATCGGCCACAGTCAGTATCTCTGACCTCTCTGTCAACTCCTTGGAGGACCAAAAGGAGCGGGAGGAGATATTAAAGCGATATGTACGTATGTAACTCTCCTCCTTGCAGAGCCATGTGTGACTAGACGAGGTGATAAACAATGTGCCCGGGGTGACAGATGGATTTCTGAAGAGGTGTTTGAGAGAAGACAGCAGGAGTAAAGTGCAGGCCCATGTGGTGCCACGCAACAATTGCAGGGGCACTGGCGTTACCCACCGATGCCTAGAGGTTTAGTCTTCTCCAGAGTCCATTCCACAGCATGTTCTTGGTTCTGAAGCTCTATGCAATTGTTTTTGTTTGTTTTTCATTTTTATCATGTAGAGTAGCTATTCATAACAGAAAGTCAAGTTTATACACTTCTTTAAAATTAATGAGTGACTCTATATAGTTGTAAACAAGACTTTTTTGTCCTTCCAAGTTTGAAATAGTAATAGAGGTTTGGTAACTAGAGAATATTCATTCACACAGCTCAAGTTTACTTTTCAACTTGCAAGAGACGCAATTGCTCTTAACTGCTGAGCCTTTAATTTTAAAAAACTTGAATGTAAAATACAGCTTAACCATAGCCTCCTTCCTTCTGATTGGATGTGGAGTGTGAGGATGTATTAGGAAGTCAGTAAATAACTACCTTTCTCAAATTGTACCTGTTTGAAGCAGTCCGGGTGAAATGTTATTTATTTCCCAGCAGTCTCCTTGGTGCCTTTCCCACCATGCAGTTTTCTGGAATCAACAGAGAGGGGAGCTCTTGCTCCATCGTTGAGTCTCAATGGAGCCTCGGAAAAGTAAATGCCTCAGTACCCATGAAGCTGGGGGAAAAGCTTTTCCACTTAAAATCACAAAGCTTGTATTGTACCGTGCTGCCAGGTGTTTAGACGGCTCCTCTAGACGCTCAGCCATGAAACCAAGCTCTGAGTAACAAAGAATGGCTTTTAAAAAATATTCCTATTTGCTGACTGACATCCTTTCAATAACTGAATTTAATAAAGATGTACCTTATCAGGCTGTGCAGATAACATGAAGTGCTGGTACTAATGCTCTACAGTATTCTTCAAACAGATTAGCAGGATGTGCGCTTCAGCAAATTTATTCTGGCTATCTCCCCTGAATCAGCTGTCTGCTAATGCTTGTACAACTCATCCACAAATGGTATTATCATAAACAGTTTAATAGAGGTGACTTAGCAAGGCTAAAAAGTATATATTTTTAAACCACCTAAGAGCCTAAGGTATTGTGTGATATCTTCTAATATGTAATTGCAATTATGAAAATTATTTCACATTTTGGTACTTCACCAAAATATATTCTCTAGTTGCTAGGAATGAACCTCATGAATTAAAACTATATGAAGGAATTAATTGGTATATTAACATGAAAATTTATCTGGGTATTACTATTCTGTAGTTACTGGATCACTATTTTGATATTATCCCATATATGAAGATGATACTGCTGCCCATGTAATTAGAAGTAATCCATGTATTATTGATTTTTTCTTTTTTTACTGAATGGAGTTCCTTTAATGACTTATTTCCATTCAGAAATTGAATTTGTTTTCCACCTTTTCCCAATGCTAGTTATTTTAATGTAATGTAAGATGTTATATTAGATGTCTCAACTAGTTCTCAGATTATATTCTGGTTAATATATTAAAAAGTGAATTGTATTTAAATATTATTTTTGTGTAGCCCTGAATCTCAGGCATAGGACTGTCCCTCCCTCTAGAGACATCCTTGCTAAGAAGCGATAATGTGCAGACCAGACACATGCCATATTAACTCACAGCAGTACAAGGACAAAGAGCTACAGTTTAGGATTTGGGGGTATTCCTCTGTATTTTATATATCATTAATTAATGTTGTATCATGTCTAAAATATCCCTTGCTTTGATGAACCATTTTAAAGGAAGTTACTTAGAGAATTATTTCTGTTTTCCTCTAAGAACACATCACACACAAACACACATACATACACATACACACGCACACAAACACACACACACTCATGTTTAAAGTTGAGGAACTTAGGAATTTTATTTGGTTTTTCTTCGGTGCCGGTCATGGGTAAGAAAGTAAATGAATTGCCCACTCTGCTATGAAACAGCTTCAGAAAATCTCTTTCTTGCTCAACACTGAAGCCCCACAAATTAAACAGATATTCCTATGTGAACTATTATTTGATCACCACATTCTGAAAAAAATGGCTAATTCCATTTTACTGTTTTTTTTTTCTTCTTTTGGGGGGAGACAACGGGGGAAGGTCAATAGGGGTGGATGGTAATGGGTAGTAGACCAAGAGTGGTTATATGACCTTTTCAGAACGGGTATGCTGAACCCCTGGTCCTCCTTGTCACAGTTTAAAAACCAGAGGAGCGAGTTTAGAGAAGAAGTTGTTAGCATTCCATTTTTATTATGACATTTCACAGTCATCTGATTTAATGTCCCTTGACCGGATTGTCCACCGTGAGACGATGGGCTTGAAATGTTATTTAGAGCATTGATAAAAGGTGAGCGGCTCTAAGATGACAGCAAGTCATAAGGCTGGTGCTGTGACATTAATTTTCTCCATAACAGAGATGGAATAAGACGTCACGGTGACAAGCTGTCAATCAGCTCTGGCCCCTTAGAGCATCTCGATGCCATAGGATGGGGTATTGCCTCTCCCGTAATAGAGCTGAACTGAGATGCTCTCCCTGACAGCTGCTGCAGCCATAGAGAAAATATATTATACAGCCTTTCATTAAAAAAATAAAGAGGACTCCTCTCCAGAGCATTTCAATCTTTTCCCATCTATTGAGGGCTGAAAGGATTCACTGCAAATCATAGATTCCTCTGCTATGGAAATTTCTGGCATCAGAAGCCATACAGGTTTTGAGGCCTTCTGAAATAACCATAAATAACAAGGGAGGAACACCTCTTGATGAAGCTTTGCATGGGGTTACACTTTTAACTGATATATTTATTTATTTGTTCTTTGAGTTCTTATTATAATCTACATATCACTGGTCTAAACAGTTGAAATTTGCAATCAATTGCTGATGTCAGCTGACTTGGAGGATGAAACCTTCAAACTATAATTACCCCTTCAAATGTAAAGCCGAGCATCAGAGCTATAGCCCCTGAAGACGGTGTGGCCATGCAGTCAACTTACCAGAATGAAATGATTCTCACTGATGGTATTTATTTTAGTCACAATGAAACTTGAAAAAAATGAAAGTACTGGAAGCTTTTGATAAAACAAGTCCCATCATTAGGAGAGAATCTATCTGGCTTAATACATTGAGTAAGCTCTGAAATTCAACCTTTTCCAAACCTTGTCAGTACTATGGGGAACACAGCACCCCTCTAAACCTCAGAATCATAATATTGCTACCTAAGCTCCCCATTGTTAAACTCTTGATTTGTTGGAATTTCAATAGACAGACACGTGTATTTTTTTTTTTTTTACTAAATCCACATGTCTGGGTCTTTGAAATAGATTTTTTTGTGGTAAACAGTTATTTAATGACAATAGGAGACTAAGAGGTAATCCTTGTACTAAGCACTCTTTTTAGAAAGTTATGCTATAAGATTACACTTATATCTGTATATCTTCCTTTCACTATAAGAGGTCATAACTACAGTGTAAACAATGGCTAGTCACACTGACAACGTTCATACTGCAGGAAGCTTTGGTTCGTCTGTATCCCAGCATTAGTAATACGCTAATGGAATTGCTTTTATTCTAGTAGCAGTTGGATAGATAAATTTATATGCAGAAGCATATTATACTACCTGGTCATGAAACAGATTAAAGATGATGATAAATAAAGTATCTCTGGTTTACTGGGAAGTACCTTACCCTAAGAAAAATTCTATAGCATCAGAAGTGCTACCATTACACACCTAGGAGTCAATTTTCCTTAAGGGTATGACCACTGATATATAACTATGTTCCAGGGAATGGGCCACACCAAGAGTATTTGGACAACACAACTGGTCTCAATGGGCTTAAAAAAAAAAAAAAGGAAAAGAGGACTCAAGGCTTCAGGCAGATTGGGTTGAGAAGTGGGATAAATCTGGGAGAAAATAGGGAGGGTGTGGATGTGATCAAACACATATGTGATATTCTCAAAGAAGTAAAAGTATTATTTTTAGAATAAAAATACATATCCCCAGCTACATAAGGAAGCAGAACAGGGGAGTTTCTCTAGATTGAGGCCAGACTGGTCTGCATAGTGAGTGTGGAGCCAGAAGAAGCTACAGAGAGATCCTTGCTCAAAAAAAAATTGCTACGAAAGTATAAACAACCTAAATGTGTATTAGTGTTCTAGAGTTTCATTTTACTTAGCCATTTATTAGGCTTCTGATTTATCATTTTGTTTTCTCTCTTTTAATTCCTACAAAGACTATGTTTTATTAAGACATTACAATGAATTTAAACAACCTAAATGTGTATTAGTGTTCTAGAGTTTCATTTTACTTAGCCATTTATTAGACTTCTGATTTATCATTTTGTTTTCTGTCTTTTAATTCCTACAAAGACTATGTTTTGTTAAGACATTACAATGAATTTATAAAGGAAAATAGCTTTTTATAATTTGGTTCTTCTATCAAAGATTGTACTTCTACACATTATAGCAAATAAGAACATAAAAAATAATTTTTCACTGCTTTTGAATTTATTTTTGTTGCTATTTAAAAGACTATGTCTATCCCTAAAAGTCATCTAGAACTATATAAATTATTTAAATTAATTGTTAGCAAAGTCTTTACATAATTTAATCTCTCATTTAAGTGCCAATAATAAAATAGTAGGAAAAAGGTAGTTAGTTTAGTGTTGAATTTCTCAGTGACCCTCCCACACAGCTAAAGAATGTTACATAACTAACAGCTTCAGGGTCAATACAAGAGGTCATTATAGGCACCAAGCCATCTTTTTACAGATGAAACATTCTTGGAGTGCTTTAATAGAAGATACTGAAAGAATTAAGCAGATACATCTCTGCTCTGATTATTGTCCAGTGTCTATCAATAATTCTTTCTGAGGAGTCATTGTGGTGATTTATTTCAGAAAGACTACTTAACCATAATTACATAATTGTATATGTGTGTAAATGCCAAACAGTGGAAGTATAATTTGTATTGGAGAAGCATAAATGACCGTTTTACCTCCAAGGAAGCATCCTGAGAAAACTTAGGGTATCTAAGCATACTTTTTGAGACTCCTTTTGAGGTATCTAATAATAACCATGTTGGGGTTTTTCAGAGTCCATTGAGGATATTTCACAACCTAAAAGACGTGGGATTTCTCCAGGTGAAAGTCATCAGAGCAGAAGGTTTGATGGCTGCTGATGTCACAGGTAGGAAGTGACACCATGCTTCTATTGCTCATCTCAAACAACTTTCTGGGTCTGTGAAAGCAAACAGTCCAACTTTGCATTTAATGAGTGGATCATCAAAGTGAATGATTTAAATATAAAAATTCAGAGTTGATCTTACAGAGATTTGATAATCTCCAGATTTCTATACAGTTCTTTTTTTAAACACAGGCTGACACATTAAAAATAAACAATAAAATAAAAAATAACTTTTGAATTATTGCCGTCTCCAAAGTTGAGTCAGTGTAATAGGATTAATTGTTCTTGAGTATATTTTGACGTATTGAAGCAATGCTGCATCACTGTCTGTCAGACAGCACTAGCTTTGCTCAGAGTACAAACAGTTGTAATTCAAACACACATGAAATATGGTATGTTGTTCACTGAAAGTTCAGATGCATGTTCAATAATTAGTAGAACTCCCCATGTGTGGGCTGCTTCCACTCCCTAGTTGCACAAATTCTTCAGCATACTACAAAGATAATTATGTATCTAGATTAAGTATGTACATTATTTGAATTTTTTCAGTCAGGGCATAATATCTTCTCTGATGTTAGCATTATTGTTCTTTGATATATTAACAAATGGGATGGTGGTAATTCTTTCGCTAATTTACAGTGTTAAATCATTAAGTTTGAGGCTGTGATCATTTATCATTCAATTTCATAAGGATTTGGAGGATGTTTATACCATTCATTAAATTATCAATAACAAGTTGGATAAGATAAAATTGACTTGCCACTTTTATGTAAATTTCACTGTTTTAGAAAGTATTCACTTATCATTTGTGGAATTATGACTACGACTACCATTGTGAAAGTTCAGCAAAATGACCCTGATAAAATAACAGACTTATTCAAAGCAAAGAACTATACTTTTAACATCCAAAGGTCTGCAGACACCATGCTTTTCTTTAATTCATTCAGCAGAATTGCAAACAAATGAAAATATAACTCTCTTCAAACTAAAATAGCAGACGCTTGCTCCAAAATAGCAGTCTTTTAATTTTTAATACTTGCAGTCGTTAAGTGACTATAATATGGGATAAAGATAAAATGTTGGGGATTTACAGTTTCCATAAGGAGATAATTATAAACTCATTTGTAACTGAAGATGATAAACATCTATTTTGTTCAAAATATGGATACCTGAAAAAACCAGGTGAAAGGGCAGCTTGAATCTCTCTACATGTATACTAACTTGGCATTTGGATGTTATAACAAAGATTCAGTGACTATTAAGTTTATTCATTTTCTTGTTTATGAATTTGGTTTCTATATGGTTACCATTGAATTAATTTGAGCACAGTAATTTCTTAAGGAATAAGTCACATATTATTTATTTCAAAAGCTTAGCTACCTGGACAGGTAGTCAAGCTGAGTGCAACTGTATAAGTTTGTCTTGTCTTAGAGAGAAGCTGTCACTGATTTTAAAACTTCATGAATATGCAAACTATGTTAACCTAGTTGGCCTATATGCCACTATGGAAGTTAAAGTACATGTTCTTTCAAAGCTGGGAAAAAAATAGAGATATTTCCTTCCTAATGATTTTATGTAAATCGATGTGACTAACAATAGCCTTTCCCCTTAAGATTCAATGAGATATAATTTTGATTTGATAAAATGAACAGTAATTTGGGGAATACTGAATAACTGAGTCTCAATTCTTTCCTTCAGTTTTAGGGATATAAATCTAGTGATTCTTCATTCCATGGTGACCTTATAATCTAATGGGCTCTGAATTGAACAAGGGAGATGTTGAACTATTCAGGGGCAAGAGGATAATTCAGTCTTTGACCTTGCACACCCTTGGACCTTTTGTGGTCTTTATGACATTTGTGATAGTGGCAAAAATTGAGGACCATAGATTTAAGTCAGAAATGTCTGAATACACTACCATGGATTTAAATCAGGAATGTTTGAATATACTAACAATTTAAAAATAATCTTTTCTTCCAAGTTTATAAATAACCTACAGCACAAATAAGCTCTTCATATGCATTATCTCTTATTCAAAAAACTTCGAAAAGTTGATGCACATCCTAGTGGTAATAATAGTCAAGTTCTACCTAAGATTAAACAGAAGTATGAAAGAGGAAATTGAATGACTCATACTGTCTTCAGATGTTCAAATAAGCATACACGTAGGGAGTGTTGGGGATAGAGAAAGGAGATTTTAAAAACACATGTAATTCTCTATGGTAATCCAAGAATACTTTCTGACCTGGTACAAATGAAGCTATTCTTAGAAAACATTTGGTTTTAGAATACTTTTTAAAAACAAATCTAGCAAGGTAAACTTATACTTTAGCAGCTTTTATCAATTTTTAAAATGCTTTTAATTATGTCAACATCAACTTTTAAAATTTTATATTCCATCCTTAAATGAGCACAGGAGAGAAGGATTCTGTAATCTTTTAAGTCGCCATCAATCTTACTGCAGTTACAAAGAATTTTTTCCTTTCAAAATGTAAAATTTTTCTTTTGTTACAACACATTCATTGAGAAACATTGTGATACTGTATTAACTCTGTGTGAATAAAGAGCAATTGAGACTCTCTTTGAATGAGTGAGTATAAAGCACAAATTACTTTTTAATGAAACCCTCAATTCTTTCCCTTTCCACAAAAAGCCTATAGCCTTGTTCAGCTGAACACTACTACAGTAGGTCACTTCAGTTAAGCCCCTAATAAACTATTGATAGTCAAGGGTAGTTTTTTCTTCTATCTCAATAGCCCAGTGTTGGACAGTGCACTTCAAATCATTAAGGTTAATACAGATTTAAAAAAGAGATTAACTCTGGTGGTTAAGGCCTCAATTTACAACTCCCACACATACACATGCATTGAGCACAGCACAAGAGTGGGTTGAAATTTCAGTCAAATTGTAGGCAGCCTTTCACAGCCTGAGAAAGTGGTACTCAGATTTGAAAAGTTGGTCTGCTAAATTCTTCATAAGGGAAAAAGTTCTGATAACTAGAGAATACAGCTCAGTAAGACTTACTTTCAACTAACCACTGAAAGGTTATTGTTTCTCTATACCATCAAAGCAGAACTAGAGGGCTGTCTGGTCCTGTGTTCACTGGGGAAGACAGAGGCTTTCCAAGACTAAATCGCATGTTCCTTAAAACTGGACAGATTGTAAGAAGAGAAAAGCAACTAGGGAATGTGTGTGTGCTTGTGTGTGTGTGTGTGTGTGTGTGTGTGTGTGTGTGTGTGTGTGTGGTGTGAGATGGTTTGTGTTTCAGTTTGTCTTTTTCTAGCTTTTAATTATTCTTTTTCTTTAAGCAGGTCCTAATTTCTGCTTTCAACATAACAGTTCAAGTCTTCTCTGTTGAGCGAGGCTTTCTTTGTAGAATATTTAGACCTGGACTATTAGTTCTTTCAAGTTCTAAGAGACGAGAGAAAAGAATTCTCTTCCTCACTCAGCCCCTCCCCTTCATTTCTCCTGGGTTGTGGGGTGGTTTTTTTCTTTTTCCTTTCTCCTGAGGAAGAGGTCATAGCCTCCCCAGGGAGGCCAGCCACTCAGTCTCAGAAACAGTGATATGGGAGAATTGTGAAACCCTTCAAAAGATGCACTGCTTTTTCACTGTATTAAAAGGTGTACATATAAAGTTGTTCCATCCTTGGTGAAGTGATTTTGCAAATTAATATGCCATCTCTTTCAGGAAGAGAGAGAGAGAGAGAGAGAGAGAGAGAGAGAGAGAGAGAGAGATCTATCTTACAATTAATAGTCACTGAAATTCTCCCATTAAATGAACATTTTTCCCACAAACTAGGCTATGTATAAAAGCCTGTGACTCACCAGACCCACAATCTAGAAACTAACTAGTTATTAAGAGCAATGTTTAGTGTCCTTTTATTTACATAGACTTTTCCCATGTTTTCCTCTTGGAAAACTGTCTTCATTGTTGGAAAATATTTAAGTAACCAAACAGCAGAAAAGACATGCTACAGTTTGTTTTTTTTTTATCAGCTTCCATGAGAGTCTTATTATCTTAAGAAATAACAGTTAGCAACTCAGATTCATTAGCAGAGCTAAATTTAAGCCCCGTTTGACAGGCTGCCTAGAAAACATTTTGTTTTGCTGTCTGTGGGCTTTAATTAAGATGTGTTCAATTTCAGTTCTCTTAGTCTAGCCCCCACCCCCAACTTGCTGTGTCACAGACCGGCGATCAGACACTTTTAGATGGTCCGGCCCATGACTTTGACCTTCTACGCAGTCCGGCGTTCCCTGGGGAACCGTTCAACTCATGAGGTCTGATTTCACACTTCCAGGATGCCTCAGCTCTCTTAACAATGACAGGGAGACAAAGCCCTTTAGAGCGGGCCGCATGGGGACTTGTTTAAATTGGAAACCAGAGAGGAGTCAAGGAACAAGGTTAGGGGCTACAGAATAGTGCTTTTAATAAAGAGCTCACAGCTCCAGCTCAGCTCAAAGAGGTCTACCTCTGTACAATTAATTGAGCCATTTATCTGGAGCATCTTAGGCCTCTACTTTCTCACAGAATTGCGTGGTAAATATCAGCTAAGAAGCAAATGAGATATGCATGAAATGAATTTTAACACTTTGATTACTGCGCCTCCAGTCTTCATTAAAAGTAAATTTATTTGTATTTCTGACCTCATTATCAGTAGGCTGCCTGCATTTTTATTGGTTCCCGTGATTTCCAGCTTGAGTGTGTCATGAAGGTATATTTTATACAGAGATTGGGATTTATTATTCTTGGTATTTTCCCTGCACATTATGGGTCTATTCAGAAAAAAGGAAATGAAAAGGCAGCTGTACAGAAGAAAGAAAGTCTGCTTCTGGGAAGTTTTATATAAAGTTGGAGAAATACCAGCATATACACATATTATAGACAATATACTGTCCTTAGAAAAATAACTCCTGTGGGTTCTTTCAGCAAATTGGATGAGATATATGCAATAACTGCATCAAATGTCTTTCAGAATACAATTGTCTTATTGGAAGCAGTGGTGAGGTTGTTTCTTTTATAGGATGGTAACAGTTTGAATTTGTGATAGCATGTGCATAAAGTTACCATGATATTTAATAATATAGCATAAGCTTAGTCTCATATTTTTTATGATCATTACTTAAAACCCATGTTGGAAGAAGAGAAAATATACAATGTTTAAAATCTATGTAATTCCATTGAGTGGAATATATCAAAGATAAGAGTAAAGTATGTTACAACTAATAGAGATGAGTGAACATATCCTCAATTTTAACTATCTTAACATCTTTATATTGATTGAAGTGAACTAAGAATTAACACATAAATAATAAAACATACAGAAAATTTCCCAAAGTATGCTTTATTTACATGACAAAAGCTAATGTCTCCATTTGCCCTTTAACAATTATGTTGCAGAAGACTTTTTGAACAGTATATTTTGATGAAATATTTTGTCCCATTTATAATACATCAAAAATATCCAACACCTAACACTTATCATGATAATATACCTGGTTTAGAAAACAGTAGTACACATAAACATACTCACATATGATAAATACATTAATATTTTATAAATCTTTGCTTAAATCAAGACTAAACAAACAAAAAAAGCATCACAATGGAGCAAACCATCATTCTTCTTTTATGTTGCAGTGTCATCCCTAGAAATAAAACTTTATTTCTTCTAGAAATCCATTATTTTAAAAAAGCTAATCACATCATAATTACATAAATGGAAAAGTACTCTTTTAAAATCAAACCATTCATATAAAATATGTGCAAATATAGGAATGAATATTATGATTTAGCACAAGTGCTGATGTGGCCTGAATCTGAACCAGTGTTTTAAATGGAATTACAGAAATCATGTGTGATTCATATGCAGGTCACATGGTTAGGAGATACTGCTTTGGAAGAATAGGTAGGATGACAAAAGAGATTAATAATTGGGTTTGATATGCACTAGAGGTGAAGGACTAAGTGCTGAGAAAATGGTGGCCCCACTATCAATAGGAAATGGAAAAAAGAGAAATATTATAAAATAATTAATCAGTTCCTCTGGAACTGAGATTACAAAATGATCCTTTGAGTAAGGAAATAGAGAATTGCTAATTTTTCTGGAAAGCTACCTTCTGTACTTCATTCAGTACTAAAGAAATATTTTCAGATGTTACAATTATTTTAAATTAAACTCTTCTTTGTATTATGATACAACACAATAGAGTTGTATAAATAAGCAATTCATTCCCCAGAACAAGAGATCTGAATTTATCTAGGGCTTAGAGGAAGAAACTATGCTCTCATCTTTTACTACAGGAATATTTGGGCTATGTAATCCTATAGTTAGAATCCTAAATCACAATTCTAAAGCATAAGGAGTGATTAAAGGATTGATGTCAATGTAGATACTGAGCGGAATATACACTGTTTTGATCTACACTATTTACTAAAGACTTTGAGAAGATAATTGACTGCTTCCTTATCAGACTTGCAAGGAGGGCAAGTTTGATTCATTTACATGAGGCTTACATATGTATACAGTATCCTAAACATTTTATATGTCACCCTGTGCGGCTATCTATTACTTTAGTCAGAGAGGGAGAGAGGGAGAACAGACTGAAGTGACTGGGTTTATTCAATAAAATAAACATAAAATATGTAAATCTAAAATCTTTCTTGTGTTAAAAATAAGGATGCTTTGCTTTAATAGTAGAAAATATGGAAAAGTCTTTAGGCTCAGAGCTGAGTTTAAACTTTATGAGCGTGAATTATATATACACTAGTCTTGTCACATTGAATGAAAGTCAAATGTGAGCTAGGAGTAATGATGTATACCTTTAATCCCAGCCCTCGGGAGGCAGAGGCAGGCTGATATCTGTGATTTCCAGGCCAATCTGGTCTGCAAACCAAGTTCCAGGCCAGCTGAGACTACAGGGAGATGCTGTCTCAAAAAGAGTCCAATGTGAGGATGATTCTTTGTTGTGGACTTATCGTCAAAGCTGCACTTCAAAAAGGACACTGACAAATTGATCAGAATATATTGTCAACTGAAATATATTTCCATCCTGGGATTTATAATCAAATCAATAGAAAATAGCTTCAGAATAGTGGTACTACCAACAATAATATTGGCAACTAACATTATTGAGCCCCTACTGTGTCAGATACTACCTTGAACTTGGCTCAAGGGCTATCACTACTAATCTCAGAAGAACCTGATTAAGAACTATGGTTATCCCCACCTTATACTTTAGAAAACTGAGGAGTAGAAAGATTAATTCTCTCTCTCTCTCTCTCTCTCTCTCTCTCTCTCTCTCTCTCTCTCACACACACACACACACACACACCAGCTCATAAACAGCAGAGTATTTCTATTGATATAGATACTCCTTTTGAGGCCACCAGCTAACCATACCTCAGAAGAAAGACATTGAGGTATGATTTTCTTTAACAATTATTCAAAGCTCTCTCCTGGGGAAGGTGTAGCTAGAAGCGGGCAAAGAAAGTAGTGGCCAAGTTTCATCTCCAAAGAGCCAACTTCCTTCTAGCAAATTTAATCAGAAAGGGATTTATTTTAGAGGATGAAGTGGGTCACTGAATCTTTGGGGACAGGTAGGGCCTGTTCTCATTTGCCAGAAATTAGCATTAATACCTCATAGAAGAATGAATGAGAAACAGTTTTTCCTGCTACATTGGTAAGTTGAGAAGGAACTGTGTTAACAACTTACAGAGCTCATTCTTGTAATCTGCAGCAGCAAAATGAATTCTACATGCTCACAGTTAAATGAATCCTAATATCACCTTTTAGGCATGTACACCTGATTCATGCAACCTAAATCACATTCATATCCCTAGCTGCAAGAGAGTCTAGAAATGTCATTTGGGTATGCAGGGCATGGTGGTGCATGCCTTTAATCCTAGCACTTGAGAGGCAGAGGCAGGCAGATCTCTGTGAGTTCAAGGCCAACTCACTACAGAGTGAGTTCCAGTATAGCCGGGGCTATAGCAAGACACTGTCTCAAAAAAAAAAAAAAATGTCATTTGGGGCTTCATGACCTCTGTGCAGTTCAAGAAGAGATTCTTTTTTTTTTTTTTAAGAAGAGATTCTATAAGCAGCCTACCACAATATCCAGCACAGAAGGGCAGGTCGTGGGCTGGAAAGATGGCTCAGCAGTTATAAAGACTGCCTGCTCTTGGAGAGGATCTGTTAAATCCCAGCCACCTAACAAGCATCATAACTCCAGTTCTAGGGGATATGATACCCTCTTCTGACCTCTGTGGGCATTGCACAACATGGGTGCACTTAGCTATATGCAGGCAATACACTCATAAACATAAAATCAAAATAATAATAAATAAAATATTTTTAAAAAGAAGAAAGGCAGGTTGTGAACATTGATTTCATACTGTCCAACACAGGCTGTACTCTCATTTTACACCTATCATTTTAGTTAGATTTCAAAATTACTACAGAAGAGAAATCAAATTAAAAGTATGTGTTATACATATATAATTCTTCGAAGTCTTATTAGCTAATCAGAAAATTTATAACAAAATAAAAAGTAGTTACTAAGAACAATGGTTTTATCTCATTCAGCATATCTAACAAATATGTTATACATTTTCCAATCTTAGTGCTTCGTTCAGTCATGTTGTTTCTACTGCACTACAGGTCTATGGAATGAAAATATCACAGTCACTGCCTGAAAGAGATAACACTAATTGGACTTTTATGGAATAAAGAAATGATTCCTGCTACTTTAATATGCAGAAAGCTGAATATACACATCTATCATGGGGAAAAAAGCCAAAGCTATGCTCCTTTTCTCTGCAAATTACCCTTTCTTGTTCTCAATTCTAAACATTGTCAGATGCCCACATATGCATTTGTTTACATATGTATACATTGAAAATTAGGAACAGCATGTGAGGATAAATGTGTTCATTTGTTTGTTTGTTTGTTTACCTTCTGAGATAGGGTGTCCTCACTTAATATCATAATTTTATGCACAATATAAATAAATATTTCCAAAATTATAATTGCTAAACTGAAGAAGTAAATTCCAGGGGAGAAGAAAATTTCCTAATCATTAGAACTGTTGAGGCAGTCTGAATACCACCTGTCTACTTGCATGAGCTTTGCAACTTGTCCTTAAGATCTCTTGTAAAATCCTCAGATTCTAGGGAAGTAAGATTCTGTAGTAGGTAAGAAGCTTAACAGAGTTATGAATGAGATATACATTAGTAAAGAAAAATGGACCAATGATGTTCTAAAGGCAAAGA
The DNA here is from genome assembly GCA_009823505.1 of Rhizomys pruinosus. NCBI lineage: Eukaryota > Metazoa > Chordata > Mammalia > Rodentia > Spalacidae > Rhizomys > Rhizomys pruinosus. The sequence goes on along the minus strand of VZQC01015218.1, from coordinate 2,442,047 downwards.
CTTGACAAATGATAATTTTCAGTTATTTCTTTGATTATGTTTATACTCAGATATAGTTGGTTTCTTTAAAACTTTAATCTTGGAGGCTGGAGAGATGGCTCAGGAGTTAAGATCACTGACTGCTCTTGCAGAGACCCAAGTTTGTCACTCAGCACCCACGTTATGGTTAACAACTGTCCAAAACTCCAGTTCCAGAGACTTCTAACACAGCTCTTCTGACCTCCATGGACATTGCACAACCCAGGTGCACTTACATACATGCAGGCAATACACTCATAAAAAGAATAAATAAAAGTTACAACTTTAATCTCCTCATAGTATATATACTTTTTTAGTCTAAAGGATTTTAAAAGGCCTCTCTAGCTAATTAATTACAGAAAAGCTAATCTAAAATGTCATGCTTTTCTGTAGGAAAAGTACTAGAGGTCCTAAAATATTTAGGAAGGTCACTACAAACAGAGTTATATTGTGTATTATACTCATTCTTGATGAAATAACTTTTGTGCATCTATTCTTATAAAATAAAACCACTTTCAAATGTATTTTTATCAAAGTGAATCAAAAGCAATGATTTTTCCCTCTAATTTAAGCTCTTAAGTGCTCAAGCAATATTTTCCATGGCCTCTCGTCATCTTATGAATTCTGCAGTCTTCCTTTCCTTTTGCTTTCTGTTTCTTAACTGTACCATTTCACTTCTCATTCTTCTGTCATAAATTTCAAGCTTCTGGTGTATATCAAGATGATTTAGTTCTAGGACTCAAGAACATATCTAGTTACATGAAACCCTGTAAGTACTGTGGATCTAGTACTAGATTCCAAGGGAGATAAAATATAAGAGCAATATCAATATAGGCTTCCATTGCTCTTAGTTATTATTTTCAAAGTGTAGTCCAGGCACCTCTGGAGATCCCCCAAGATGCTTTCAGAAATCTGTAAAGTAAAAAAATACTTTTATAATAAAGCTAATATATCACTCCATTTTAACTTTCACTTTTTCATAAGTACACAATACAATTTTCCAATGGCTATAGAATGTTTATTTGCTCTACATGTTAGTCATATCTACATCATGTAGATTTATTGTCATTCATAATGAATTAATAACATTTCAGTGCTGTTCATTTATTATTAACCTTAGTGGTTTATTTCTAAAGTCCTAGAATGGTAATTTTAACTGTTCTGCCACATGTAAAACCTTTTGAGGTCCTCAGTAATTTTTAATAGTTTCCATAATGAAAATGTATAAGAAATGCAGTTGAAGGATCCTGATTCTCTACAGATGAGAAAGTAATGTTGGGCAGGGCATGGGTGAAGAAGATCCCTCAGCAGTAGAGCACTGGCTTCTCTTACAGAAGACCCAGGTTCAGTTCCCAGCACCCATTTGGCTAACAACCATCCTTAACTCCAGTTCCAAAGGATCTAGTTCCCTCTTCTGGCCTCCATGGGTATTGCATACACAAGTGTAATTACATACATGCAGTCCAAACACTCATACACACAAAATAAAAAAGAATAAGTAAATCAAAGAATTTAATGTTGCCCCTTGCCTGTTAAATCATTTTAAGGGTATTTGACTTGACACAAATATTTGGGTGTCCTGCCTGTTTTGGGTAGCTGGTAGCTAAGGGTGCTAAATGCCCTGCAAAGTATTGGACAATCTTATATAATGAAAATTATTTCATGTCTTGCATGAACTTTATTTTTTCAAGAAAATATTTTTTTAATTTTATTTATTTTTATGTGTATGAATGTACTGTCTGCATGTAGGTTTGTGCACTCGTGTCATGCAATGCCAAAGAGGTCAGAAGAGGGTGTCAGATTCCCCTGGAACTGGAGTTAAAGAAGGTTCCCAGCCACCATGTGGGTGCTGGGGATCAGACCTGGGTCCTCTGCAAGAGCAGTCAGCGCTCTTAACTGCTAGGCCATCTCTCTATCCCAAACATTAAAAATCATAATTATGTCAGTTGACTCATGAGACACATATGATTTACTCAAGCCTTGGAGATGGTTGCCATTTTATATGATATACAACTGAGATCTCTGATTGACGGTAAGGCTCTTCATGCTGATGTCCTTACTGCTCTGATTTATACGAACCACACAATTGCTAAGTGTGCCCCAGGATCAGCGTGTGTAAGTTCACTAAGCTTTAGGTCTAGCTAGTCCCATGTTCAGGATCTTTTCTTCTCTGATATCTACTTGGCTACTTCTCTCCTTCCTTCAGTTCCTTGTTTAGACCTCATTTTCATAGACCTCTTTTTCAGTGAGGCTGACTCCAACCACTGAATTCATCTATAAATAGGGCCCTCCCCAACACTCTTCAAACTTCTTATTCTACTCTATATGTTTCTCTATGAACATATGTCACTCTCTAGCATATCACAAAGTCGGCTAATTAATTATATTCAACATTTTCTCTCCCTTCCCCATCTCCTCTACCATAAAATTAAGAGGACAGCAAATTTTCCCTTTTTCGTTCATAGGATCTGGCACATGGTAGATATTCAATAAATATGCATTTAGCAATTCAGTGTATGATTTTGTTGTAAACATTCTTTTTTGTAAACATTCTATTTAAGTCCATTATAACAGTTTAGGTACTTTGCTAAATTTTAAGATCATGTATACTTCACTTTTATTTTATTTCAGGATGGTAAAGACCACTATACAATCTCCAAAAGAGAAAAAAGTATATTAGATCTAATAGGTTGACTCCAGAGTGTCAATTTTCCTGCCACAATGAAACTGGCTTCCTGACTTAGAGAGAAAAGAGAAGACCTGTTATTATTACACAGTTCCAGGCTGAGGCCCAGTAGGGATCTGGTGAAAAGTGTCAGTTAATGTAATTCTACCAATCAGATGTTTAAAGTATGTTTAGGTCAGTCGATAAGAAAGACTAAGGTCAAAGCCCCCATCTCCAGTGGTAAGGAAAAGATTGGAAGATGTCTTCAACATACGTTGCTTTTTGTTCTGTTGGACCCCATGGAATTCACTCAGCTATGACACTGTTACATGTCATGATTGAAATTCCATTTGCAGAAAGGACAGATGGGAACCTTGATTATAATGTTCTTTAAAAATATTAAAATATAGTCATTGCATAAAGTGGCAACTGAGGAAATTAAACCACTGGATTTAATTTGTGCAAGCCAGCCTCAAATACCACCCCCCCCCCATGGATAGGAATTGCTTTCCAGGTCTCTGAAAGCCTTCTGTGTTTTCAAAGACATCACAACAAAGAGGTGGTCACTAGGTCTTCCCCACCCCCACATTTTTGTGACATGCTACATCTAACAAACTGTGCCACATTTCAGCAGTAAAATGACCCTGGACAAAACTCACCACTGATGGATCAGGATTAACATTCTGTTCTGGGAGCAAGAATATCTCTCAGTATCATTCGGGTGACTTTAATACCCAAAGCCATAGTTTGAACAAACTGAAGTCACAACTTGCTGCAAAACAGTTAGTAAGCAAGTAGGGGAGAGCCGCTGACTTTCCCATAGTTCTTTATCAGTATGTCAGTGTTGTGACCCTGAAGAGCAAGGGCAAGAGTGAAAATTAGCCATTCAATGCACTCCATTGATATGTGGTGCAGTTCTGTAGATTTCCAGAAAAGATGCCCATTGGAGTCGATCCTGATTATTATTGGATTATCGTGAAATGGATTCATTAAAAATTAAAAGAGAATTAAGTAATGAAGTGTATGCTTTAAGACCAGCCACAAAGTTAGTTTTACGATATGTAGGAAAAGGATCTCTAGTGTTAATTCACTTGAGAAATCCTCTTTTCCTATTAAAAAATTATAAGAAAAATGGCTTCTCTTTAACTAGGTTATGAATAACCATATCTACTGGTGAGTAATGACATATGTTTGTAGGTTTTTATGTTATAAAGACATTATCAAGAAATATGCAACTATATTTAATTTAAATATTGCTGGTTATAAATTGTTAAGGTTCACTTTTATGTAGCGGTTTCTTCACTTTTTAAAAATGCTGGTGACGGAGATGTCCAGGCCCTGTAGAGCACAGGGTCATCTCCACTGGAAAACCCTCTTTGCTTCCTTTTTCCTTCCTGTCCTAGAGTTGTACAATGATGTGCTTCCTCCTCATTGCCTGCTCTGCACTCTTCACTTACCTTTATTACAGTACTTACAACCCTGCATTATAATTGTGTATTTACATGTCTGTCATGTCTACTAAACTGTGCGTGCCTTGAGAGCTGCATTCTGTCTTAATCATACTATGACTCTGGGGTGAGCAGAGCCCGCACTCAATAAGTAATGAATGCTTCAAAAGGCATTCCTATTTCTCTCCAGAAAATTGTCAACACTGGAAATTGCCATGTTCTCAAGGAAGGCTGAGATTCTCGTGCAGCTGTCATTGCAGTTAAAGCAATCGACACCACAGCTACCACCCTCACCCGCACTGCTGCAATTTTTGTCTTCCATGGAAACCAAATTCTTCGGTTTGTTACATTTCTAAGGAAAGGAATAGGCATTTTTGTCACCAAAATGATAGAGGTTATGGGAAAGCCTATTGGTCCCCATGGGTCTGCTTTAGTGTTATGCCAAAAATGAGTATAAGAAAGGTAAAAGATAATGTACTTATTAAATTTCTTTCATTGGTAAAAAGTGACACGAAATGAAAATATGTCTCAACTTCGGTTGCTGTCTTCATTTCTTAAGCTTCTAGCCACATGGTATCGTGTAAAAACAAGCACTCTGTGGAATATAAGGCACTTGGTGATCATCAGTGCTCCATCCCATGTCAACTCATCTCAGGTACTCCTACTTGACTAAGCAGAGAAACATTTTACAGAGTCGAAATGGAATGGTAAAAGGATAAAAGGAAGGAATAATTAAGAGATAATTAATGGTTTGGCCCATCACCAGTATTTCTCTGATTTTTTTCTATTTGTTTAAGTGGCAGATAATCAAGCCTGGAAAATTTAGGATCTGAAAAGCAGTCACTGAAGGCATTATTTAGCCAAATCAGCACATTAACATGTGTAGCTATTTCTTTAAAAATAAAACTGTAGTGTATGCTTTTTAATGCTGAATTTATAGAATTTGATACTGTACATTGCTATTATTTTTGTTGAAATTGATGGCAGTTTGTAATTGCCCTTGATCTCACAGTGACAGAAGGATACTTTCTAAATTAGTGAAAATTAATACCGCTTTTACAGAACTGACATTGGCATCCATTTCCTGTACTTGAAAAATATAACGTTTTAGAAAAGGATGAAGACAAATTAAACAAACTCTCTGCTCCCTCTTCTCTGCCAGAGTCTAGAGATCAAGCTCCTGTTGGATGCCTTTTCTACCCCAAACCCCAAGTAAAAGTTGTTTAATGAATTGTTTTCCATCTTCAAGTAATATCAAGGAATAGTAGATTTTCACTATTGACAATGGTAAATTGTGAAGGTTCTATCCTTACCATTTACCTAAAATCCAACCGTTTTCTACACTTGAGTTTTCCTATTAGCTCTGACTCATATTCCTACCTTTTCCATTCCCCTCTCTACTTATTCTTCAAGTGGGTCATGTCATTCCTCAACTCACATTCCTCCAAAGCCTCCTCTCTCTTGTCAGAATGAAAGCCACATTCTTTAGAGGTCAAAGCTTTCCTTATCCCTCCCTGTCATCCAGCACACACAGCCCTAATCCATCCCTCCAATCACTCCGGCTTCATGGATATTACTGGCACACCAGGCGCAGCCACTTCACTGGCCATTGCAGGATCTGCTCCCCTGGGCAAACCATGGCTCACTCTTTCACCATCTTCATTGGTTTATTTCTATGTTACTTTGTCAGCAAGACCTTTTTCAGCCCCTCTGGAAATTCTATGTACATACCAGCACTCCCCATCACCTTACAATGGTTAGGATTCACCATAGTATTTATCATTGAAACTCACTAAACAGTGCTTATTCTCTTCTTCAGTGCAAAATCTATGAGGACAGGTATTATGTTTAATTGTTTTGTACATTCCCAATTTCTCCAAAGTCTAAAACGCAGTTTGGAACATGATAAAGCAATGAAGATTTATTAAATACATGGATCTATAGTCAAATTACCCAGCTTTTCCTCAGTTTACAACCTGCAAACTACTGAGATGTGGCTCTGTTACTGGAAAAACCGTGCATCCCTTTGTATGGTGGTATCAGAATTCTGATATAAACAAAATTACTGATATGACAGGTAAAAACAATTACAGTGTATTTCTAATGAACAAAATATTCTCAACACCATCTTTCATGGTGTTCAGGAGTTAGAAAGGAGAACAGTGAACGTAAGTAAAGACAAGAATTCATAAAAGCATAAAGCAAGTAGTAAAGTTTTTACCAGACCTTAAAGACTTCCAGTTCTCTATTATTTGCTGAAAATTATTCCCAAGACTCCAAATTGAGAAAACTACCATAATGTTAAATGATGCAATTATCTTGGGTTATATGAGATTACTAAACTAATAATACACATTAAATCTTTTTTAAAAATAAAATTAATAAATTAAAGGTGAGTTAAAGTTTGTACAGCTCATTTTAAGTGTTATACTATGGAAAGTAAATACACTGTTTTGTGGGAAAACATAGCTTATCTGTCACTTATAGCTAATACATTCCTTCCGATTAAAATTTAATTGAAAATCTTCAATGATATTTAAGCTTTCACACAAGTGTAAACTACTGAGGCTACAATTCACAATGCGTTTAAAACAATTATTCTTTATCATTAAAGTTAATAATATGCACATTAACCTCTTATGTAGTCTAAATCAATATTGTAGTTTAAAAGATATGACCTCTGGACAGCTTTGTCTAAATATTGATTCCATTGTCATTTGTATAAGGTATCAAACAAATTACATGCTGCACTAATATCATTTGTGCTGCCCCCATAGAACCTCTGACTTTATGGGTTCTTGTAATATAGGACATGATATTACAAAAATATTGAGAACATCACAAAGCATAATTGCAGAATGGATGAGATTTGACTATGGCAGAGGGGAGCCACTATGAACAAATAACTTCCAAACCCTTTATTTCCAGTGAGCAGCAAAGAGTGCTGTTCTTTAACATGCAGATGGGTTGTTGATGTTAAGTTTCAAATGGCAGAATTCTTCAGCCCAGAGGGTCTGGTTTACCCTCTTATGACTCTACAGATATCTCAGGAAAGCATAGCTTAACTATAGTCAGATTAAAGTGGCACAATTGTGAAATATAAGCATTTTGTCAAAATAAACATATTTTCAAGGCCCTGTTGCAAGTGAATCAGGCAAGGTAAAAATGTATACATAAGATTAAAGTGAAGGATGTTTCAAATGATCATAAAAGAACTAAATAACTGATTTGGGGTGGACGCACAGCACATTCTTGTAACTGACAGCTATAGTGTTAAATTTTTTTAATCCCAGCCATATAACTTGGTTTCAAATTCTAAACTGCCATAAATCAAAGCAATTGCTAATATCCACTTATATATGTTTTGCAAGATTTTTTAAACTTTAAACTTTTACTTCACTTTGTGTTTACTATGAAACTTCTTGGAAATGAGATATGGTTGTGATCATGATATTGTGAATGTAGATGCTATATATGCTAAAAATGTTCACCCCAAATCTCTTGTAGGTAAAAGTGACCCATTTTGTGTAGTAGAACTGAACAATGACAGGCTACTGACACATACTGTCTACAAAAATCTCAATCCTGAGTGGAACAAAGTCTTCACATTGTAAGTTGTATTCCCTTGGTGATCTCAGAACTGATATGAACTTATAGCTCACTCCAAGATTTTGTGTGTGTGTGTGTGTGTGTGTGTGTGTGTGTGTGTATGTGTGTGTATGTGGTATCCATGTGCCTATATGTATAAGTATGCGTGTCTGTGTAGGTTGTGTGTCTGTGTCTCTCAGTGTGCTTTTGTGTGTCTGTCTGTCTTTGTCTGTCTCTGTGTGTCTCTGAGAGACACCTGCCTTTGTCGCTCTATCTTTGTCTACATGTGTCCGTTTTTCTGTCTATGTGCATGTCTATCTGTCTATCTGTCTCTGCCTGTCTCTGTTTTTATTCATCACAGATTCATAGCTTATCTACCCTGCCTTTGCTAATAGCCATGAATTTCATAACTCCCAACCTTCCTGAGAGTGAAAACTGGAGAATGGAGTATGCCATTTTTCTTTGTTTTCACAGACTTTTTACTGTTCATTTTAAGTGGCCTGATTAGGGATTTGCTCCCATCACCCAGTCTCCACACTGCTTCTTCTTTTCATACTTTCTATTGAAATTCTTCCCAATTGCATTGACACCAGAGAGGACAAAGCTCTATTTGTTCCATTACTGAAATCAGCAAACAATCCAGTCCGGAATCGGCAGATGCTTTAGTTTGGGGTTGTTTCATTTTAGCACAATAAGAATATTAAGTATTGTCCTAGGTTTCAAAACAGCCTTTGAGTTAATTTTCCTTTTGTTTCGAAAAGTTTGTAAATCTTTTCAGTCAGGCACTGTAAAAGCTGCCGATGCGACACTATAGTGTCTCCAAAGTTCCCTTTTTAAAAGCTGGGCTTTAGAAAATGCACCCAACAAAGAAAACTCTCTAAACAGAACTACTTAACAGTTTTCTAACATAGTTTTATTTTTTGTACATGAAAAACTGCTAAATTCCTCATTAATCCTCTATAATGTCTTTGCTTAAGAGCCAGTAGCTAATCAGCTTTAATTATCTGACCAATTTATTTTTAAGGAATTCCACATTTTTATAAGAGATGAAAGCCTAGTCGGGAGGCTTGCACTCCTAAGAAGGTTGTGGAGAGTGTTTTTCTCTAGAATGCATAATTGAATGAATAGGTTTGATTATTATCAAAGCGATTAATTGATTGTGCCCTGATAAACCCTCTTCCCACATGTGGTTGTGGGTTTTCAGTAATGAATATATTCATTTTTTTGTTTTCTCTTAATTCATGTTTTCTTGGTAAACAATTTGATCAAAGAATAAATGCTGTCAACAATTTGCATTTATTTTTCTAGAAACAAAAATATGAAGAATGCAGTCTTTTATTATCATATATTGTCTTTGGAATTTAATGAAACATTTCTTAATTTCTAAATCTGAGGGTGGTACAATAGCTATAAACGTTACATTTTCTCTATTCTGCTTATTGTGTTTGCTCGTTTTTATTACAAACCTAGCAGAAACTCAGTGATTATTTTAAACCAAAGAGATATTACATTATTATAAAAATATATACTGTGACTTTTGCTGATTTCAACTCTGGCAATGTTTTCTGTGGTTACAAGACTATATGATTTATTGTTTGTTATACTGAGAAGACAGAGATGTCTAAAGATTACCAGAGCTACTTACAGACTTTTTTTCAGTAACTTGTTCTTTGACCACCCAGATTGAAAATGATGCTTCATTAAAAATATAACTTGAAGCTACAATAGTCTTCAAAGTTCCAGATAATAAGGCCCTCCCTGGAGTGATGTAGGGTGCATTGTGGGAAATTCTGTCAGCTACCAAGCTACCCTGTGTATATGTGTATGCAAATAACACACATGAAAACACACACACACAATCAGCTGGTACTGTCTAAAATTTCAAAAACATTCTAGGTCTTGCTTCCCTCATGGAATCTTTTTTCTTGTGTATGTTTATTACACAGCAACATTAAAGATATCCATTCAGTCCTTGAGGTGACCGTGTATGATGAAGACCGTGATCGAAGTGCTGACTTTCTGGGCAAAGTTGCTATACCATTGCTGTCTGTAAGTTTTATTCACCTGACACACTGTTCTGTGTTGCTTTTGCTCAAGGAAAAAAAAAAAAAAACTCAGCTCTATGTCTGTCATTTCTCAACCAAGGTCTGTAATAAGAACACTAAAAATTTTAACATACTCAATTCACGGCTATGTTGAATCCCATGATAGTTAATTTTTCCTGACAGACTTGATCCTGGTAATGAACAGGTACTTGTCAGAATTGCCACAGTTGTTTTGGGTTCTCTGTCAGTTTCAGCAGCTGGGGGTCAAAGGTCACTGAGGGAGTGTATTCATTGGAGACTGCGAGACAGACGGCTGTCATGTCCTTTTCCCGCAGATTCAAAATGGTGAACAGAAAGCCTACGTCTTGAAAAACAAGCAGCTGACAGGGCCAACAAAGGGGGTCATCTATCTTGAAATAGATGTGATTTTTAATGCTGTAAGTCTTAACTTTGGCTTTTTTGTACTGCTAAAGAGTTCAGTTTCATGAAAGCTTTTGTTCCTGATTTGTAGAGAGTTTCTGTCATTCCTCATTTTCTCTAAACCTTGATGTATCCTGGAGAATACGCTTCTGCCACTGCCTGGCACACCCACACTTTCTGTTATAGTGGGTGCCTGCTGCTGCGGGTGTGCTGGTCGCTGCCTGCCTGCTTGAGAGAGGGAGGTGCATGCATATGCAACTGTATACATTTATATTTTATGAGCATAGCAGCCAGGACTTTGAAACTTTAGAAATTATTGCAAATTGAACTGCCTGAAAAACTTGTAAACATTTGTAATATATGAATCCATAACAGACACATATGTTGATATATAGGTGAAAGCCAGCTTACGAACATTAATACCCAAAGAACAGAAGTACATTGAAGAGGAAAACAGACTCTCTAAACAGGTAAAAAGCAAGGAAAGATTCATCCCTCTGGGAAGACCTGATTGCATCTGTAAAACATCTGAGTAAATTCAAATAAATCTTTGCGGTCTGGAGGGGGGAAAGACGATGGAATATTTGATCATCTACATATTGAAAATGGCTCTTTTTTCTCCTTTCTTTCTTTTTCTCTCTTCCTTTCTTGAAAAGATCAAACAAGGACAAAACCAAACTAATAAATTAGATGGGGGTGGTCAGAATGGAAAGAGGATACTGTAGGTGCAGCGTCTAGTGGCTGTGTTGTCAAGCGTTAGCCAGAGAATGGTCATTTTGAGCATGAAATACAATTTGATTGTCATGGAGTATGTAAGTAAGGCTGCCAAAGCCCGAGGCTCAAATATACGTCCAGACCACCCACAGGTATGATGCAGGTGTATGCCTACGCAGAGAAAGCCCTTCCCTCTAATCCAGTGAGGGGCTCCCTCTTCTAAGGGAAACCTTCTTGTTAATTAGATTTTAACTATGATCTGTTAGACGTGAACTTTCATTGACATATTTTGCTCAAAAAACAAGCAAAAAATGAGGAAATGTGATTTTTCTACTATATAGGTGTTTTAAATTAAGCATGATCACTATCAATTACAAATTTAAATTTGCTTTGATATCAAGTTAAGAAGAATCACCTGCCCTTTTAAAAAATATTTAATACAATTTACAAAACTAAAATGAAATGTATTTATTATAATAAAATTTGCAAAGCTTATTTTACCATAACCTATTCGATAATTTTCAGGTCATTAGAAAACTTTAAAACATATTTGTTTTAAATCTGATAAAGTCACAATAATAATGGGACTTTCCCGTGTTGAAAACATTGTGCGTGTTACAAATAAAATCTTTATCTAAATATCAATTCGGATTGCACTTCTCCACAATCATAGATAAATAATAATAAAAATTGTTCCTTAAAGGTGGTAGGAGCCAAGAAGGAAAACACACAGGAGACTCTTTGCCTGAATGGAATTTCAATTTTAGCAACTTGTTAGAACTGGCATGCCACATACGTGCATCTATATTTGAACATATATACTTTTGCCATTTGAACTCAATAAATATTAAGTAGCTGTTTCTTTAAAATTCACCAGCTTGGTATTGAAATGTATTAACATAACAAAATATTAACCTGCAAACATACAATAATTTTAACTCTCTGTATCTGTACTTAATTTTATGAAGCACTATCTACTTCCTGGGTAGTCTTTTTACTATTGAATTCATGCTATAGCTTTTTGTTTGAAATTTACATTGTATTACTTCTTGTACACTTTTTGTAATAAAAGATTTTGTAACATACATGCTTACTATAAACTTTTCCTAGATCCAAAATTATAGGAAATAATGAGAAAATATAGGTTAGATTGTGTGTTGAGAATTATTATGTAAAGAGAAGGCATCTTGCTAAATGCTGAAAAGATTGTACTTTCTATAAGCAATATTAGATGTCTTTTCTCTAAGATTCTGGATCAAAGCATTCCAAGCTCTCTAGTTCACTTTTAAATATCTTAAAATTAAAACAATTAGTCTCTAAATGACAAGGAAAGATTAGAGTTCAAAATTAATAAAAGGTCTAAGCGAGTAAATAGCAGATTTTTTAAGAGCAACAGTACCATGAAGACATTATTTTTTAAAAATATACTTAGCTTAGACACTATTTCTGACAGTCAGTTATTTCCACTCCCTAGATACTTTTCTGTGGCTTGTGGGCCAAATTTCTTGGTATGTCTTTGAGACTTTATTTATTACCTTTCTGAATCCTTTCTAAATTACAATAAGCTTGGAGAATTTTATACTATATTTGATCACTTTCAGTCTTGCAAATTCTAATAATATTTTCATTTTCCTTACAGTTACTACTAAGAAACTTTATCAGAACGAAACGTTGTGTCATGGTGCTTGTAAATGCTGCATACTACATTAACAGTTGCTTTGACTGGGATTCACCCCCAAGGAGTCTTGCTGCTTTTGTGGTATGATCATACAGTATTACTCTTCCATTGCTATTCATTAAATTCAGTAATCACATCTCCATGTTTCTGTGACTATAGTAACAGTTATGTTGATAGGACCATTTTAAAACTCCTATTTTAAGACTTGACTGGACAGATTTGCTGTGGGCAGAAACCTGATGGATTGTTCAAGGTCTGAATCCAAGAATGTATTCCTCAGATTTCCGGAACTCAAGACATCTTAGCCAAAGTAGAATTTTCTCTGTAACACTTAAAAAGTAAAATTTTGCATATTGCACAATTCTCACTCCCAGTAGGAGAGCCAGAAAGTTCCTTTGTGTGAAAAATGGCAACGGGAACTCTCTTGACCGTCCTCACTTTAATTTTGTTCATTCTAGAGGTGTTTTGTCAAAACAGGAACACGACTAACAGTAGAATGCTGCCTGGTAGTGCTTTAATATGTGGATCAAACAGAAGAGATGTGACCTATTTAGGAGATGTTTTATGATTTCTGAGGTTTCCAGTTTTTAAAAAGTCACAAGTGAGAATGTGATCGACCCATAGAGTCCTTAACAAGGTTCATCTTGGACCTTTCACCCTGATTATTTAAAAAACTGCTGATGAGACCAACCGTGGCAGAGCCAGGAAAAAAATCTGAAAAGGTGCTTCCGCTCAGCCTCAGCTGCGATTTTTCTGTGCTCACGTTATTTTTGCTTATTCAGTATTTGAGTGGAAGTGGAAGTGGAGTCCATCTTTTGAAATCCTTTATTTTATTTTAATGTTTATTAGAATGCAAAGTACCTTAAACTTCATTGAAGTTGCCAGTTTTGCAAAATATGACTATGAGGCCTTACAAGAAAAGCTTAACTGTAGTAACAAATCAACATTCTAGTATTACCATTCAAATGAATATATGCATATCTGTTTAGTACTTTGAGCTCTGTCCTCCTCTCAGGCCTTGTATGGGACTTTCATTAATGTCTGAGCACATGAACAAAGAGTGTGGATGCCTCTTTGTGTTGTAAGTTACCAGAAAGTTGGGCAGCCTCCTTCCCATAGACTTGTTGTTGTATTCTTGAAGAGAGGAACTGTCATCGTCATTTAGTTAAGAAAAATCTTCTGTCAATACTCTTTAGTATATCACTCACATAACAGATAGATTGCATGTATTCTGCTGGCATAGAGGCATTTTGATGTTTAAGAAAAAATGATACAGAATTTCTTTGTATATTTTATATCATTACTTCCAGGTCCTATTAGGCCTTATAATAACCATAAAATTCTTGTGCCAAGGTCAGCTGACACTTTGATTCACTCCTTCTAAAGTCACTCTCCAATAGCTGTTTGTGAAACTTGAAAACTTAAGAATGTATCTAATTTCATCATTTACTAAGGAACATTCATTGTGGATTATTTAGCATTACTGTGTATTCTATGTAAATTTCTCCAGTTTCCATCAGTCATTTGTAAAATGAATTCAAGATGGCAGCTTATTTCACAATCTCTTTCTGATTCCTAAAAAAGAAAAAAATAACCCACTGGAGTTCCGAGAAACTTGGGGGCATGCATATAGTATCACTTCCATTGATTCCACTGGAGAGAAGCAAGCCATTAGAGAAGAGCGTAGTATCTCCCTCAGCTGGCAGCCCATTTGTAGCAGATTCCATCTTATGAGACAGAAGCTAAATTCCAGAGGTTTGGATAGAAAGGAAAGAGGGCATGATAAAAATAGGAAAGAGGCCGACATGCACCAAGGGGCCACATGCCATAATATGAAAGCACATTTAGAGTACTTTTGCAAGGAAACAACATTAACCATTTAATTGCAGAAAAGACAACTACATTATGTTGTATAAATGTGATTGAATTAATGAATCACAAAACCAAAGTTCCTTTATTTAGACTTGAACTGGGAGTTCCACAGGAACAGGAACCCTTCTGCCTTCACGCTACACTCCCAGTCAACTGCAGAGGACCTGGTACTTACTAAGCTCCCAGTGTAACAGCTGGCTAAATCAACTGACCAATCAATGAGCCAGTCCATCCATCTGAAATGTTTTGTTATATAGGGAAACTCACTGTTAATGACGCAAGATAAATCAGGGTTCGCTATAGTAGAGCTGGTTATTAAATCATAATTGGGACAGATTAATAATAGGGTGGCAATTTTCTCCAGTTTCCATATGAACTCTGAACTATTTCATAATCCCTTATCAATAATCTGCTTAACCATGGATTGAATTTTAATATGATAAAAAGATTCATATGTAAACAGAATTAATATGGATTAGATATTTACTATATACCAAAGAACAACTTTTCACATATGAATACATGGAAATGCTCTTACATTAATTAATTTAATATTCCCAACAACTTCATGAGGTAAATACTATTATTTTTCCTGGTACAAAGGAAGAAACTGAGGCACAGAAAAGTCAAGTACTTGCCCTATGCCACAGAATACATTTTCTTTTCTACGGGAGCCTTTAAAATATACACCTTATAATTATAATTCAGAAAAAGCCCTTTTAAAATTTTTATCCATCTTCTAGATATATGTGAGATATTTAACAATTAAATGCTTCAAAGTTGTCATTGCATAATTGTAGCCTCTTTAGGCCAATTTATTGGAAAGAACTGATTTCCATGGGATAGTATGAGCAAAGCCCATTGTTTTAGACACGTTGTCTCCATCGTGCCCTGCTGATGGAGCAGCAATCACTGCAATATTGGTTCCTCTGGGCCCCTTTCTTTCCTGACTGCAGCTACCTAGTGGAGGACAAGCATTTGAACCATTTTGTGCCTTGGTTTTAGGCCCAGATTAGGAAACTTCTTAATGTTCAAATTAATTTTTTCTATTTTATTTTAGTTTCCTTACCTAATTTATTCTCCAAACATAAACACAGATAATGAAGCCAAAGCAGAAAAACAACCATTTTTGCATCTCAGAATCAGTGAGTGTAGAAATGAAGGCAGAGCGGCTACAGCCTCCACAGCACTACCTTGTCCTGTGGGAGAGAGTTCACAGGCAGTGCGTGACAGTAGAAGCAGAAATCTGCTGGGCAGAGGATGGCAAAAGAAAGCGAACATGTTTCAGGGAATGGCTTTGTTTTTGAGTGCTATGGATTAGGTCTTTAAGTTTTGCGATGAATATTGTTTGTCTAAGAGCCAATGGCGTCATGCGCAGCGAGAAGGCTCTGCTCGTCCTTGAGAATAATCTGTTGAGGGCCTGGAGATGTCTCCTAAATTGGGCTAATTTTCATCAGGCTCTTGACCAGACATTTGTGTTCTTGTGGATGTCAGTGGTGTAAAATGGAAAAAGAAAAAGAGAGAGAGCAAGCGAGCGCAGTCTCTCTTTTCAGTGCTGTCATTTCTCACTGTAATGAGCACAAAAATAATTGGACAACTGAGCTATCAGTAAAAGGACACACTTCAGTGTGCGTCAAAGAATTGTTTTACAGGACAAACTTTAATCTTTAAATGTGATTGTAGATAATTTGTGGTACCATCTGTCCATTTGGAATTGTTTTAGCCTTTTCTGTCGTTATACAGTAAGTGCCGCTGTGTTTAACATTAACATTTGATATTTTACACATTTAATTTCTGTTCTGCTGTGTGGTCCTTGGGGACTGGAGCGCTAGTGCTACATGAGAGAGACAAAGTATTGATCAGTTAACATTTCAGCTACATTTATGTATGTCGCAAAATTAATGAAAATGCCAGACAAAAAATGTCAGAGTGCACAAAAAGGTAGAATTTAAATTTGGTACTTTAATGAAAAGTCTTAAGATGTGCATTATCAAAAATGTCCTCTTGCCTTTAAGGTGCAGTTCCTCACAGAATAACTAAAGGGAAGCACATATTTTACTTAAAGGAACAATGAAAATGAATTATGAAGTGACATCAGCTCCTCAAAGTACCTTGTGTTCCAAAATGGCTTGTTTGAATGCATAACTGTTAGTCATAAAAATCTATTTGTTTCTGTTCATATCTGGAGAGCTACAAGCTTCAACTTTCTGTCCTGACAAGCCCCAGTCGGGCTTTCGAGTAAGATTCTCTCCCAGGTTTCACTTGGGAAGTGATCTCTCTCTCTCTCTCTCTCTCTCTCTCTCTCTCTCTCTCTCTCTCTCTCTCTCTCTCTTACTCTTACTCTCTCTCTCCTGTGTGTCTTTCTGTCTCTGTTTCTGTGTGTCTCTGTCTTTTGTGTGTGTCTGTCTCTGTCCCTGTGTCCGTCTCCCCTCCCCTCTCCTTCCCATGTACATGTGTGTACGTCTCTCTGTGTACTGTCTATCTCTGTCTTTCTCTCTTTCCTCTCTCTGTGTGTCTGTTTCTCGGTATATGTGTCTCTCCGTCTTTGTGTATGCCTCAGTTGTGTGTGTGTGTGTGTGTGTGTGTGTGTGTGTGTGTGTGTGTGAACAGAATTCTCTCTAGAGTAATTCATTGAGGGCACGCTGGTTCATTATCCATTTCTTTCTGAGTTATTTTCAAATGCCTGGCTTTCCTTTGCTCCCAGATAATGTGTGTTCCATCTTCATTCAAGCTCTATTTTAGTAGAGGATCACACTGGGGACCACAGCTACCTCAGAAAAGCTGGGCCATTATGCAGGAAGAGAGAATGGACAGGGACGACATGCATAGAGTGACAGGAGGAAGAACAGTGTGGACAAATGTTAAAAAATAAAAGTAAGAAATGGGAGGAACCACAGGCAAAGACGGTGAACCTGAGCTTGCAGTGTGGTGGGAATAAGGAGCAGTGACCCAAAGACAGAGCCACTTAAGCTTACTTGACTGTGGACTTCCTGTATAGAATGTCCGTCCATGTTAGACAACTTACGGAATTTTCTAAAAGTTACTATGAACCATGCAGACATTTTTAAGTGGCCTTTATGAGCACAGACTAAAAGGGCAACTTTGCTTAAGAGGCAGTTATCAGTGTGAAACAAGAGCATGTCAGTGTCACCTGTGTTCTGAATCTTAACATGTGTCACTGTGATGAAACGTAGGGTAAACACGCTGGCTCTGCTGAAGACCAGTCTAGGCTGACAACAGAAACTTCCATGTGGGAAATTTAACCAGATACCAGTAATACCACATCAGGGAAATCATTACAGTTTTCAAATTATTTTCAGAGGAGCTTGGTTGGCCGCTGCTGTTACAATTATTTTCTTAGAGCTAGAAGGAAACAGGAAATGCTCCAGACACAATTTTTATTACTTTCCCCATAGTAGCAAAGCAGAGGATCCCTGAAAATCAAAGGAGCAAAAAAATCAAGTGCCAAGAAAACATGAATGGCACTCTTCTGGAATCATGAATTTCCTTCAATTATATGTCTAAGTTTCCAGCCCTCTGACCCCCATTCATCATTTACACTTTCCCCTGAAATAAATAGTTTAGAAAACAATACTTTCAATTTAATTCATATCGATTTTAAGTAACATTAAACATTTCTTTCTCAAATGTGCAAATAAGAAAAGAAAAACACCTGGCTAGAATTTCATTGACTTAGAAGATTTTATGCCTCCAAAGTTGCTTAAATTGAAGAGTCAAAAAATGTTGATACTATGAAGTTCCTAACATTGTAAGTCTCTTGAGACAATAGACTGTATACACAATTCAAATGGATCCTTCTGGCATATTATGTTGATACTTAAAATGTAGACCTTTCCCCCACAATTTATCTCAATTCCTAGGAAAAATTTGTTTTCAGATATTGTCCTTAATTGCACAATTGTAAAAAGAGTTACAAGTTGGGTTTTCCTAAGCATTGTCTTTCAAAAACAGTGTGTATAAATTCTTATAATTTTAAGAAAGCCCCAAGGCCATAACTTAGAAGTAGGGTGGTTTCCGGATTTATCACTGCTAGGTAAAGTCAACACTAAGTCTCAGGAAATGTAACAAACCAGATAATAAGGAGACAGAACATCGTCTCTTACCCTTTCTGAGAGAGATGCTATGGCTGAATGTGGAGACCTAGTTCCATGCCTGGTCATTTTCCCTTTGTTTTGTGTTTACATATATAACCCAGCACTTCGTCACATCAGGGCGTCCAGCCCTTTAAATGACGCAGTGCCCTTTTTTATTTACTTTAATAGATGTCATCAAAGGGGCTTTCTCGTCTTTGGAAGGAAATAGTCACATAAGCCTCAATTCAGAGCCTGCTACTCTCTAAAAAGCATATTTCTCCTAAATTTTGCATTAGATTCATAAAGAGAATTTAATAATGATGGCAGGTTGCACTTAAGCTCTCCATCCACCATCTGAGCTCTCCCTTCATTGTTCTCTGATCTGGAAAACAGTAGGATATTGCCATTAAGGAAATTTCTTTTATGGGTGAGGACAATAAAAAACATTTTACGGGGGCTGGAGAGATGGCCTAGCGGTTAAGAGCACGGACCGCTCTTACAGAGGACCCGGGTTCGATCCCCAGCACCCACATGGCGGCCGAAAACCGTCTGAAACTCCAATTCCAGGAGAACTCCAGCTCCAGGGGAATCCGATACCTCTTCTGACCTCCGCGGCGTTGCACGACATGAGTGCACAAACCTGCATGCAGACAGTACATTCATACACATACAGAAATAAATAAAATTTTAAAAAAATTAAAAAAAAAACATTTTACTTTTCCCAAGGTAGGTGTTGTTATATTTTATTATATTTGAGTATAAACTACCAATAAATGCTGGTTTGCAAAGTAGCCAACTACACGGTGTGTTGTTCACGGCCTGTATAAGTAACAAAACTATTTTCCTTTGGATACAGAATTTCACTTAATTTTCTATCTTATTTGTGTTATTCTTTAGTGCTAAAAGAATAATTCTAAAAGAAAATTCAAATTACCAATATGAATTTTGGCAGGATCTATCCAGGCTTCTTTCTGGCAAGGACTGTTCCTTTTATCTTTAGCCTACATTTTCTGCAAAATTTATCAACAACATACTTTCAGAAAATGCCAGCCAATAAACTGACACTAAAATCATTTCCTTTATAAAAGCTCAGTGATCTTTGGCATCGCTCACTATTTTCAAAGCCATAAAAGAACAGATAACAAATATATGACTCACAAATAATAACAATTATGAAAAATAATCTGGTTCAGAAAGCTGCACTAATGTAAAAAGATGGATCACTTGTCACAAACCAATAAGGGCTATTGTTTGTGAATCCAATATTTGATTTTTATCATTTACGTTGGGCAACTTAAAATGATTTTTAAACCACATTACTGTTTGAAAAAAATAGTTATAAAGGTGAACATGAGGGGTTGGGGGGAAAGAAACCATATGCAATCAGTCATCCTTGAAATAATTTATATTCTTACATCAAATCCAGCTCACAAATCTAAATTGCAAAGACTTGGTCAGAAAGGTGGATGCGTTAAGAAAGGACTCTGCTGTGTTCCGAGGACCGTATGGGAGCAGGAATGCCGGCCTGGCTGAGTCTATCCTTTCATGTAGCACTCTGACGGCTGAAAACTTGCAGCCACGATGCTTCTGTAAGCAGAGAGGGTCCGTGCTTGGTTCCCAAGCGGGGTTGGCTCCTCTCCTGTAAGCCTTGCTGCTCTTGCTTACTCGTTTTACGTGGAGAAAAGCACAATGGGGCTACCAGTTTCAGAAAATCTCTATGATGAATTCTCTTCCCTGTTATTTCCATGCTAATCATTTCCCCCTAGTTAATTCATTGTAATGAAGATGAAGAGTAAGAAGTATAATTCTCACTAAGAAGGGTACCCCTGAGAGTAGTGAGGACCAGAAATCTCCTCCTGGTGTCATCCGAGGACTACTCCAGTACTTTATCTGCTCTCTAATATCTCATTACAGCTTTTTACACCTGCTTATAAAAAAATGACTTGGATGCCTAGGAAAAGCAGAAGTACAGTATCCACAAGGTCAGTGATACACGTGTGCATTCTACTTGAATGATCATAGCTCCCCCCCCACCCCCGGAACACAGATTTGATCATTGGCTTATCTAGTTGACACCCTGAGAGTAAAAACGAGAAATTCCAAGAAGCTGATATTGGGTACAAATGAGTTTTAGTTATATAACTAGGGCAGACAGAGGCAGAAAGTAGCAGAGACCAAAATGCAGACAGTGGGACTAATAAGGTAATGACATATCCAGATGGATATTTGGTGGGGAGAGAGGAACAGAAAGAGCAAGTCTAATGTCGGTAAGGTGAGCATGTGCTAGAGATAATTTACAATTGCGGAATGGGTCCTTTCGAAGAAGTTCATCTCCTCTCTCTCTCTTTTTCAAATTTTATTTATTTTTCATGTGTATGAATGTTACGTCGTGCATGTAGGGTGTGCACCCGTGTTGTGCAAGTGCTTCGGAGGTCAGAAGAGGGTGTCAGGTTCCCCTGGACTGGAGCCAAAGATGGTTCTCCAGCCGCCATGTGGGTGCTGGGATGAACCCTGGTCCTCTGTAAGAGCAGATGGTGCTCTTTAACCCGCTAGGCCATCTCTACAACCCATTCATCTCTCTTTACATGGAAAGGTATATAATAATACAGAAACGAGAGAGAGAGAGAGGGCCTGCTCATACATGCCAAAACATAGTAAGGAAAATTAATAAGTCCTAGATAAATTTCCAACAGTTTTCTTTGGGGGAAGGAATCATGAACTTCACTTCATGAGGCAAGGATTATGATTGTGCTGTGGACAAGAGTCCTTCTGACACACCAAAAAAGAAAGGCAATAAGTTGTGCGGGGGGAGAAATATAGAAAAACTGAGTAGGGCGTTTCATCTAAGCAAGCTACTAACTAATGAGAGCCTATTACATGAAGTTTTAAGCAGAAAATGTGATAATTAACTAGGTCGGAGTTTAGAACAAGCATGTAGCTAGGATTTTGATTTTGATGAACTAGTTTAGTCCCATGTCCATTATCAACCATAACACTGTAAAACTGGTGTTTCTATGATGGTTATTGAGCTTACTGCTTACTGACTAAGGATTAGGTGACCAACTTTAAAAATGAGATTCACCAAATACTATATTATATACTTTATTACTGTGTGATCTGGGGACTCAGCAAGCTGAAGCATGCCTCTTCTTGTCCCTAAACCAGAGGTCTATGTGAATAATGTGTGTGTGTGTGGTGTTGTGTGTTGTTGTTGTTGTGTTTACTCTTTAATTGAAGAAGGCATAAATTATGTACTCTGATTTTCTTATATAAGTGAAGCATCAACATACGTTCCCAGTAGGTCCTGTGTTCAGGGTTCAAGAGAAGGGGGTCCTATTTTTGCTACAGGCTTTGGGATAGGTTCTAGTCTCTAAGTTAAGAACCTAGAAGGTAATTTTCAAGAGATTGGTATTTAGTCATCCAAACTTTTAGACACACACAAAAAACCTTGATTTCCAATGCTATTAGAAGCTAAAATTTAAAACAGGTGTTTGGTAGTAAGGCTGTAACCAAACTATTCTGATAAGACTTCCCTCGGAAATATAATGGTTACATGCCCTTGTATTAGCTTTAACAAACCCCTATTTTCTTCTTTCTCCCCTCCTCAAAATTGTGCCGGGTTCTATTTGCACCCATTCAGGACTAAATTACAGATAAAGTTACAGCAAATTTGTTTTCTCAAAAAAGCAGTCAGCCCTAATATCCCCTGAGTAATAAAAGCCTTGTCTTTCATTCAGACCTAGAACTGGCATAATTTTCCCCAAGAAACAAACTCCTACTCCTGGGACAATGGGCCTGTTCTTAAAATTCTGAATGGGTACAGCTTCACATTTGCAGGTGTTCAGGTATAAAGGTAAAAAGGGCATTTGACCTCCCAACAGGCAATTGTTGCTGTGGTAGGTAACTTCAGTCTGTTAGTCACAGCATTCTATTAGATAAGCTGCCAGAGTTTTCAGCTCTGAATTACCGAGGTAGGCTCAAGTTGAATCAAATAATTTATACATATATATCTCATTATTCTGTGGTATATAAGATACCATACTCCACAGCCCTGCTGCAAGCCATGGCCACCCACAAGCCCAGAGAGAAACCATTATGTGTTAACAGCAAAGGCCCCAGAACCCATTTTATCTTGTGACACCCCAAACAATTATGATAATAAGATCTTAAGTGGCTTATTAATTTTGATCTTTCAACTAATTTTAAAAAATTTGTGATAAGTAAATGCTTTATAAATCTCAATAAGGTGTGGTCTGGAAAATTCAAGGCACCATTTAAAATCTTTCACATAATTTCAGGCAGAATGTTATTTTCCATAGAGAAACATAAATAAACCTGGGGAAATTTCATGTAACTTAAGAGGTTTAAATTAAAGTTTAAATAAATTCTCAAATCTTTTCTTCACTAAATTTCAGTGTAACTTATCTTTCTAAAGATGAGAATCAAATATATTTAGGGGCAACACTCTAAGAATACTGTTAATAGAGCTTTATGCTGTTAATCATTACCTGGGGAAAATTATATAGTGTTTTATACACTAATACTATGACACTTTTATTAACTCATAATCCCCGTGCTAACAGTGGTGCATTAAACAAGTAATAATTAAGAGGGCAGTAAATATTAAAAATGCCTACTTTAAAATTCTTCAATCATGTTAAAGGGAATCTCCTAACACATGAGCTCCTCTAAATGAAAACAACACCCAAAATAGTATGCTTAGAGCATAAGCTCTTAATAAACAGACCTAGGTCACTCAAATATTTTCACAATTTCCGGTGTATTGTGCTTATGATTAAGTGAGTTTGTGAACTAACCCATGATAAATCTCTCTTACAACTTTAATTATAAAGAGACTTAAAATATTTGAACAATGAATTTTGCAGATAAGATTCATCAGAAGTTTGTTCCTTGGCCAATGTATCTCTTTTAGTTCAAGGCTGGAACTGTTTTTGGCGAGGATACAGAAACTGATTACATTCAGGCTTGTTGAAAGCTGTGTGCAAACTTAACTGAGGCAGCAGAGTCAACAAAAAGGATAGCAATCCGTGGAATGTTCAGGTACCTTTATTTTCCATGAAGAAACTGTCTTCTCCTTTCTTTTCCAGGGACTTCTCCTTAAGAATATAGGCAGATAACAGCTCTTAAAGAAATAAAATGCAAATAAAAGACACCCGGCCCTGGTGCACACCTTTAATCCCAGCACTTGGGAGTTGAAGCAGGAGGGGAATTCTCTTGTGAGATTCAAGGCCACCTGGGGAGACCTTCGTTGTAAAACAAAGGACCAAAAAAGAAAAAAAAAAAAAAAAAAACAAAAAGAGAAGGAAAATAAAAGAGCTCATGAGAGAAAAAAGAGATGAGGAGGAAGGAGGAAGGAAGTGAGAGAAGAAGGAGTGAGGAAGACGAAGGAGACAGAGAGGGAGAGAAGATGGAGAGCCAACCAACGTGCAGGTGCACCCGTTTGCCTTGCCTGCAGTGCCCATGGAGGACAGTTAGAGCCCCTGGAAACTGAAGTTGACGGATGAATTGTTTAAACCATATGTAGGTTTGGATTCAATAACCTGAGTCTTCTGCAAGAATAGCCAGTGCTTTCTTAACTGCTGAGCCATCTCTCCAGTCCCTTATCTACTCTTACAAACGTTTATAAGCAAGCTTCTCCAGAGCTGCCTTTTAATTCTCGTTAACATCTTTGGGCTCAAGAAAATATAGAGGAATAGCAGAGTGAGAAAGGGGGAAATAATAAAGTGCTCCCTTTCTGATAGTCAAGAAAGAGAGGACAGAAATGTTCCCACACTGATCTCATTAAGGTGATGCGAACGAGGCTGATTCTCACATGCAATCCTCATAGTAGAGAGGAGGGGATAAAAACCCCTTACAATGCCGAACAGAACATACTACATTTATTCTCAGCTTCCTCCGATATCACTGGTTGGGGTTTTTCCTCTAACAGTAATTACAGTTTTTACTTTGAGTTTTGTACTGAAGTCATTGAGCCAGCTTTGTTGAGTAAACCTGAAAACAGGGACAACCTGTTTATGTGACTGGAATGCATCTCAAATAGAACGGCCTGAATTTCTTTCCTGTCACTGCTTCTGGTGATGGATTAAAAGCACTGACAAAAGGCATTTCTCGGTTTACAACCTGTTTTATTTCTAGCTCCTTAAACTTAGGTTAAATATTCTAGTTAATTATAAATAGAACTCACGTGTTTTTCAGTACAGCAGTAGTACATTTGTAGGAAAAGCCATGCATTTGTGACAAGCACTCCTGGGACATTTTTTCTAATGAATCATTCTCACTTTTTGGTTCAGTGTAGAATATTTCCATGTGCAACTTAATTAATTGCTTTTCTGTACTATTACGATTTTGAAGCACTATTAGTTTTCAGAAAGAAAAATCCATGTTGTAGTCAATCATTCAAAAATCTAAATTATCCAACAGATCCCTCTACTTAAGAACTTCAAAGCGATTTTGTAGAGACCATTTAATTTAGGTGTCCTTCACTCCAGTAACTCCAATAACTTGGGTGCACCAAGTTTACAAACAAATGAAAACTCAGATTGCATTCCTTCAAATTACAATATTAAAAATATTTATACACTATGAGTGCACCTGTATGTTTATTTATGTATATGAGTGTATTTCTGCATGTGGGTAAGTGCACTCCTGTTGTGAAAAACCAACAGAGTCAGAAGAAGGACAGATCGGATCCCCTGGCACGAAGTTACAGATAGTTGTTAGATGACATGTGGGTGGGTGCTTGGAATCAAACCGGGTCCTTACAAGAGCGCCAGTTGCTCTTACCACGGTGAACCATCTCTACAAGGCCCTCAAAACGGATTCTTAAAAATCATACTGACCATTCTTGTTTTCAGTTCTGCCCCTGACTTTATAAAGGAATGAATATGCATTATACTGACTTCATTTTATGCTGGAACAATTTGGTCCTATTTAACTTTAAGGACATTTAGAAAGACAGCAATAAGAGAAGCATCCATTTTTGATGTTATTTATTCAGTAAGGATCGAACCCAGGACATTGGACATGCTGGACAACACTTTCCCATGAAGAGCTATCTCCACCCCAACCAATTATTGTGAGTAAAAGAACACGTTTTTCTAGAATTTATTTAGTATAATGGAAATTTAGGCCAGGAAGTTCATTTAACTACCATTAAATTAATGTGGATCAATAAAAGTAGTTTAAACCGCTTAACCCACTCAATGAAGATACCCACTTGAAACATGAGAAATAAATTCTTAACATTTACCTTTGGGGAAAAAGTAATTTTTCTTATATAGAGACAAAAAATATTACTTGTCTGTAGTGCACCTCAAACACACGGTGAACTCTAAGGGTTCTTCATTACCACACTCACATCCTGCACAGGGTTTGAAGAGCTCTGGTGTGATGTGACCTCAGTTACTAAAAATGTTCCCATAAACATAAGGTACACCCCACTTAAAATCCAAAGAGGATACTAAGCAGATAGAGTGCTGATTTATCACATCAAGTAGGGAATTCCTTCCTAGGAACACATTCCATAACACAAAATACCAAGATCAAGAGGAAGTTATTACTATCCATCGATATTATATAGACCCATGACAAAGACCTGCTCCTCCTAATTATAAGACTTATAACTAAAAACCTTCAACTATATATCAGATCATATTATATTGCTGAAAACTTTGAATTGCCCATTGCCTATATAATGGGGAGAAGCAGAGTTCTGTCTCGGTGGCTCATTTGCCTCTGCACTTGCAGCCCCTGCCCTGTAGAAACATCTCCAAATCCTCTTCTAGCTGTAATAGTCTATGGCTGGGTCACATTGTTGAGAGCCCATGTAGTCTTTACTTTTCTAAAAGCCCTTGCCTTTGCCCTTGCCATGACAGCATGCACTGCTGGGTTGTAGTAGGTATGTTCTTGGCGTCCTCTGTACCAAGCCAGGAATATATTGGCTGTACTCTCCATGCAGCGCTATAGCTGTTATTCTTTGAAGAGATCAGTGAACTTGCTGGGTGGGTCTATCCCATTATATATGACAAGTCCAAAGTCAAAGCAACTGTCTACAGAGCAGACATTTCCATCTTGTTTGTAATTAGAGGACCTACATCAAAAACATTCCATTTAACTACAGTACATCAGCTATATGGGCTTAGAAATGAAATTGTTGTAGGGAGGTTTATGCTTTGTACATTTGAAAAAATCTAGGAAACGGCATGCTCCCAGCTATTAGTAAGGTAACACAGGTTAAGGGCTAACCATCTAAGGGGCTGGAGAGATAGTTCAGAAGTTAAGACGCCACTTGGCTGTTTTCCAGTAGAGGACTGGGTACGATTCCCAGAACTCACAATGGGGGCAGCTTACACCCATCTGTAAACTCCAGTCCTGGTTATCTTACCATCTACTTCTGGCTTCTGTGGGCATTAAATATTCTATGTAGGGCAAACATTTCTCTCTTCTCTTCCTCTCTCTTCTCTGTCTTCTTCCCCTGCTGCCATTATACATATAGCTTCTTGGCTGAGGCATGCAGTGCATGCTTTCAAAATGGAAGAACAAACTTTAACTAAGAATATGATAGAGCTGGACATATAAACGCTTTTAATGTTTTCAATACTGCTACCTATCTAATGAAAGTGAATAAGGCTATCTCAACTTAAGAGAACTTTCTCTAAGTTTCAGCATCTCTTTCTTAAATCACTTCAAAATAAAGCATTCTTCTTATCTAACCTTGTTTACTAATTTGTGGTGTAACTAGTGGATCAGACATTTTATCTAGTCTTCTTTTCACAAAGCATTCTCAAAGAAAATATTGTTAAAGTTGCAACATTGTTTGTGATGTAAACAGCTTGAAATATTCCTGTTTCAAACACTTAATCCTTACTGAAAATTGTTTGTAGGAACTGTATATAATGCTAACTATGGAAATGGATATAAGCATCAAAGTATTTACTATATTGTTGATAAATTGTCATACTTATTTTATTAATTGGTTGTTCCAAGAGGAAAAATCTTAAATATTTTAAACTGACCTCTCTCTTCTTGTTTACTTCGTGTGCCACCTTTTCAATAGAGAGTTAAGAAGAGATCAAACTTAATGAAATATTCTTTTAGAATCCTGATTATATTATATATTGTTAGGATAATAGAATCCTATTATATTCATGTAATAATATAAAGGTCAGGGGCCAGGATGATGGCTCAGTCAGTTAACTTGTTGTAGATGCCTGAGGACTTGAGTTTTCCCCAGAATTCATGTGAAAATATGGTATATTTCTGTAATCTTAGTGCTGGAATGGATGAAGACAGCAAGATCTCTGAAGCTCACTAGCACACAAATCTAGCCACTTGGTAACTCCACGTTCCCTGAGAGAACTTGTCTTAAAAAATAAGGTGAAGAGCAACAAAGGAAGTCTCTGTGCTGAATTCTGGTCTCTCACACATATGTACACATATTTTCACACACAAGTGCATGTGTACAGACAATAACATGTATATACACACATAAGCATAAAGATTAGTTATTACTTATTACTACAATGTAAAGTATGAAAAAAACTCATGGAAGTCCAATGAAGACAGAAGTTGTATTAGTTAGTTCAGAATCATGTTTACACACTTTTCTATGTTCAAGAAACACAGGTGAAAAACCCTTGGAACTGGGACAGAGAAGAAAACACTAAGTGATTATGCAAAGGGGATCATCAAGTTGTCCACTGTTTACCAAAACTGAACATCTTTCTTTATTAAAATGGATTCCAAATGTCAATAAATTTATAGGTGGTTACAAATTCTTTTTTCCAGACTGACTTAAGAGTTTAATATGTAAAGGTGATAGAAGATCCAAGCCTAANAATATTACCAGCATAACCAGGATGCCATATTGAAACCAAGTTAGCCTTCTCATGAGCTTTACTGAGTGTCCAATGAAATTTGAGGTAGTGGAGTACATCAAAGTTCACTCTTGGTGTTCTTATTTTGGCTGTATAGGGACTGTCCCACTTCACCTCTTATTAGTAAAATATATCACTTGACAGTCAGGTGTGGCGGCACACCCTTTCAGCACTCAGGAAGAGAAAGCAGGGTAGCTGTGAGATTGAGTTAGCCTGGTCTACATAGCAATTTCCAGAGTAGCTGGGCTACAGGGAGACCTTGCTTTAAAAACAAACACACTTGCGTGTGCACGCGTGCACACACACCACACACATATATGTGTATGGGGAGAGAGAGAGAGAGAGAGAGAGAGAGAGAGAGAGAGAGAGAGAGAGAGAGATTGATTTAGTTTTTTTTTCCTTTTTTTTTTTTTATGTGTATGAATGTGTTGTCTGCATGCAGTCTGCGCACCCGTGTCGTGCGATGCCGCGGAGGCAGAGAGGGTCTCAATTCCCCTGGAACTGGAGTTCTCCTGGAACTGGAGTCCCTAGTTCAGATATTTTACAATTCAGTTGATTCCAGAACAGAAAATATTTTAAGCAATGAATCAGAAGAGTTTGTTCACATGATAATACATTATTATATAAAGAATTTTGCAAAGGAAAATTATAAAACAATCAGATAATTGTATGATTTACTTTACTAACATCTGATGAAATAAGAGCAATAGAGCTTATCTGAACAGTTGTGAATTATAACAGAAGCAGATACAACTACACTTGATAAATTTACTTTCTGTGTGATATAATGTTCTTTACATTGAGCAGACATTAAAAAATAGATGTAGACTACCCTGGCTTGTTTCTCTGTTTTGATTACTTGTCAGGCTATACCTTAGCATTATGAATGTTAATCTGCCAAGTGATAACCTAAAGTTCAATATTGTTAATCAGCTTGTTTCTGTCTGTTGGCCCCCATCATCAGTTCACTGCATTTGAACATAATAGAGGAGCTGGGGATAGATGCAGTGGTCAGCCTTTGCCTTAGCGAGTGCTGGGAGTTAAGACTGCATTGCATCAGCTGCTTTTGTTGTGATGACAGAAGTCCAACACTCAGCAAGTGGTAACATTTGAGATCAATAACAGGGTAAAGATGTTCACACCAGCCCTCAGATACTGTCTCAAAGGGAAATAATGCAGAGAAAATCAGAGAAGAGCTAAGAAGGAAATGTGGAAAGCACATTGAATTGTAAACAAACATTTGGATAAAAATAAAAGTCATCCCTGGTTTTAAGGGACCAAATAAAAGAGTGGCAAAGATGACTTTTATTCTACTTTTGTCAGGGGTCTGCTTTTTTCATATCATTATGAAGGAGGAAGCACCTTTGATTTAATAGGACAAATTAAATAAGAGGAATATTTTGTCAGAGAATACTGACTTTTGGAAGGCCACAAATGATTCTGACATCTAAAATCATTTTGCTAGTCCTACCCAAAATGAGTTTTTGCTCCCCACCTCCAGAAGTCACTTCGTGCCCACTGAAAAAATAGGGCTTAAAATACATGTAACTGGATCGCTTTCATGATGGTGGTGGTGAACTCTAGCTTGGGATATCCCAAGCTAGAGTTCACCACCACCATCATGAAAGCGATCCAGTTACATGTATTTTAAGCCCTATTTTTTCAGTGGGCACGAAGTG
The DNA here is from genome assembly GCA_009823505.1 of Rhizomys pruinosus. Taxonomy (NCBI): domain Eukaryota; kingdom Metazoa; phylum Chordata; class Mammalia; order Rodentia; family Spalacidae; genus Rhizomys; species Rhizomys pruinosus. The sequence continues at coordinate 2,411,930 of VZQC01015218.1, read as the reverse complement.
ACTTCTGGAGGTGGGGAGCAAAAACTCATTTTGGGTAGGACTAGCAAAATGATTTTAGATGTCAGAATCATTTGTGGCCTTCCAAAAGTCAGTATTCTCTGACAAAATATTCCTCTTATTTAATTTGTCCTATTAAATCAAAGGTGCTTCCTCCTTCATAATGATATGAAAAAAGCAGACCCCTGACAAAAGTAGAATAAAAGTCATCTTTGCCACTCTTTTATTTGGTCCCTTAAAACCAGGGATGACTTTTATTTTTATCCAAATGTTTGTTTACAATTCAATGTGCTTTCCACATTTCCTTCTTAGCTCTTCTCTGATTTTCTCTGCATTATTTCCCTTGGAGACAGTATCTGAGGGCTGGTGTGAACATCTTTACCCTGTTATTGGATCTCAAATGTTACCACTTGCTGATGTTGACATTCTGTCATCACAACAAAAGCAGCGATGCAATGCAGTCTTAACTCCCAGCACTCGCTAAGGCAAAGGCTGACCACTGCATCTATCCCCAGCTCCTCTATTATGTTCAAATGCAGTGAACTGATGATGGGGGCCAACAGACAGAAACAAGCTGATTAACAATATTGAACTTTAGGTTATCACTTGGCAGATTAACATTCATAATGCTAAGGTATAGCCTGACAAGTAATCAAAACAGAGAAACAAGCCAGGGTAGTCTACATCTATTTTTTAATGTCTGCTCAATGTAAAGAACATTATATCACACAGAAAGTAAATTTATCAAGTGTAGTTGTATCTGCTTCTGTTATAATTCACAACTGTTCAGATAAGCTCTATTGCTCTTATTTCATCAAGATGTTAGTAAAGTAAATCATACAATTATCTGATTGTTTTATAATTTTCCTTTGCAAAATTCTTTATATAATAATGTATTATCATGTGAACAAACTCTTCTGATTCATTGCTTAAAATATTTTCTGTTCTGGAATCAACTGAATTGTAAAATATCTGAACTAGTGGACTCCAGTTCCAGGAGAACTCCAGTTCCAGGGAATTGAGACCCTCTGCTGCCCGCCCGGCATCGCACGACACGGGTTCGCAGAACTGCATGCAGACAAACATTCATACACATAAAAAAAAAAAAAGGAAAAAAAACTAAATCAATCTCTCTCTCTCTCTCTCTCCTCTCCTCTCCTCTCGTCTCTCTCTCTCTCTCTCTCTCCCCATACACATATATGTGTGTGGTGTGTGTGCACGCGTGCACACGCACGTGTGTTTGATTTTTAAAGACAAGGTCTCCCTGTAGCCCCAGCTACTCTGGAAATTGCTATGTAGACCAGGCTAACATCAATCTCACAGCTATCCCTGTGCTTCTACTTCCTGAGTGCTGAAAGGGTGTGCCGCCACACCTGACTGTCAAGTGATATATTTTACTAATAAGAGGTGAAGTGGGACAGTCCCTATACAGCCAAAATAAGAACACCAAGAGTGAACTTTGATGTACTCCACTACCTCAAATTTCATTGGACACTCAGTAAAGCTCATGAGAAGGCTAACTTGGTTTCAATATGGCATCCTGGTTATGCTGGTAATATTCCAGTGCTTCATGGCCTTTTTTAAAAAATTATTTTTATTTTATTTTATGTGTATGAGTGTTTTGTCTGCATGTATGTCAGTGCACCTGTGTCATTCAATGCCAGTGGAGGTCACAAGAGAGTGTTGGATGCCCTGGAACTGGAGTTACAGATGGCTGTTAGCTGCCATGTGGGTGCTAGGAATTGAACCTGGGTCTTCTGCAAAAGCAGCCATTGCTCTTAACTGATGAGCTATCTCTTCAGCTCCTGCATGGTCTTTTTAAATGTGAAGTTTAAAGTTTGAATTTTTTTTTTGGTATTTTTGAGCAGGGTCTCCCTTTAGTCCCAGCTGGCCTGGAGCTCACTCTGTAGACCAGGCTGGCCTTGAACTCACAGAGATCCACCTGCCTCTGCCTCCCAAGTGCTAGGATTAAAGGCATGTGCACCACCACACCCGGCTAAAGTTTGAATTTTTACCAATTTATTTTTTATTTTTTTATTTTTTTTTATGTGTATGAATGTATTGTCTGCATGCAGGTCTGCGCACCCGTGTCGTGCGATGCCGCGGAGGTCAGAAGAGGGTCTCAATTCCCCTGGAACTGGAGTTCTCCTGGAACTGGAGTCACATAGTTCAGATATTTTACAATTCAGTTGATTCCAGAACAGAAAATATTTTAAGCAATGAATCAGAAGAGTTTGTTCACATGATAATACATTATTATATAAAGAATTTTGCAAAGGAAAATATATAAAACAATCAGATAATTGTATGATTTACTTTACTAACATCTGATGAAATAAGAGCAATAGAGCTTATCTGAACAGTTGTGAATTATAACAGAAGCAGATACAACTACACTTGATAAATTTACTTTCTGTGTGATATAATGTTCTTTACATTGAGCAGACATTAAAAAATAGATGTAGACTACCCTGGCTTGTTTCTCTGTTTTGATTACTTGTCAGGCTATACCTTAGCATTATGAATGTTAATCTGCCAAGTGATAACCTAAAGTTCAATATTGTTAATCAGCTTGTTTCTGTCTGTTGGCCCCCATCATCAGTTCACTGCATTTGAACATAATAGAGGAGCTGGGGATAGATGCAGTGGTCAGCCTTTGCCTTAGCGAGTGCTGGGAGTTAAGACTGCATTGCATCAGCTGCTTTTGTTGTGATGACAGAAGTCCAACACTCAGCAAGTGGTAACATTTGAGATCAATAACAGGGTAAAGATGTTCACACCAGCCCTCAGATACTGTCTCAAAGGGAAATAATGCAGAGAAAATCAGAGAAGAGCTAAGAAGGAAATGTGGAAAGCACATTGAATTGTAAACAAACATTTGGATAAAAATAAAAGTCAACCCTGGTTTTAAGGGACCAAATAAAAGAGTGGCAAAGATGACTTTTATTCTACTTTTGTCAGGGGTCTGCTTTTTTCATATCATTATGAAGGAGGAAGCACCTTTGATTTAATAGGACAAATTAAATAAGAGGAATATTTTGTCAGAGAATACTGACTTTTGGAAGGCCACAAATGATTCTGACATCTAAAATCATTTTGCTAGTCCTACCCAAAATGAGTTTTTGCTCCCCACCTCCAGAAGTCACTTCGTGCCCACTGAAAAAATAGGGCTTAAAATACATGTAACTGGATCGCTTTCATGATGGTGGTGGTGAACTCTAGCTTGGGATTTCTATCATTTACATATATAATCTAAGTCAGTCTGGAAAAAAGAATTTGTAACCACTCTATAAATTTATTGACTATTTTGGAATCCATTTTAATAAAGAAAGATTTGTTCAGTTTTGGTAAACAGTGGACAACTTGATGATCCCCTTTGCATAATCACTTAGTGATTTCTTCTCTGTCCCAGTTCCAAGGGTTTTTCACCTGTGTTTCTTGAACATAGAAAAGTGTGTAAACATGATTCTGAACTAACTAATACAACTTCTGTCTTCATTGGACTTCCATGAGTTTTATTCATACTTTACATTGTAGTAATAAGTAATAACTAATCTTTATGCTTATGTGTGTATATACATGTTATGTGTTTCTGTACACATGCACTTGTGTGTGAAAATATGTGTACATATGTGTAGAGACCAGAATTCAGCACAGAGTATCTTCCTTTGTTGCTCTCCACCTTATTTTTTAAGACAAGTTCTCTCAGGGAACTTGGAGGTTACCAAGTGGCTAGATTTGTGTGCTAGTGAGCTTCAGAGATCTTGCTGTCTTCATCCATTCCAGCACTAAGATTACAGAAATATACCATATTTTCACATGAATTCTGGGGAAAACTCAAGTCCTCAGGCATCTACAACAAGTTAACTGACTGAGCCATCATCCTGGCCCCTGACCTTTATATTATTACATGAATATAATAGGATTCTATTATCCTAACAATATATAATATAATCAGGATTCTAAAAGAATATTTCATTAAGTTTGATCTCTTCTTAACTCTCTATTGAAAAGGTGGCACAGAGAGGTAAAAGAAGAGAGAGGTCATTTAAAAATATTTAAGATAGTTTTCTCTTGGATAACCAATTATAAAAATAATTATTGCAATTTATCAACAATATGTAAATATTTGATGCTTATATCCATTTCCATAGTTAGCATTATATACAGTTCCTACAAACAATTTTCAGTAAGGATTAAGTGTTTGAAACAGGAATATTTCAGTTTTACCACAAAATGTTGGCAACTTTAACAATATTTTTCTTAGAGAATGCTTTTGGAAAAGAAGACTAGAGATAAATGTGATCCACTAGTTACCCACAAATTAGTACAACAAGGTTATATAAGAGAAGTGCTTTATTTTGAAGTGATCTTAAGAAAGAGATGCTGAAACTTAGAGAAAGTTCTCTTAAGTTGAGATAGCCTTATTCACTTTCATTAGATAGGTAGCAGTATTGAAAACATTAAAAGTCGTTATATGTCCAGCTTCAATATTTTTAGTAAAGTTTTGTTCTTCCATTTTGAAAGAGCACTGCATGCCTCAGCCAAGAAGCTATATGTATATGGCAGCAAGAGAGAGAGAGAGAGAGAGAGAGAGAAATGTTTTGCCTACATATATTTAATGCCCACAGAAGCCAGAAGAGATGTAAGATAACCAGGACTGGAGTTACAGATGGTTGTAAGCTGCCATTGTAAGTTCTGGGAACTGTACCCAGGTCCTCTGGAAGAACAGCCAGTGCTCTTAACTTCTGAACTATCTCTCTAGCCCCTTAGATGGTAGCCCATTAACCTGTGTCCTTACTAATAGCTGGGAGCATGCCGTTTCCTAGATTTTTCAAATGTACAAAGCATAAACCTCCTACCAATTTCATTTCTAAGCCCATATAGCTGATGTACTGTAGTTAAATGGAATGTTTTTGATGTAGGTCCTCTAATTACAAACAAGATGGAAATGTCTGCTCTGTAGACAGTTGCTTTGACTTTGGACTTGTCATATATAATGGGATAGACCCACCCAGCAAGTTCACTGATCTCTTCAAAGAATAACAGCTATAGCGCTGCATGGAGAGTACAGCCAATATATTCCTGGCTTGGTACAGAGGACGCCAAGAACATACCTACTACAACCCAGCAGTGCATGCTGTCATGGCAAGGGCAAAGGCAAGGGCTTTTAGAAAAGTAAAGACTACATGGGCTCTCAACAATGTGACCCAGCCATAGACTATTACAGCTAGAAGAGGATTTGGAGATGTTTCTACAGGGCAGGGGCTGCAAGTGCAGAGGCAAATGAGCCACCGAGACAGAACTCTGCTTCTCCCCAATTACTAGCAATGGGAAATTCAAAGTTAGCAACAATAAGAAGACTGAAAAGTTGAAGTTTTTTTAGTTAAATTGTCTTTAATTAAGGAGGAGCAGGTCTTTGTCATTGGTCTATAGAATTCAGAGGATGTAAAACCGGACTCTTGACTCTTGGTATTTTGTTGTTATGGAATGTGTTCCTAGGAAGGAATTCCCTACTTGATGTGATAAATCAGCACTCTATCTGCTTAGTATCCTCTTTGGATTTTAAGTGGGGTGTACCTTATGTTTATGTGAACATTTTTAGTAACTGAGGTCACATCACACCAGAGCTCTTCAAACCCTGTGCAGGATGTGAGTGTGGTAATGAAGAACCCTTAGAGTTCACCGTGTGTTTGAGGTGCACTACAGACAAGTAATATTTTTTGTCTCTATATAAGAAAAATAACTTTTTCCCCAAAGGTAAATGTTAAGAATTTATTTCTCATGTTTCAAGTGGGTATCTTCATTGAGTGGGTTAAGCGGTTTAAACTACTTTTATTGATCCACATTAATTTAATGGTAGTTAAATGAACTTCCATGGCCTAAATTTCCATTATACTAAATAAATTCTAGAAAAACGTGTTCTTTTACTCACAATAATTGGTTGGGGTGGAGATAGCTCTTCATGGGAAAGTGTTGTCCAGCATGTCCAATGTCCTGGGTTCGATCCTTACTGAATAAATAACATCAAAAATGGATGCTTCTCTTATTGCTGTCTTTCTAAATGTCCTTAAAGTTAAATAGGACCAAATTGTTCCAGCATAAAATAAGTCAGTATAATGCAATATTCTATTCCTTTATAAAGTCAGGGCAGAACTGAAACAATAATGTCAGTATATTTTAAGATCTGTTTGAGGGGCCTGTAGAGATGGTTCAGTGGTTAAGAGCACTGGCTGCTCTTGTAGAGGACCCAGGTTTGATTCCAAGCACCCACCCACATGTCATCTAACAACTATCTGTAACTTCAGTTCCAGGGGATCCGATCTGTCCTTCTTCTGACTCTGTTGGTTTTTCACAACAGGAGTGCACTTACCCACATGCAGACAATACACTCATATACATAAAATAAACATACAGGTGCACTTGCATACTTGTATAAATATTTTTTAATCTATTTGAATTTGAAGAATGCAAATTCTGAGTTTCATTTGTTGTAAACTTGGTGCACCAAGTTATTGGAGTTACTGGAGTGAAGACACCTAAATTAAATTGTCTCTACAAAATGCTTTGAAGTTCTTAAGTAGAGGGATCTGTGGATAATTTAGATTTGAATGACTTGACTACAACATGGATTTTTCTTTCTGAAAACTATAGTGCTTCAAAATCTGTAATAGTACAGAAAAGCAATTAATTAAGTTGCACATGGAAATATTCTACACTGAACCAAAAAGTGAGAATGATTCATTAGAAAAAATGTCCCAGGAGTGCTTGTCACAAATGCATGGCTTTTCCTACAAATGTACTACTGCTGTACTGAAAAACACGTGAGTTCTATTTATAATTAACTAGAATATTTAACCTAAGTTTAAGGAGCTAGAAATAAAACAGGTTGTAAACCGAGAAATGCCTTTTGTCAGTGCTTTTAATCCATCACCAGAAGCAGTGACAGGAAAGAAATTCAGGCCGTTCTATTTGAGATGCATTCCAGTCACATAAACAGGTTGTCCCTGTTTTCAGGTTTACTCAACAAAGCTGGCTCAATGACTTCAGTAGCAAAACTCAAAGTAAAAACTGTAATACTGTTAGAGGAAACCCCAACAGTGATATCGGAGGAAGCTGAGAATAAATGTAGTATGTTCTGTTCGGCATTGTAAGGGGTTTTTATCCCCTCCTCTCTACTATGAGGATTGCATGTGAGAATCAGCCTCGTTCGCATCACCTTAATGAGATCAGTGTGGGAACATTTCTGTCCTCTCTTTCTTGACTATCAGAAAGGGAGCACTTTATTATTTCCCCCTTTCTCACTCTGCTTCCTCTATATTTTCTTGGAGCCCAAAGATGTTAACTGAGTACAGGCAGCTCTGGAGAACTGCTTATAAACGTTTGAAGAGCTCAGATATAGGGGACTGGAGAGATGGCTCAGCAGTTAAGAGCACTGGCTATTCTTGCAGAAGACTCAGGTTTGAATCCAAGCACCTACATGATGGTTAACAATCATCCGTAACTTCAGTTCCAGGGGCTCTAATCTGTCCTCCATGGGCACTGCAAGGCAAGGCACGGGTGCACCTGCACTTTAGTGGCTTCTCTCCTTCTCTCCCTCTCCTTTCTCCTTTCTTTCCTCACTCCTTTTTCCCTCTCCCTTCCTTTCCTCCTTCACTCCTATCTTTTTTCTCTCATGAGCTCTTTTATTTTCCTTCTCTTTTTGTTTTTTTTTTTTTTTTTTTTTTTTTTTGGTCTTTTTTAAAACAAGGTCTCCCCAGGTGGCCTTGAACTCACAGAGATCCTCCTGCTTCCAACTCCCAAGTGCTGGGATTAAAGGTGTGCACCAGGCCGGGTGCTCTTTTATTTCTTTTATTTTCTTTAAGACTTTTATCTCCTATATTTCTTAAGGAGAAGTCCCTGGAAAAGAAAGGAGAAGACAGTTTCTTCATGGAAAATAAAGGTACCTGAACATTCCACGGATTGCTATCCTTTTTGTTGACTCTGCTGCCTCAGTTAAGTTTGCACACAGCTTTCAACAAGCCTGAATGTAATCAGTTTCTGTATCCTCGCCAAAAACAGTTCCAGCCTTGAACTAAAAGAGATACATTGGCCAAGGAACAAACTTCTGATGAATCTTATCTGCAAACATTCATTGTCAAATATTTTTAAGTCTCTTTATAATTAAAGTTGCTAAGAGAGATTTATCATGGGTTTAGTTCACAAACTCACTTAATCATAAGCACAATACACCGGAAATTGTGAAAATATTTGAGTGACCTAGGTCTGTTTATTAAGAGCTTATGCTCTAAGCATACTATTTTGGGTGTTGTTTTCATTTAGAGGAGCTCATGTGTTAGGAGATTCCCTTTAACATGATTGAAGAATTTTAAAGTAGGCATTTTTAATATTTACTGCCCTCTTAATTATTACTTGTTTAATGCACCACTGTTAGCACGGGGATTATGAGTTAATAAAAGTGTCATAGTATTAGTGTATAAAACACTATATAATTTTCCCCAGGTAATGATTAACAGCATAAAGCTCTATTAACAGTATTCTTAGAGTGTTGCCCCTAAATATATTTGATTCTCATCTTTAGAAAGATAAGTTACACTGAAATTTAGTGAAGAAATATTTGAGGAATTTATTTAAACTTTAATTTAACCTTCTTAGGTACATGAAATTTTCCCCATGGTTTATATTATGTTTCTATAGAAAATAACATTCTGCCTTAAAACTTATGTGAAAGTTTTAAATGTTGCCTTGATATTTTCCAGACCCACCTTATTGAGATTTATAAAGCATTTACTTATCACAATTTTTAAAATAGTTGAAAGATAAAATTAATAAGCCACTAAGTCATTATTACATAATTGTTTTTGTTCACATAGATAAATGGGTTTCTTTTTCTCTTTCTTTTAAAATAATGTTTCTCTGGCTTTGTTCCATGGCTTCAGCAGGCTGTTAGTATGTATCTTTATACCATCAGAATGAATGAGATATATATGTATAAATTATTGATTCACTTGAGCCTACCTCGGTAATTCAGAGCTGAAAACTCTGGCAGCTTATCTAATAGAATGCTGTGACTAACAGACTGAAGTTACCTACCACAGCAACAATTGCCTGTTGGGAGGTCAAATGCCCTTTTACCTTTATACCTGAACACCTGCAAATTGAGCTGTATCCCATTCAGAATTTTAAGAACAGGCCCATTGTCCCAGGAAGTAGAGTTTGTTTCTTGGGGAAAATTATGCCAGTTCTAGGTCTGAATGAAAGACAAGGCTTTTATTACTCAGGGGATATTAGGGCTGACTGCTTTTTTGAGAAAACAAATTTGCTGTAACTTTATCTGTAATTTAGTCCTGAATGGGTGCAAATAGACCGCACATTGTATAGAGGAGAAAGAAGAAAATAGGGGTTTGTTAAAGCTATACAAGGGCTATGTAACCATTATATTTCCGAGGGAAGTCTTATCAGAATAGTTTGGTTACAGCCTTACTACCAAACACCTGTTTTAAATTTTAGCTTCTAATAGCATTGGAAATCAAGGTTTTTTGTGTGTGTCTAAAAGTTTGGATGACTAAATACCAATCTCTTGAAAATTACCTTCTAGGTCTTAACTTAGAGACTAGACCTATCCCAAAGCTGTAGAAATAGGACCCCTTCTCTTGAACCCTGAACACAGACCTACTGGAAGTATGTTGACTGCTTCACTTATATAAGAAAATCAAGTACATAGATTTATGCCTTTCTCAATTAAAGAGTAAACACACACACACACACACACACACACACACACACACACATTATTCACATATGACTCTGGTTTAGGGACAAGAAGAGGCATGCTTCAGCTGCTGAGTCCCCAGATCACACAGTATAAAGTATATAATAGTATTTGGTGAATCTCATTTTTAAAGTTGGTCACCTAATCCTTAGTCAGTAAGCAGTAAGCTCAATAACCATCATAGAAACACCAGTTTTACAGTGTTATGGTTGATAATGGACATGGGACTAAACTAGTTCATCAAAATCAAAATCCTAGCTACATGCTTGTTCTAAACTCCGACCTAGTTAATTATCACATTTTCTGCTTAAAACTTCATGTAATAGGCTCTCATTAGTTAGTAGTTGCTATAGATGAAGCTACTCAGTTTTTCTACCCCCCCACACACCTTATTTTCACTTCTTTTTGGTGTTCACGTAAGACTCTGTCCAAGCACAATCATAATCCTTGCCTCATGAAGTGAAGTTCATGATTCCTTCCCCCAAAGAAAACTGTTGGAAATTTATCTAGGACTTATTAATTTTCCTTACTATGTTTTGGCATGTATGAGCAGGCTCTCTCTCTCTCTCTTTTCTGTTTATTATATACTTTCCATGTAAGAGAGAGATGACTGGGGTTGTAGAGATGGCCTAGCGGTTAAAGAGCACCGACTGCTCTTACAGAGGACCAGGGTTCAATCCCCAGCACCCACATGGCGGCTGAGAACCATCTTTGGCTCCAGTTCCAGGGGAACCTGACACCCTCTTCTGACCTCCGAAGCACTGCACAACACGGGTGCACAAACCTACATGCAGACAGTACATTCATACACATGAAAAATAAATAAAAATTTGAAAAAGAGAGAGAGAGAGAGATGACTTCTTCGAAAAGGACCATTCCGCAATTGTCAAATTATCTCTAGCACATGCTCACCTTACCGACATTAGACTTGCTCTTTCTGTTCCTCTCTCCCCACCAAATATCCATCTGGATATGTCATTACCTTATTAGTCCCACTGTCTGCATTTTGGTCTCTGCTACTTTCTGCCTCTGTCTGCCCTAGTTATATAACTAAAACTCATTTGTACCCAATATCAGCTTCTTGGAATTTCTCGTTTTTACTCTCAGGGTGTCAACTAGATAAGCCAATGATCAAATCTGTGTTCCGGGGGTGGGGGGGGAGCATGATCATTCTAAGTAGAATGCACACGTGTATCACTGACCTTGTGGATACTGTACTTCTGCTTTTCCTAGGCATCCAAGTCATTTTTTTATAAGCAGGTGTAAAAAGCTGTAATGAGATATTAGAGAGCAGATAAAGTACTGGAGTAGTCCTCGGATGACACCAGGAGGAGATTTCTGGTCCTCACTACTCTCAGGGGTACCCTTCTTAGTGAGAATTATACTTCTTCCTTCATTATACAATGATTAACTAGGGGGAAATGATTAGCATGAAATAACAGGGAAGAGAATTCATGATAGAGATTTTCTGAACCTGGTAGCCCCATTGTGCTTTTCTCCACGTAAAACGAAGTAAGCAAGAGCAGCAGGGCTTACAGGAGAGGAGCGAACCCCACTTGGGAACCAAGCACGGAACCCTCTCTGCTTACAGGAGCATCGTGGCTGCAAGTTTTCAGCCGTCAGAGTGCTACATGAAAGGATAGACTCAGCCAGGCCGGCATTCCTGCTCCCATACGGTCTCTGGAACACAGCAGAGTCCTTTCTTAACGCATCCACCTTTCTGACCAAGTCTTTGCAATTTAGATTTGTGAGCTGGATTTGATGTAAGAATATAAATTACTTCAAGGATGACTGATTGCATATGGTTTCTTTCCCCCCAACCCCTCATGTTCACCTTTATAACTATTTTTTTCAAACAGTAATGTGGTTTAAAAATCATTTTAAGTTGCCCAACGTAAATGATAAAAATCAAATATTGGATTCACAAACAATAGCCCTTATTGGTTTGTGACAAGTGATCCATCTTTTTACATTAGTGCAGCTTTCTGAACCAGATTATTTTTCATAATTGATAATTTGTGAGTCATATATTTGTTATCTGTTCTTTTATGGCTTTGAAAATAGTGAGCGATGCCAAAGATCACTGAGCTTTTATAAAGGAAATGATTTTAGTGCAGTTTATTGGCTGGCATTTTCTGAAAGTATGTTGTTGATAAATTTTGCAGAAAATGTAGGCTAAAGATAAAAGTAACAGTCCTTGCCAGAAAGAAGCCTGATAGATCCAAAATTCATATTGGTAATTTGAATTTAGTTTTAGAATTTATTCTTTTAGCATAAAAATACACAAATAAGAAAAAATTAAGTGAAATTCTGTATCCAAAGGAAAATAGTTTTGTTACTTATACAGGCCGTGAACAACACACCGTGTAGTTGGCTACTTTGCAAACCAGCATTACCATTATGCTAATAGAATAGTGCTCAGTGATCAATAATATAATTTGATGTTGTTAGGTAGCTTTAGGATAAGATCTACAGATTATAATACAACTTTTTATTATTCAGTTTTGCATTTTGTTACTAAAGCCTTTTAAAGTATGATAGGAAAATTCATACCTTTATTATTTTTTAATTGTGTTATGGTAGAAGCAAAGACCTACATATTCATTTACTTGTACCAGGTAAATAATAATGATGCTTTGAAAATCTAGTTTGCCTAAGAGGGCAATATTAAAATCTTTTAAAACTCTTAATTAATAATTCTCTCACATATTCTGAACATTCTCAGTAATTCTATTCACAAATGTACTGACTGAACACAGTATGAATCAGTTGCAAAAGTAACAATCTAATTTAGAGAACTATTTAAGAGGAAAAGTATTTTTAGCTGCATTAAATATTCATTTCATAGAAAACTTCTTATGAATCTGCTTTTGGAAATTATATGACTCTGTCCCCAGTTTTATGAAATTTCTTCTGAACAATTTAATTATAGAGACCTATTTCTAATAAAAAGATTATCTATTTAATAAAAATAAAATTGAGATCATTTAATCATTTCATAATTATATATTATATTATGCTTATATACAATTAAACACCATATAGGCAGCACTCTTTGGGAAGTCTAATATCAGGGGAGAAATCCTATAGAGCAACACTTTCATTGCTTGTACTTTTAATGTTATAGATTCTGTCACATTTATTATACCATCTAATTGCTTAAAATTTGTGACTTAGTAGAGGGAAATGTTGAACAAAATACAGCTTTCTACAAATCAGAACAAGCTAGTGTTTTGTTTTAAAGTAAATTGCTTTTTCTTTTTTTTTTTTAACATTTTTATTTATTTATTTTTATGTGTATGAATGTATTGTCTGCATGCAGGTCTGCGCACCCGTGTCGTGCGATGCCGCGGAGGTCAGAAGACGGTCTCGGATTCCCCTGGAACTGGAGTTCTCCTGGAACCGGAGTCACAGACGGTTCTCAGCCGCCATGTGGGTGCTGGGGATCGAACCCGGGTCCTCTGCAAGAGCGGTCGTCGCTCTTAACCGCTAGGCCATCCCTCCAGCCCCAGTAAATTGCTTTTTCTTAATGAATTTTAGTTTCTTTAAGCTCTTATTATTGAATTTTGTCTGAGATTATTATCATAATTTCAAAAATATAATTCACATTTTATAACCCCAAACAAAATAAAATGTTCAAATAGTATTCTTTCTTTACACAATCTGCATATGCTCTGGACTTTGTTTAAAATTAAGAATGTATAGAACATCCTCAGCAGGTTGGCAGGCAAAGTGTTTGAGTTAAGCAAATAGCAGTATTAAAGGCACATAACTTTCTGTGGGCATCTCATAGATATGGTGACAACATTATTTAGCATCTCTAACATCCTGCAGGAGAATATGTTCTACCTTTTCAGATGTTTCACTGGCCTCATGCAGTGAGGTACATGCAGTGGTATTAGGATATGTTTGTTTGTACATATGGAGTGACAGATTGTTGATGTGTTCATGGTTATATGGCAATATAACCATAACATATTATTCAGCTTTGAAACCTACTCTCTTTAGAGTTGAAATTTCTTTTTAATTGGAGGGAAGTGCATTTCTAATATCCTGCCATATATATATATATATATATATATATATATATATGCATTTCAGAGTCATTCTCTGCATTTTGGAAAGTGTGGCATGTTATATAAATTACTGAAAATTCAGTGTTAATTTCATATATTTTGCCAGTGAAAAATCATATTCTTTTATTGTAAAACTGAGGACCATCTGAGCTTTATAAACAAAATATTTGTTATTTTCCTAAAGAAGAAGTACAATTTAGAAATAAAAATCCCAAGGAAAAAGGGAAGTGATGTAAAATTGACTCCATTGTAGTTTTAAATTGGTGCACATCAGTTCCCATCCCAGTGTGGGTTATGGAATCTTCATATTCTCTCGAGCTTACTTCTTGTCAGCAAATAATTTTAATGTCATAATATTAAATTATTTACCTCTTCTTTCCCCCTCAAAGCCAATTATCTTCCAAGTTATTCTCCAGTTTGGCCTGTAGGTAGCAGTGTTGTACCACAAAAGCTTTCCATTTGCACTTTTAGTTTAGCTGTAAAAGCTTGCACCATTATAGATCTGTTAAATGCAAGCAATGCTATTTGCATAAATTTCAGACTTTGATAATGGTCTGTAGTCTTCAAAATGTGGCCTACAGACTGTGTCTGCAGTTCTTTGGCCTTAAAGTTCAGGATGTTGCTCACAGATAACTCCGTGTTGGTGGGAGAAAAAATGGCTGGGTCCATAACTCAGAACCTTAAAAAGCAGGCTTCTAGTCTGAAATGTGATGCTTGGAGTCTCATACAGCTTTTCATATAAAAAGAAACCCATGGGGCTGGAGAGATGGCATAGCAGTTAAGAGCACTGTTTTTTCTTGCAGAGGAACCAGGTTCTATTCCCCGGACTCACATAGCAGCTAACAACCATCCATAACTCCAGTTACATGGGAGCCAACGCCCTCTTTTGACCTCTGTGGGCATTGCATGACAGGGGTGCACTTACTTACTTGCAGGCAATACACTTGTACACGTAAAATAAAATAAAATATAAATGAATAAAATAGAAAAAAATCATAAATCTTTCAAATGATAGAATATTGTAGTACTTATGTAGGAAAGATAACAAGCATGCTCCTGAAGTCAGGCTCTTGCTACCTTACAATAAAATATCACCATTAGCATCATACAACTTTTGCCAGCTTAGATTTGTTTAATTCCACTATTATAAAGAATAGTTAAAAGCTAAAAGGACCCACATTACTATCATGTCTAGTTATTTTTAAACAAATGCTGCACAGTGCAATTACATATAAATATACACACATATACCTTAATTGCAATAAAGGTAATTTCCTTCTTTTCTTTGAGGTAGTGTTTTGCAATAATTGACAGCAGTGTATTAATTCAAGCACTTGTGGAGCATGTGTTCCATACCAAAATGTACCTTTATTCGTAATTCATAAGATGAAAACAGTACATGATATTTTTAGAATTATAACTTTTGATTTATTTCATAATGATCATAAATCTGGCTTGCTAACTGTTTTGAAGGGCTTTTTGCCCCTTCATTCCTCTCTCTCTCTCTACATTGCCTGGGTGCCCAAAAAATTAGACTCCATTCTAAAATGGGATTCCAAATTGGTCTGACCTGACCCCTGTGAAACAGAGAGGGAGGAAGGCTACAGAGACTGAGACAGCTGAGCCAGGTCCTACAGTGCAGGCACATGTTCGATGATAAGTGAGGGCAGGAAAGACCACTTCAAACACAAGGAACAAACCTCATGTCCATTAATACCACTAGAAATATTTCATCGGCTCTCAAGATTATGATGATTTCTGGTTTGGAGAGATGGCTCAGAGGTTATGAGCACTGGATGTTCTTAGAGAAGACCTGGGTTTGAATTCCAGCACCCACATGGTAGCAGACAACCATCTGTAACTCCAATTCCAGGGGATCCATGGGCCCCATCTGTCCTCAGTGGGCACTGCACAACCTGGATGCACTTGAACACATGCAGGCATAATACTTACACACATAAAAAAAATAAATTTACAAGATTATAATGATTTTCTCCAGAATATTTGGTTTGTTCTATCATTTTATTGTTATTTAAATATTAATTAAGGATATATAACAAATTTATATTTTATTAATCATATCTTCCTAAAGAGGGAAATAGATTTTCAATGCACCAAATTCTTATCAAAAAAGTACATGTTTAAAACCTGTGAACGGGGTCTGGACAGAAGGCTCAGCATCTAAGAACACTGGCCATTCTTGCAAAGGTCCTGGGTTTGGTTCCCAGCACCCACATCATAGTTAAAAACCATTCATAACCTCGGTTCCAGGGGATCAGACATCCAATCCATGACACCGATGCACTTACATACATGCAAGTAAAACACTTATAAAATAAATAAATAAATTGGGGCCTGTGAATGTCTTAACTCAATCATATTTGTATCACACTCAAAAACCATTGTAAACCTTAATTCCCATGTATGTCTTTGCTACCAGGAGTCCTGTTGGATCTTAGAGAACAGGACTTGGCTTACTTCAGAGATGCTTTAAATAAATCATTTCTCAGTGGCTATGTTTTTGAATAGGGAACTTTGTGTTTAATTGGGAGAGGAACTAACTTTTGACCATCAACTGCTTGTTATATTTTAAACTTCTCTATTTTTCTGTTTCAGCTGTTAACCAGTAAGAGCAATCTTTGTATCATATTTTTTAGAAATTATCCCATAGTCCTAGAAGTTGGATGGCCTTAGTTACCACCTTTGTTGATAAAATCCCAAGCACTTTTCTGAAGCTTCAAATTAAGCCAGTCTCTATAAGTACCACCTGGCAGCTCTGATTGCATTCAGAACCACCATACTCTTTTTTTTATCATACCTGTCAAAGGTCACCAAGTGGCACTTCAAGAATAAGAAGAACTTCTTGTTTGTGATGGACAGACTCTATGGATCAGACTTATAGTTGGTCAAAATAGACCTTCACATCTTAGTGCTTGGAGAGAGATGGCATTTTTTTCACCTGGAGAAGCCCAGGGCTATGGGGAGGGAGAAAGCTAAAACAAGAAGTAACTTCAGCAACTAGGAGGCTTTGACTAAATGGGGATGTGAAAACCAACAATAATATGGTAGCAAGGCTTTACTTAATTGTACACTTTTGATTTTAGCTGCTTATTTTCCCATGATTTTCTGACTATAAGATTCAAAGACCTATTCCTTTATTGACTATAGTCTATTTATATGTTGGTTATAGTCAGATTCAGGCATAGTCTCAATATTTTTAGGATACTCTTTCCAACTCTGAAAATTATCTTCCTACTTGCTGCAAATATGAATCATCTGACATCCCTTCCTCCTCCTTCTCTCTACCCCTCCCCAAACCAAGGCTTACGCTAAAATACCAAGCAGGTAAATGACCCGTGGTTTCAAGGGACCAGCCTTATCTGAGCTAAATGAAGCCGAAGTTGCAGATGAAAATAAAAGGGTTGAAAACAGGTGCTTGGGCAGGTGGGCTTGTGATCTTTTGTCCTTACCGTGGTTCTCATAGTTTTAGAATAATTGCAGAAAGCAACAGAGCTCTCTCTGTTACAGACACATCTAGGGCATCTGCGGCCCAGGGATTGACCCTGAAGGGTGATGAACTTGACCTGCTGAGGATGATATTTCCCTCTTTCTAATTTACCTCACTTCAATATATATGCACAAATATACACATTTCTGCCTCTTAATAGTGACTGATAATGTTTTTTTCTAAAATCCCTTCCTGTGTGTGGAAAAAAGGCAAAAGGCAGAGAGTCCATCTTTGTTCTCTGTCAAGCCTCAGAGATCTCATATCCAGAGGAGTAACAGTGATGCCTCTTAGAAAAACATTAGAAACTTGACCTTTTATTTCTTCATTTTCACAAGAGATGTGAAAATATCATTAGGATAGATATAAAATACAGAAAAAGATCTAGAGCAGACACCCGATAGGAGAATCAATGTTATAACAGCTAAAAGAATAAGTGTGCTGGGCTTTTGAAAAAAAAATAGATAATTACTTTATTGATTATTAAGATCATAAAGGCCAGCTCTTTGGGAAGTGCATGGAACTTGGAACAAATGTGTAGATTGGGGCTTCCCAGCCTTTGATGACACTGGGGCTCTTTCTTCAAGACAGGCTGTAATTCAGTAGGCTAAGAGCTCCATTGCCAGGTGAAGTTGATGCTACTGGAAGAGGACTTAGAATATGGAGCACTCAGCAGTCTAACACATCAGTTCTCAAGATCAAGCTTCAAGATTGTGTGGAAGGTTCTTAAAACCAAGAAATCTGGGCTTTGCTGCTCAGTTCTTGAATGCATTGGGAAAGGAGTGGGGCTCAAGAATTTGCATGTCTAGCAGGTTTACAGGTGGTACTGCTCATGTTCCTGTAAAGACTACATATTAAAAACCACTGCTCTCAGAGAGTCTACTATATGCTTATGAGAATTACTGCCACTGCTTTACACACACACACACACACACACACACACACACACACACGCACACGCACGCACCCACACTCACATGCACTGTTTCTATCCTCAATGATTCCACTTTCCTTGGTCTTGAGCAGGGTAGAGGTCTGGAGAATAAAATCCAACCCTTCTCACATCATGATAATGTGCACTGAGGCTAGCAAGCCCAGCTGGATTCCTGCCACAGAAAGATATATCATAAACTGTAAAAAGATGAACTGAATTAAAAATGAGGAGGTAGAATTTCAAAAGATGGAAAGAAACCAGAAGTTGGTATGGGAAGAGGGGACAAAAGGTGAAGATCCATCTTTTTTCATCAATATAAAGTGAAGCCTGTGAGTGAAGACAGTTCAGAAAAGCATTCCTACAACTGGCAGCTGGGAAGCTGCCAGGATTTCACTGAGGCTGACATCCTGACACTCTTCAATCCATCTTCTTTCAGTGTCTTGTGTGTGCCTCTCTGCCACCTTAGACCCAGACGGAAAGCATGCTCCAGATGCAGCGCCCTCGGTTTTAAGTCTCTCTGAAGGGGTACGAATAGCTGCAGAAATAACTTGTGAAACAGTTAAGTGTGAAATTGCAACATTGATTTTTCAAAATTTTTATTGAGAATTTTTCTAATCTCTCCAATGCCTCCTTTTAAAGAATGAAGAATGGGAAGCTTGTAATCATGACACTGTTGCTGGAGAAACATCTAGAACATAGCATGAGGCAAAACATAGGAAAAGTTTGACCACTCTCAATTTCTTTCAGTATTTGGTGTCTGTTCTGTGTAAAATAGACTGATCAGCTGCTTCCCACTAATTTTTCTTGCTTAATGTTAGGAAACAGAGGACCCCCCAATTGTTACTTTTGCAAGAAAATGATCTTTGTCACCACCTGATAAATTAGTCTGTTTGCCTCATTCAGATGCTGGGCTCACATTGCAAATCCTCAGAACGCAAGAACTCTTCTCTCCTTCCATGGCCCCTTTAGTGCTTGCACCCACATGGTACTTTTAAACTTCTGTATCTTTAGCTTTAATACTGAATATTTTGTTTGGGGCATATTCCTTCATGATACAATTTAGAGTTTATAGAAAAGAGGTAAAATTAATGGCTTCAAACCCTTAAAAGATATTTAAAATAAAACACCATTAATTAGGATCAATCTTGTGGGAAAGTGTGAAGCCCATTATCTAACCCAAACCTTTTATCCTGATTGTATTCCCCACATGGAGTCCTTCCCTAACCCTCTAACCCACTTCTAGACTAGAACTGGCAGACAAATGCCTACATTCCATCACATCTGATACTCTTTCTCATGGCATACATCATGAATGGATCACAACACATATGTTTGCACACAATATCATAATTCATCTCAGCAAAGCACCTGTATATCCATTACCTATCACTTAGAATCAAATCTACCTGTTGTTCCCTTATTCCTATTATCTTCCTTCCTAAGTCTGAACCTGTAGAAGATGGAGAACAGGTTGCACTCTTTAAATTTCACCCAGGATGTGGTTGAGGGCTTTGTATACAGCAGGCACTCAATTTGAACCCATTTGGTGAATTTTATTTTGTGTAAACATAAAAATAATTTATGGAATTTTTATACATGGAATTTATTTATTATCATACCAGGCATTGAAGCCAGGTCTTTGTGCATGCTCAGCAGACACTCTGGCATGGAACTATATCCCCATCAATTTTCTTTTTTCCTTTTTATTTTGAGATAATTTGTCAGGAAATTGCCTAGGCAGCCTTGAACTTGCAATCCTACTTTAGCCTCCCAATTATCTGTGCCACCAGGCCCAACTTACTATTCTTGATAAACACTATTTCAACCAATAAAGAGTCCTGGCAATTTTTTATGCTATCATAATTTACTGAACTCTTTTAACAAGGAAAATAATCGTTTCTCACTCAAGACCTTCACAAAGTCTGACATGATAGAGTTATCACTAATGTTCCTTTTTTATGTTGTTTCCATTATGATCTAGTAATACAAACACAAGTTTACTAAAACCATTATTTACCTATTATGACCTTCCACTATCAAGACAATTATATGTACTTCTTATTCATAGCATATCATTCATAACGTTTAATTTATGAACATTTTTGTAAATAGGCTTTTTTTTACTTTTATCAATCACAA
Organism: Rhizomys pruinosus; assembly: GCA_009823505.1. Lineage (NCBI taxonomy): Eukaryota > Metazoa > Chordata > Mammalia > Rodentia > Spalacidae > Rhizomys > Rhizomys pruinosus. The sequence goes on along the minus strand of VZQC01015218.1, from coordinate 2,391,507 downwards.
CAATAATTTAAAATTAATCATTTGGAGTCCTTTCTTCATTGATCTTTTTCCCCAAGTCTTAATAAAGATAAAAAGTGAGAAATAGACATGAAAACATGGCTGTTGTTCTTAGATGACAAAGTCCATATGCTAGCATTTCATGAAGAAAATGTTTGCATATGGAGTAAAACATGCCCCCTTTCATAGCCATAATCTATAGACCTTGCATGAGTGTATTTGTAATTTTTATATAGAAGGAAGCAAAATTAAGATGCTTTCTTTAACAGAATATTAATAGTTTCACAATAAGTTTCCGTAATGTCTTGGGACAGGGTGCTTAGCGCCTTGTGATTCTGTAGCTCTTTGCACTTTTATTTCCTCTTCTTTTTCTCCCACACTTTAACACAAAACCCTTCTCCAGTCTCTTTTAAGCACTGCAGCAACTAAATCAATCCTGAGTGGCAACCACTTCTAACAGCGTTTGGGTATGACTGTGTGTTAATTAGCTCCAGTAGATTATCCCCTGGTGTCTGGTGGGGTATTGGTGGGAACTCTTCAATGTGCAGAGAGTCTGAGAATTTCATGTTTATTTTCATGTATTGAGGCAAATTCTCAGTATGTCTTCAAATTATCTCCTTGGGGGTGTTTTTCCTGAGCTAATCCTGACAGAATCTTCCTGTCAGATATGCCCATCATCAAGAACAGTAGAACGGTGCACATGCAGGAACCTCTGTGCTTGGGGCTGTATGCAAATTTAATGCCCAGCTCATTTCTATTTCTCTTACATGGATGACAGACATTTTAACAATGTGTTCCACATTTCCCTCTGGGAATTCAGTTGGATTCCTATATGAATACTAGTGCATATATACCCCATTTGGAATGTGTCTTTGAATACAATACAGGGAACATATATGCATAAAAATGTGTTTATATATGTACATATAAGCACATTTATTACAAGAAATGTGTATATTGGAATGCATGTTTGAAGACAGGAAAGAGCCAGGCATCTCTTGATAAGAGATGTGCCTACATCCCAGGGAGACTAATCAGCTGCTGAAAAATAGATGGATAGGAGAACTGATAAACAAATCTATACTGCATATAATTCCACATTTGGACTGTGAGTTGTGCCACTAGGAGATCTTGAGTAGCAATGGCATAAAAATGAGTATTGTTTTTCAGCTGTTTTTAATGAAAAATTATATCTCCTAATCATCAAGCTTCGTGATTGACTATAGAATGTTAACTGACATTACCATTTGCAATTATTTCATCTGAGGCTGCCATCAAATTAGGTACTTTTTTGCAATGCTGTTACTTTACTTTCAGTCACATCTTCCAATCTTAGGGCTGTGTCTTTGAATGTCCATGCCCTGATTAATTGGACTGGCAATCTTAAAAGGACACAGGGAGAGCCTGGCTACCTTTTGCCATTAAGTCTAGGATACATGCCAGGCAGTCAGCTCTGAACACTTTTGTCCCCCATGGTTCTCCAATGTCAAAGCTGCTTGTCATAGTGAGCATCTACTCTGTGACAAATATTTAGATATTTTATGTGAAATAACCCAAGCTACAAGTAGCCCTTTCCATAAGCAATTCCTTCCATGACTTGATAAAAACCCAGAAAATCAGAACTGACCTCAGTTAAAACATCTTCCTTAATATTCAAATGTAACTCAAACTCTTATGTTGCTACCCTTGAGATAGCAATGCTAACTCAATGCTAACTTCAGGAGCTTTATGTCTATCAACCATCAACTATTTTGTTCTTACAAGAGAAGTTGAAACTGTTAGAAGTTTTCATGAATGAAAACTAAGTCCAGCTGTCATAAACCCCTATAAGTTCAGGTGTGGGGCTAAATGTGGTACTCTTTTTCTCTCCTATCCCAAAATTAGAAATAAGGAGAAGGTAAAGATGTTACATGGAAAGGATGATGATCTTAATAAATGTGCATCAATGAAGGAGGCTGTGTTCCAACCCTGGGGTCCCAGGAGGAACTGAAATCTCTGTCTGCTGTAAGCTCTTCTCTACACAAACCACACCCACCTTCCAAAGCCTCTGTGTTACAACTAAGGAATGGAAAACAGAAGCAAAAGATATCTGCCTGTTCTCTGTGTATTTCGGCCTGCTTAAATTTGCCCTGTTTCTACAAAGCTGGTTTTCCACTCTTCTATGAAGTTGTGTCTTTTTGCTTCTTTCATTGTCACTCTTGTAAGGTTCCATGCAGTACCCCTGAGAGTTGGGGAAACCAGGATTCTTTTTTTCCAGTGACATTATCTGAATTTAACATGGGTGTCACGTTGAATCTAACAAGTTTGTAGCATATGGGATCCCTTCATGGTGATTCTAGGTTTCAGAGCTTGGTTTCTGTGTCTCCTGTCGTGTCACAAGAAGCCATAGTTCCAGTGCTTGCCTGAGGCCATTGCTCTAGATCGCTAATTATCACCAGAGGACATAATTAAATACTGAATTGGGGGTATGGAAATCTTACAATTTGATTTGTGCATTAGTTCGTTCAATTAGGAGGAATTAGTACATATTGAGCATATATTATATACTAGGCACTGTGCAAATGCTATCATGTGATATTTATAATCATCCTTTTAGAAAGATGATGTTATGTTAGCATTTCACAGAAGTGCAAATCAAAGCTCACAAAGAAATCTTTTGCTGAGATCATGAGTTTGGAAGTTCAGGAGCCAGTCTAAAGCTCATTGGTTGTAACTGCTTTCCAGCATTTCCCAGACAGCCCAAGTGGAGACCAAGTACCTACCTTAGGGAGGGCTAGGGGTTGGAGAGTCCAGTATGAAAGGATCTTCAGTGAACAATAAGTTTATTTTGAAGTCTCTTATATTATTTTAATATATATACATATATGAGCTAGCCATTCTGTTCCGAAACTTTTTCCTGCTTTTTTCTACAGTTTAAAAATCACTACAAAAAAATTCTCTTTGTTGTTTAGCTTTACTTCTATGCTCTCAGCAAACTGCTGCTTCAACCCTAGATATTTTTAGTATTCCGGTGTAAAAGCTCAATTACTAGAAAATATTATGTAGTGGCTTAGTGTCCTCCTACTCTGGGTTAACACCCAAATCAAATCTAGAAGTAGTATAATATTTGTCTAAGGTCACGCTTATAAAATTTTCTAGATTTTCAGCTGTGGTAGCTTCAACTAAGAGGAATGATAGCAACAGATCATAGCACATAAAAGCTGTGACATGTTTCAGAGGGCAATTCCCAGGAGTCTGCTCTCTCCTACCGTGTGAGTCCCAGGGACCAAACACAAGTCACCAGGCTTGGTAGCAATCACCCTTTCTCACTAAAAGATCTCCCTGGCCTCTGAGGTTTTGCCTTTCACTGTAAGCTCACTGACTGTCGGAACGGCATCTGAAGGGACCATCTTTGTGATCTAGCACCTAATACTGGGCCTAGTTGATTAGTTCATTCATTGATTGGTAGGCTATGATTAAAGAGGCATATATCTGTACAGTAGTCCAGCCTAAATTATTTCAAAGACATTAAAAATGAGGCAATATTAGGATAAAATGTATTTAACCTTGAGTTACACTTTACCCAAGGAATTCTAATGCCAATGCTTCTCAGGATCTCTTCAGGCCAGCTTGTCCATGTCTGCCCTGGAGACTCATCATCCTACTCACCCAGCACCATTTAACTCTATTTTCTGTGCTTAATGTATTAGATTTCCACATGTCTATTCTGAATAACTCTCACATTTATAAAAGAATAATCAGGCATTTAAACATTTACTGAGAACTTCCCACATATCTGACATAACTACTGGATACTGCATAGCAGACTATCAAGGTCTGATAAATCGATAGAGAATTTTGCGTTCAGACATGTGAATACTGAAGGTAGTACACAGTGGTGCCCTATTGCTTGGCCTTTTCCTTGTATTTTACAGATTTTCTGAAAATGATGCCCCAGCTATTTCCCTCTAGCCCTAGAGCAGTGATAATTTAGTTAAGTCTTCTCAGAGAACCAAGACTAGGGTATTGATCTTATACATATCCCACTTACCTTTAAGTTTTAACAGTTCACAATCTGACATTATCAGTGTTAAGAATAGTACTGTGAAACTATGATGGACTTTCAGGAACTCTTCCATAGCCCTTCACAATGAAATAGAACTAAATCAAAACACAACAGTTGTAACTGCCCCTTTGGAATTAGGGTTTTCATCTCTGCCTTAATGAAACTTTTATAACTTACATAATATTCTGGCAGGAGACATGCTGGGTAAGTGTAAAGTATGATGATGGCGGCTGCTGTTGCTTCTGTGACATTTGGACAACTTAAACCATATGGCCTAAATGTAACTCTAGATAAGTGGATAATTTTAGGTTGATTTTGTTTCAGAGCACTTGGAGGCCTGTTTGAATTAGGAGCCAAATCAAATCCCAGAAACAGGTGTATTTCCAAAAAAAGGAAGGGATATGTGTTGCAGATGACCCAGTTAACAAATCACTGCCTTGCATCAAGCACTGGTATGTGAGGGAATGTTTAAATATCATCGCCAAAGTCCTGTCCAAGAGCTCTGCCTCAGGATGTCTGCTTTTCTGACTCCTTGTGAGCATAATGTTAATATATTATATATATATATAATATATATATTATATATATATATAATTTCACCCTCTCAAACACTAGGAGGAACCGTGTGAGGAAGGCTAATTCCAATCTAAGAATGAACAAATGCCCCTGTCACTCATAAGCTCTCAAACCTCGGGGCTTTAGGTTTCACATATTTACTTTTTCTTCCTCTGACAGGAGAAATGCTTAAAGAAAACTATCTCTAGGACTGTGCAAAAAAATCACTATTTTTTATTTTATTTTTATTGAATTTTACACTCTTCATACAATATAGTCTGATGGTATTTAGAGCCTTTCCGACCTCCCCCACTGTCTCCAGCCCAATTTAATGTACTCTCTTTTATATATAACATGGCCTATAGAGTCTGACTTGTGTTCCCAAATGTCCTTCAGTGTGGTCCATCCACTGGGCCCACCAAGAGTCCCATTCCTGTAAGACACTGTCTTTCCCTCTCCCAGCAGCCATCAGTTGACAAAAGTTCCTTAGTTCGAGTTGGGCTTTCTTACCTATTTCGCCATGTCTATGCTGGGATTTTGTCCGGTTTGAGCTTGTATAGGACTTGTGTATGCTGTCACCACTGCTTTCAGTTCATTTGAGTAACTGATTGGCTCTCTGGAAGAACCTGTTTCCTCTGGTTCCTACAATCCTTTCACATTCTCTTCTGGAATGATCCCTGAATGTTGAGAGGCAGAAGTTTGGAATAGAAGTCCAATTCAGGGATAGGCACTCGGGAGCTTCTTGTTCTTGGCCTATTGGCCCGTTGTAGGTTTCTGTGTTAATCACCATCTGCTTTAAAGGAAACTTCTCTGGTGCGAGTTGAGAGATACACTCATCCTATGTAGGGGTTGCATTGAAGATGTGTCACTAGGGTTAATGGACTCACAGACACTTATTCTCTGCATTTGACCAGTTCTGGAACTCTGTAATAGTCTCCATCTGTTCCAAAAAGAAGCTTACTTGGTGAGGTACATTTCTCTGTAATTATGAGGATGCATATTTATAATGAAGTAAGAAATCACATTGGTCTAGGTATGTGGCAAAAATATATTTTTCTCTATGATCCATGACCTCTCCAGCCATGCATATTTTGCTGTTTACAGTACCACACCTCCACTTCTGTCTTATTGCTACCCTTCCCTCCACGCAACACTGCCCAACAATATAACATGAGCTGCAGGTATACTTTTAAAGTCTTCCAAGAGCAGCATTATAAAGGGAAATAGCATAGCGAGTTGGAGAGATGGCTCAGTGGTTAAGAGCACTGGCTGCTCTTGCAGAGGACCCAGGTTTGATTCCCAGCATCCACATGGTGGCCAACAACCATTCATAACTGAGCAGGCCTTAATTCCAATTAGACAGCTGTTGATTGTGCTCACAAAAATGCCACCACTCCACCAATAGCAATAGTTTACTGGGCTATCCATTGTTGTTTACTAGGCTTTATATCTGGGAAAGACAAATGATCATTTCCCTTCATTTGGAAGCTTGTATAGTATCCTCCGATACCATGAGAGCTAGTCTTCAGAGAGAATGCTTCCAGGTAAGTTCCAGCTCGATTGCTCCAAATCCTTTATCCCAATGTGGTCTGTCTTCAGCAATAGTGTCTTACCTTCACATTCTGAGATGCAATCAAGGACTGTGGCAATAGCTTATATTATTTTAGGAGTCTCTTTGGCAATCCTGACCAACAACTAGAAAAGGAGGTTTCTCCTGCCTGGTGCTGTGTTTTTTTGTTATATACCCTTTAGCTAGCTATACATGTAAGAATCAACACTCTTTTGACTCTTTTTCTTCACATTTGAGCAATGTCAGGCTTTGTGCTGCAAGATCCAAATAGTAACTGATTTAGCCTTTATGATAATCTTAAATGGTAGTTATTTTATTTCTTCACTTCACAGATGAAGAGACTAAGGGACAGAGAAGTAATTTTCTCAGGTCCTATAACTCCTAGATCAGGGCTTGCCACCGAAACATGCTATGCTAGCTCTCTGTATTCTGAACTTCAATACCTGGCCTCTGCTCGAGCTCCACCCACTCAGTAGCTCTATGTTACTTCTATAAGCCCATGAAAGTCAGGTTTTCAATTACAAAGTTTGCTGCTAGGGAAAAGATTGGCATCACTAATGATCCTATACACAACAGAACATAGTCTCAATCAAAGCCTCCTTTCTCTCTAGGATTCAAATGGACTCATGATTTTTAAGTTTATCATTTTTAAACTGCAGAGCAGAATCCAATAATTACCTTCCTTATCTTGCCCATTTGTCTAAGAAAAGCAAGGATGGTACAAATGGGAAATTGCAAATTTTATCAGCTCCAGTTTATATAAAAAATTAAGGTTGCTGCTTAGGACAAAACCATAAGCATTTGGGTTGGTCTTTTAAATCTCTTCCAAAGACAAAAGGCTCAGACTGTGAAATCATAAAATCACTAGGGAAAGGGAATTTCATACTCTAAACCTTCCAGCATTAAATCGCAACCCAGAGTGTCTTTATAAAGAGTCTGAGTTGATTTCAGCCTCCATGGTAACCAGAAATGCACAAGAGAGAGAAAGGGGGAAGAAACATAGTAATGAAAACCCCTCAACTCCTAAAGTGCTTTCTGTCCTTACCATTTATTCTACAATGCCATGACACGGTATCGTGTTTTATATATTCAATTGGTCCTATGTGTGTATTTTCTTTCCCCAGCTAGGGAAGTAAACCCTTGAGGGTCACTTAGCATTTTGTATACTTTTGGCACCTTTCACTGACAAAATGCAGACATACACTGGCCTTCAGTTGCCTCCTTCTAAGTAGGGACATTCACACCTTGTATAAGAAAATGTACGGGAAACAGGGCTGGAAATACTGTTCATTGATACAGTTCACTTTACATGGCTACAGCCTGGAATACAGTCTTTAACACTATATAACAAAACAAAGCAGAACAGAAAAAAAAAAAATGAGGTATCACTAATCCAGTCCCATAGGGGATGAGTAACAGTAGCATTCATTTACCTTCTCTACGGAAATTTCCTCCCCAGCACTTAAACCTATGCACTTGTAAGTGGCTAACTAAGCAGTTAGTCAGGAAAGATTACGGCCCATCTTCTCCCAATTCAGCCTTAGGTCTCCCTAAGAGACCTAAGTCACTCATTTTGGGATGAGTTATTTGTGACTAGATTGTTGGTGGGAAATCTGAAAAACCAAGGAAAGAATAAGAGTATAGATTCTCTGACCTAAGGAGCTGTCCAGCCAGTAAGAAATGGGTACTAATCAAGGCCTGTTAAAAGTATTGGAAGAGGCCCCAGTCTCTGGTCCCACCCTCCATGCTGTCCAGCCCCTGTGCAGCCTGACAGCTCCATCTGAGGTCCCAGTCTCTGGTCCCACCCTCCACGCTGTCCAGCCCCTGTGCAGCCTGACAGCTCCATCTGAGGCCCCAGTCTCTGGTCCCACCCTCCACACTGTCCAGCCCCTGTGCAGCCTGACAGCTCCATCTGAGGCATCAGCTGCCTCTGGAGTGCAATGTGGTCCCTTCCTCATAATGGCAAAGTGCTTCCTATTGCTCCAAGTTATTGCCTCCTAATCTGCAAATTAATTCACTGCAAGTTGGAGATTTCACAAAGAAAAATTCTTAAAAGGTCTTCGTGTCATAAAGCTGTTAGAAACCTTATAAGTAAGATTTACAGTAGTATAAAAAAGCTCTAGTTTTTAACCTGGATCCAGCGGTCGAATATCTGTCTGAATATTATTGAAAACACGTTACTCTGTGCATCCTGAAACAACAGCATATTCTGTAATATTCTAAAGGAAAATTTAGTAATAAAGAATGTTATTTGGATAATATGAACTAGTTTTCTACCTCCCATTAAAATGGTTATTTGTCTGCATTCTCCTGCGTGTTATCTTCAGTGTGGACTGAACAGGCAAAATAATTCACATTGAAGAAAGTGTACTCATTTTACCGTGGTGAAATGTCACTGCCTTAAGCCTGCATGTCTTACTTTTACAAACTTGTCACAAACTTTCACCATAATGTCCAAATCTCCCCTGAAGATTGTGCAAAGGGAAAAAAAATCAAAATTCTTGCACAGCTTTAATGATGACATCAGTGGTGAGAAAAAGATTATGCACGCACATACACAAATCCAGCTGGTGCATGAGCGCAAATAACAGTTTGGTGACAGCAGAAAAGTATTGATGCCTTTCAAATTTGATGTCTTTCCCTGAAGAAATTTGCTGATTTGCTGTGTTGAATTTAGGCTAGTTCTCTCTTTTCTTGATAAATCTATTTTTTTCTCACTTTCTTAAGTTATTATGCATTCGTAAACTGCATCTTGAAAGATCAGAGTTGTCATCACCTACCCCCATTTTTCTTGTGTAGATAATCTAGGGAACTTTTTAAACCTCTATTTTGGCAACTTGATGAGCAGCAGGATATTAATACACTTAACACAAATGAGGAAAATATCTCGAATAGCCAACACAAGAGCTTCGGAGAAGAAAGTTTGATAGCACAAATGAAGTAATAATACTGGTAATAATTTAAGAGCATGCATATATTAGCATGCCTCTAATTTAATAGCTAATTATCTTTGTTTTCATTCTTAAAAACGAATTTGTGTTTTCCATTAAAAATAAAAATGGTTTCACCTTCTAGAAACCCTTCATTAAAACTATACAAATAATTAAAACAAAGAAATTACCACATAATTGGGCCATATTACACATAATTTATTATGCCTTTTCAGTCTTTAGATGATATAGTTTATTTGTATAAATATTTTTTCATACCGTTTGGTGCTGTGTAAGGAAGACACAGTGTTTAGGATGAAAGAAAGAGTATGACTAGTTGATGAGGTGTTGACATTTCTTTTATTTTGTTACAGCTACACAGGTTGATTAGCATTATATCATTAGAATAAATCTGCATACAATTAAAATGAAGCATAATGCACAAAAAGGCACACAAAACAATTGGCCTTAGTCAATAAGCTCTGGTATAGCTGAAATTTTGCTGTTAAAATTGTTCTCAACTCTTTCTTTGCTTGTATTTTGGGAGTTTGTTTTTGTTGGCTGTTTTTTCTTTACCTTTCTGAAAGATATTTATAACTCTCTGGGGTGCATCCTCCTGCTGAGATAACTGTGTTCTTAGACGCTTGAAGACGAAGATGAAAAACTCACTTGTGGTGTGTGGTTATCTCATTATCTCTACCCACCCTCTTGCAGGGTACTGCTTGAGCTGCAGTGAACTGTTTGCCCTGCTGGCAAACAAGCCCCTTGCAGCTCATGACATGTGTTTTAACTGTTATTTAGGCGTGTTCTTCACAGTGAGCTTGAATGTGCCCTTAGGCTCCCAATGAAAAGGGAGCTTAATGATGTGTCAAAAATTGCACTACAAGGGCCCACAATAAATTCAGACTTTGTAAGTACAGGAGCCAACAGGACAGCTGAAATTTAAGGTGATGTTCAGAACAAGACCACTTATCATGAAGTCATTCCGAAGGAGAGTGTGTATATGTTCAGATAGCCCAAAGCAGGAGAAAAGAACCTATGTCACAATGACTGAAAAAGAAGTCAAGGATAAATTGTGGACTGTAAGTCAAAGAAGTCAAATGCACTTTTATAAAGCAGTTCATGGAGGGAGATCTAAATGTTTAACCTGTCAATCAAAGAAATTGCAGACATATTTCCTCAGCAAAACAACCTTAGGTAAGAAGGAAGCCGTGAAAGAGACGGAGTAGCTCCATCTTCTTGGAATGTGGCGATTTCTTGCAAACTTTGATTTCTTAAGCTGAAAAAGCAAAGGGAAAACTAAATCATTTTTTCCAGTTCCCCTGGCAATAGAAGGAGCTTTCATTGTATCCTCTCTTAATCTAGTTTAGAACAAATGCTAATGTGAAGAAAGACTGCGTTATAAAACAACTCTCAAACATGTGTATAGAGAGATGCAGACCTTTTATTTTCCTAAAGAGCTGTTGAACAATGAACTTCACAAAATGGAATTAATTAATGATACCACAGAAACTGTAGAACCCTTGGGATTCCCCCATTTCTTCCGAACTCTCTAATACTCTAATCAAACATCATCAGGTTCATTAAAGAAACTTGTCCTATGATCAGTAAAGAATTCCATGGAATCATTTCTTCTTTAGAACTGACCTTTTTCTTTAGTTCTAGCCTGAATACTATTGGTATTAACAAATTTCTTCTCATATTTTGTGATATTTGAAAGAACTGAATGCCAAAATATGTATCACTAGAAAGTGCCTAAACCAGCTGGGCATGGTGGCGCACGCCTTTAATCCTAGCACTCGGGAGGCAGAGGCAGGCGGATCTTTGTGAGTTCAAGGCCTGCCTGGTCTACAGAGTGAGTTCCAGGACAGCTGGGCTGCAGGGAGACCCTGTCTCGAAAAGACAAAAAAAAAAAAATGCCTAAACCTGGATTTAATAACTCTTAAGGTTTATTTATTTATATTTTATGTGTATGAGTGTTTTGCTCGATATATTTATATGTACCGTGTATGTCCTATGAGCACAGAGGACAGAAGAGGCTTCTGGATCCCCAGGAACTGGAGTAACAGAAGGTTGTGAGCTGCCATGTGGGTGCTGGGAACTGAACCTGGTTCCTCTGCAAGAGCAGCTAGTGCCCTTAACCGCTGAGCCATTGCTCCAGCCCACAAGACATAGTAACTCTTAAAACTGGAGAGATGACTCAGCAGTTAAGAGCACTGGTTGTTCTTGCAGAAGACCTGGGTTTGAATCCTATCACCCACATGACAGCTCACAATCATCTGTATCTCCAGTTCCAGGGGATCCAACTCCCTCTTCTGTCCTCTACAGGCATTGTGTGACACTGGTGCATTTGCATACATGCACACAATACAGGCATATGCATAAAATGTAAATAAAACAAAAAATCCTTAAGAGCCTAAAATTGTACATTTGCTTCAGAAATATATAAGTACCATATCCCCATAAAATTGCTCTAGACTTGACATATCACTTGTAAAGAGCGTTGAGTGTAAAATTCACCTTCAAAGAAAGAATGGTTGCTGTGGACAGGGTGGTATACAGTGCATAGTGTCAAAGATGCCAGGTATCTGTCAGCTGTGAGAAGAAAATTTTGAGTGTGTCCTTAAAGGACTTTCAAAGTGTTTTTCTGGCATTTACATTTGAAAGTTTAAAAATTGTAAAGGCATTTTATACAAATTCTTTATAAACATTTTTATTTGTGTATAGCTACAAAAGGGAAAACAAATGTCTCATAGCTTATTGCAGTATGAAACACATCTCAGTGAATTGGTCATTCCTGTTGGACACGTAATAGATAATTGGATCAACCTGAACAAAAATAGCATGTAAGCCTATTTTTCCCTTTTCAGGAATAGCTTTGCCTTGTTCTTTGTGAGCTACATTGGCTGATAATCATATAGTGGTCCTAGCATCTATAATTTTTCTTGGTCTTCCTGTTCATGACTTAACCCTCAGTCTTCTGTCTACTGGCAGTCCTAGTTGTTTAATATTGCAGTTAAGTTCTTCATGTGTCTGCACATGTAGCTGATACTTTAAAGGAGCAGTCTATGGCACCCTGAGTTCTGATCATCAACAGCACTCAGTGAGTGCTATCTAATTGGCAGGAGCAAAATGAAAACCCACAGACTTTTATTTACATTTACTTGTAGATCTGGATCTGGGCCTAATTATCTTTCATTTGTTAATGCTGTGCTATTTACAAAGCATGTTCACTTGCATTACCTTCAAAATGGTCTTGCATGATTGGTTGAATATGCCAAAAGTTGCTAACATCACAGATAGAAGAATCTGGGCTGAACCTAGAACCAAGCTCTATGCCTTTTTCACAACTCTATAGTTCCTCTCAGGTTTTTAAGGATGAAATAAAACTAGTTTCCCACATATTATCTGTGTTCAGCAACATGTCCCATGGAAAGAAGACTGACTAAAGGGAAGGAGCCTAGTAACCATGAGATTGCATCCCCAAGTAGAAACATGAGAGTATTCACCACACAGTTTGTGGTTTCTCATGAGGAAAGAACTTGGTCAAAAGTAGATTGGGGGATGCGGGGACAGGGCCTCCCTATGCAGCTCTGGCTTGCCTGGAATCTTTTATGTATACCATGCTGGTCTAGAACTCATAGAGATCCACCTGCCTCTGCATCCCCAAAATACTGAGCATCACCATGTTTAGCAGATTTAAGATAAACTATGAAAATCTATATGAAAAGTCTTTCGTTTGGGTGGTTTTCTTGAAATAGTACCTACAAAAATAGGTAATAGCATAAAACAATTTTCTCAAACACCATGATATGATATATTAAATCTCAAAGATATTTCCAGTTGGTAAATTGATAAACCTCTTCACTAGTTCCAAAGTGAACTTTTAAAACTTATATTGGGCTGGAGAGATGGCCTAGCAGTTAAGAGCACTGACTGCTCTTCCAGAATACCCGAGTTCAATCCCCAGCACCCACATGGTGGCAAAGAACCATCTTTAACTCCAGTTCCAGAGGAATCCGATGCCCTCTTCTGACCTCTGTGACATTGCATGACACGACACGGTGCACAAACTTACATGCAGACAGTACATTCATACACATCAATAAATGAATAAACTAAAAAAAAATTAAAAATACTTATATCATACCTTACTCCATATCAGAGCCCTAAAATGCCCATGGGGAAAGAAACCTTTATGGTTAAAACAAATACTAACAATATTTATATTGTTAAAACAAAATTATAACAATTATAAAATATAATTATAACAATATTTATATTGCTAATATAAAAATAACAAGAGCTTCATAAAAATCTTCTAGAAGGTAATTATAAATTCCAAGTTCAAGGACAACTTACTGTAATGTCGACAGGACCATGCGAATAACTATACCTTCCAAGAATGATTTTCTTACATTCACCTTTGCTTTCCCTGTGTGGGAAGATATCCTAAGAGATTATGTTTTCTTAGTCTGCTGTCAGTAAAGCAAAGCAGTTTGTTTTTAGTCATTTTGTTTGAAAATTCTGTATTCTTACTTTTATGAATGGTAACAGATTTATTGGGATTTAAAAAAAAAAAAAAAAAGGAGAAAAAGTCCTGGAAGTTCACACAAAGCATGGTGAATGCAGTCTGCTACATTAAATACTATAAAGAGTGAACCTGTTTTCCATTAGATAGCAGGAGCTACTTTGGTTGAAAGCCAAACGCAAAACAGGATGGACAGCCTACAAAGTGACAGAGAGTTGTACAAAGAAGTGGGTCAGACAAGAAGAGATCTAGAAGCTTATAGTAATGAGCTGGCATTTAAGAGTAGATAATGCTAAGCCTAAACTTCAAAAACAACCCTTCTTCTAGAGACTTCAGACAAGTGTACACTTGTGAGGCAGAGTTGTGAACGTATTTCATCTCTGTCCCATGCTCTTCTTTCCCTTGTTATCTTTCATGCCCTTCCCTACCTAACTTTCCTTTTATCTATTCTTGCTCGCTGCCTTTCTTCCCTTTAGGACATCTTTTCTTTATCCTTTCACCCATATCTCCTTTTATTCGCATCCTATCAAGTCTATCTGTTCCCATTAACTGGCCATAATATGGAGCTGAAGAGGTACCTTCACAGTAGCTAAGACATCAGGTTCTGGAGTCAGCCAGTAACCCAGCTCTGCTGTATGACCTTGAGAATTTCAGTTAACTTCCAAGTTTCTCTGTACCCCACTTTTAATTATTATCTATAAGTATTTAAAAAGAAGATGTAATATCATGCCTTTAGTCAGAGTTTCTCAAACATATTAAATGCTTAATATGGGTAGAGTTCTTATTTGGCTCTTATTTTTATTGAAAACCTATGCAAATAATGGGAATGATTACAAAAATGTATCTAGTTAAGTGTGTAACTAAAGGAATTGCACTGAGAATGGTAAGGTAGATAGTAAAGTAGTGAAGGTGGCTCATAAAATAAGAGGCTGAAACACTGGACATAAAGTCAAGCTTTAAACTCTGGGATCCCTAGGGAGTGAAATGAAGGAAAATGAAACATGACTCACAATCTTCTTAATATTTTTATATCAAGCCCACTAGTTTTCCACTATAAACCCAAATATTTTCAGTACCAGGATACCAAAATTATTATCCAAGAGCCTCTACAACTTGATGATCAGTCTAGCATTCAGTGTGATCTGCATTTCATAGAAGACTTTCTTCTGACTTCTCCAATAAAGGCTGCTGCTACTCTGCCAAAATGTGGCTCAGAAAAAGCAACTCACGCTCCATGAACAGGGCACAGACTTTAGATCAGGCAAATATTAGTTTAAATGATGTAAAATTCCATTTTCTTGGCTGTATGGCCTTGAACAAGTGATGTGATGGTGGTAGAAGTGCTTTGATCTGGAAAAGAGAGACCCCTAATGTGCAGGGTCCTACTAAAGATTATTGTTAATGTCTGAAAACTACCTGTGTTGGTGCTGAGCACATGGTCACAAACAATATAAGGTTACGAAGTCAGAGTTTAAGCATGTTTCTCTCAAATGATTTGACTAAGTCTCAAAATAAGATTTAGAAGCTCTAAAAAAGAATGTATGTCCTTCAGGCAACCTTCCATAAACACAGTTTCTCTTAGATGGTTTTTGATAGGGAATGGGCAGCAAGCACTCAGTGTTATCTTCTTTTGACAAGTACTTGGAGTGCAAATGGTCTGTTGCCAATTAGGGACAGACCATGCTTTAAGCCTCAGCTGAGATGAGAATGCAGTTGACAACTCTTTTAAAAGTTGAGAGGCCTACCCAAAACACAAGTCTGTAAAATGCCACCTCGCCTGCACATGGACATGGGCTGAAAATGGGACCAAGATTTTTTTTCTCACAAACCTCAAAATTCTGTGCCAAAGAGCATGACTGTGATTATTTTAGCCTGTGAAAATGTTAAGTAGAGGGTTATGAAACTGAGAAAGACAATGAAGTTCCCATTAGAGCAAACAGGAATAAATAACCTTCTGATCTCTCGGGAGTCTTCCAACATGTGCTACCATTAAGTAGCAGTATCCTGCTCTGAGGGCTTACCTATAAGCCAACTGAGGGTTTAGCATCTCCAAACTTAATTGTTTGGGTTTCAGAATGATTACTTTGAATCTCTTTTTCCGTCATCGCAGACATAGATTCCTAAAGTTTAGTAAACAGAATGAGGTTTGGACTTCCAAATCTCACATGGACTCGGTGATTATCAGTTTTATGAAGCATGAGAAACTATGTCAGAGTCCATAATCCTATCTTTTGGTTGGCTTCCAGGTTGCTCTTCAAGGGAGACAGTCAGAAAGGCTGCGATAAACAAAACCTCGGGAAGGAGTTCCTGATCTCAGAGCTACTTAAGGGTGGACTTTTGATAAGATACTTTTTTTAAAGTTCACACGTATTTCGTGACAATAAAGCCTCAATATTAGCTCATTAGGGAATGCTTTTTTCTGTTCTCTTTTGCACAATCACCCAGCTCAGCCAAAAGTGACAAGACATTAAGGTACAAGTTAAAAAGAAGAAAGTGTGGGATGGTGTGAAAGAGGGAAGAATATATTCTTTTTCATCTCAGTGGAATGTTTTTATCCATCAAGATAATATTCCCATAAAACCAAATTCAAGATGGCACAACAGGCAGGTTGTGTGGTATCCTTAATAAAGAATTCCCATGAGTTCATTTGGTGTTTGTTGTGCATAGTGAAGCCCTGCCCTATTGAAAAGCCAAAGCCACAGAATGAACTGTCTGTAGGCGTACCGTTTGTAACTGTTTTCCTAAGAAGGCACTGTAACGAGGGATAAAACACTATCTCCCCAATCCAGCTGCCCCTTGTAAATAATTTTGGTTTGAAAGGTTTGACTAACTATGGAGAAAACTAAACCGCATTGCCTAATGATATAAAAGACTGATAATTTTAGAAGATAAGTAGTCACCTCTTTTTAATAGGATGGCAACACCAGACTTGCTGTATGTATACTTAGAGTTTACCTAGATGAGGTGCCAGTTAGATGGCTCAGTGGGTAAATGCACTTGCTGCTAAGCCTGGTGATCCCCAGGAACACAGGAGAAAAATGATTTATGAAAGTTGCCCTCTGTCCTCCATGTGCATTCTTTCACACACACACACACACACACACACACACACACACACACACACGTAAATAGATAAATTAATAAAATTTGGAAAATTTGAAAAACAAAAGTTTACCTACATGAGAATATCTCTCAAGACTGGAGTCCACCCTTAAGTAGCTCTGAGATCAGGAAATCCTTCCCAAGGTTTTGTTTATCGCAGCCTTTCTGACTGTCTCCCTTGAAGAACATCCTGGAAGCCAACCACAAGGCAGGATTGTGACTCTGACATAGTTTCTCTTGCTTCATAAAACTGATAAAGAGAATCCCCAAGTCCATTTGAGATTTGGAAGTCCAAACCTCATTCTGTTTACTAAACTTTAGGAATCTATGTCTGCAAAATAATCTCTTGTCCTAAATTTTAAGGAATAAATACAAACTCAAGTACATCCACATGGCTTATTTGAATGTTCTAAGACAATGAAAAAAATTAATTTGGGAAGGATTTAGGTATTAACTCCAAATTAAATTTTATCTAGTCATCCTATTGACCAGTCCTAAGTCAAATAGGGTCCAGGAAAGGTACCCTGGCATTCTGTAGCACACCGTGGGATTCCAAGTGTTTGATGGGCCAGGAGGTGATAGCAAAGGAAGAGAAAGGAACTCCTTCATAAAGTTTCTCCCACATGACGAAATAGCCTTCCTAACCTCCACTTCCTAATTTTATTTTACTATTTTATTGTGGTTCTCGGGATGCAATCCAGGCTTTGTTCTGCTACCTAAATGCTCTACCACTAAGCAACAGCTCCACACCTTTTGTGTTTTTATTAGTTTTGAGACAAGGTTTTGCTAATTGGCACAGGCTGACCACAAGCTTGTAATCCTCCTGCCTCAGCCTTCCAAGTAGCTTAAATTACTGGTGGTGAAAGACGGGTTTTGTCTCTGACAGGTTTTAGTACCAGTTATCAAAACATTTCTTTTTATTTTATTGTTAATTCTTTGAGAATTTCATACATGTATAAAATAAGATATGATGATGCCCACTGCCCATTTCCTCCTCTAACTCCCCTGGTGTCCCCCTCTTCATCCCTCTCCCAACTTGGTGTCTCTTTGAATGAACCACTAAGTCCACCTAGTGCTGTTCATGTGTGTATGACTGTAGAAGCATCCTTCTGGACATGGGAAGTGCGCTTGTGACCATACCCTCAAAGAGCAATGATTTCTCCCTCCTCTAAGAACATTTCTTAATTTCGACACAGGCTTTGAATAAGGAAAGAAAAGTTCTTATAGCTGGTTAATAAAATGATACCCTTAAAGAATATAATAACCTTCTTTTAAATTTAACATTATTTACAATATATATTTAGTAATTTCTCACATGATCTTGAAGAAAGGCTACAATGTCATTTAAAATAGTGTCATTTTGCCATCTTATTTTTTCAATTAAGACTTGGAACCAGAAAATTAAGTTATTTCTATTGTAAACTCAATTTTCTTATCTGCAATGTGGAAATAAAAATATAACCAAAATTATGAAAAGGAATAAAACTAAATTTTCCTTCAGAGTATAGAAATGGAGTATATCCTGGAACTCACTCTGTAGACCAGGTTGGCCTTGAACTCACAGAGATCCACCTGCCTCTGCCTCCCGAGTGCTAGGATTAAAGGTGTGCGCCACCACGCCCGGCAGTATATATTTTTATGTATGTATACATATATATGTATATATATATATATAACTATGTATATATATGTATATATATATACATATATATATATATATATATGCAATACAAGTTAGAGAGAACAAGAAAACTGGAGAAAAATCTCTGGAAAGACTCAGAAAAAGATACAAGACATATATGGCAGAGCGCAGGGACTCAGGTGGGGTGG
Organism: Rhizomys pruinosus; assembly: GCA_009823505.1. NCBI lineage: Eukaryota > Metazoa > Chordata > Mammalia > Rodentia > Spalacidae > Rhizomys > Rhizomys pruinosus. The sequence continues at coordinate 2,372,947 of VZQC01015218.1, read as the reverse complement.
GGGGCATGGAAAGGGAAATAACTCTATTTTTTTTGTGCTTTTATTGATGTTTTGTGTATTTCAGACATCATTCTTCAATTCAGTTCATGCATATTCCCCTTTCCCTTTCCCCCACCCCAGAAGATCCAAGTTTGGTTCCTGGAACCCACGTTAGGTAGATCACAACTACTGTAACTCTAGCTCTAGAGCATCAGAAGCCTCACAGTTCTGTGAGCACCTACACTCAAGTGCACATGCCCACACATAATTTGAAAATAGAAATGAATATTATAAAAGAAACATTATTTAAACTAAACTGCATATTCAAATCCTATTTAAATTTCAAACTAATAATTTTTAAATTATTAATAATGTTCATTAATTATATTTACAATTATTTCCATGGAAGTGAGACAAAATATATGACTAGTAATATTTTTATGAACTTTCATGTCATAATTGATATTTCTATTCTATGGTTGAGAGAAAAGGTCCCATGAATAATTATTTAATATTTGTGGACCTATACATTCCATGAGAGTACTAAATAAAAATGTATAAATACATGTATAAGTTTATATGCATGCATTTTATATTCAAATACACACAAGTGTTTTAAATCTAGGTGTACTCTTGGTAAACATATTTAGACATACCTAACTTACCTGAATTGGGGCTGCTGTGATTGAAGAACTTTTTCTATATGAAAGAAATACAGGTATCCTTGCTTGATCAGAGAAATCTTGGCATCATTCAGCCTTGCTTCTGGCGCCTTAACATGGTATCCTTTTTAGGCTTTTCCTCTCCATTTATGTCAGTTACCTTTCTTCTAAAATGAACGAGGCAAAATCCATTTACTTTTGCTCTAAATTACATTGAGCCCAAGGTCAGGACAGTGTTTTGAGCTAGCATTCATTTGATAATTATAAGCAAGACACCTCTCTGTGCTTCTTTGGGACTGAGCTGACCCGGGAGAGGAAGAAGCACATTGCCACTTGTTCATTGAACTAATAAACACTAATCCAGTTGCCTGAGTTGATGTCTTTATTAGACCAAGAAACATGATGAACACTTCTGTCCAGAAGGGTGGTCAGACATGTCTGAAAAGCATAGACATGAATGCAAGCAGTACAGTGTTTGTTGCCACAACAGGGAGCTGGTGAAAAGGGAGCTGGACGCTGCCCAGTGTCATGCACTTGGAGGACAAAGCCACACCTGGCTCCCTGGGAAATCGAATAGCTACATGGAAGCTGAAGGCAGAACACAGAGCCAGTGTAGATTGCAGCAATTGATACAGAAAATGGCAGAAAAAAACAATGGGAAATCTGCCAGGGCTCATCTGCTTTTCCACACTTGATGTAATATAATTTAGTTGACTTACGAACACATGCTTTATCATGGAAAACACACACACACACACACACACACACACACACACACACACACACACATGAAATGCTTTGTAGCCATTATAGGAAGATACAGGATTATCCTAGAGTTTTAGAAGTGCTCACATAAAAACAGTTGGAAGTGGTTTTCAGATTTAGTTCACTCACCCTGCTGTGTTCAGCAGTTTTCGTTTCTATTTTCTTGATGTAATATACTGAGAAAAACAAACCCAACCAACCAAAGGGAGCTGCTGACTGTTGCTGACCAGGAAAATATCACAAATCCTCACTAACATGTTTTCCAGATGTATTCGTGGATGGATATAGGGGGCCAATTTTATTTCCTGATAGGCGATACTACAGGTGACTTGGTAATAGAGATCACAGACACTGCAATGAATTCTCAATTCTAGACTCAAATTAAAGAGTTCCCCAGCATGATTACCACATAAGAAGACATCAAAACATCGTCATATTCACTAGGAGTGCTTTCTTCTGGCCAGGGAAGGTGATCTTGTATGCTTGATTCTCATTCTGTTATGGCAATATTTGTTTGCATTTTGTTTTATTCGACCTATTTTTTCACAGGATGTTGGCCCAAGCAATTGTTCCTGCTTTTCCTCTTTCCTTTCACATTTCATACTATTTTCCTTTATAGTTTTCCATCAAATTCCCAGGTATTTCTTATTCAGGAAGTAAGAAAATTCCTTAGTTTTTTTAAGCAAAATTAGATCATGTTTTGTAGGAATGCCTGAAGGTGGTAGTATTGTATTGTCACTTTTCCTGATCTACCTGTAGGAATTTGCTTTTCCAGTTATAATTACCGATGGCTGCTGTCAATATTTGCTTTAGCTATTTCTCAATAGCCTTTGTAATACTTCTGACTCAAGTGAGGAACAATTCTCTGAAGAATCGTCAGAAGAGTAGAGCCATCAATTAACATTTTAAATAATTTGAGAGCACTGTATACATTTGTTACCTCAACTTTCTCTCCGTTATTTATATTTAGATTTAGCTTCATAAAAGTTCATCAATTTATGGGGCTGGAGAGATGGCTCAGTTGTTAAGAGGACTTGCTCTTTCTGCAGAGGACCCAGTTTCGTTTCTCTGCACCCACATGATGGCCCACAATTGTCTGTAACTCCAGTTCCAGGGTTAGCAATGCCTTCTTCTGCTCTCTCTGGGTACCAGGCATGCACTTGGGACACATACCTACACGAAGGCAAAACACTCATATGTAAATTAAAAATAAATCTTTTTAAAAATTATCACTTCAAAATGATACTTCTTGCCTGATTATATTCACTCCCTGCTCCCACATCCATTGCCTGGCAACCACTCTTCCATTTACAGTCTCTAGTAACTTGTCTGTTCTGTATATTAAAAAAAAAAATCAACATGGATACCCTGGGAGGTCACTCTCCCCAGGCTCTGTCCTCATTGAGGAAGGAAGAGGATTGATAGCTTCTGACTGACCTTAATTTGAGGGAGTCTTTACTAGAGAATTTTGGTAAATTTTAAGTTTAGCAGTATGGGGGTGGGGGTCGAATACTGCTGCCCTCAACCTGGTAAAATAATTCTTTAAAGGGCTTTTTTGAAGAACTTTAACATTATTTGGGCATGTTTGTTCAAATGCCAGCTTAGGGTTGGGGGATAGCTCAGTTGGTAAATGTTTGGGCTTTATTCCATCAACATTTGTAATGGGCCTGACAAATCTGAGGTGAAAGTTATGATTTAAAATAAAGATTGCTGCCAGGCGTGGTGGCGCACACCTTTAATCCTAGCACTTGGGAGGCAGAGGCAGGCGTATCTTGTGAGTTCAAGGCCAGCCTGGTCTACAGAGTGAGTTCAAGGACAGCTGGGGCTACAGGGAGACCCTGTCTCGAAAAGACCAAAAAATATATATATATATAATAATAATAAAATAAAATAAAATAAATATTGCTATATAAACTTAAAAATTAATTTCTTTTTGTCTGTGTTTTCCCTGCATGTATATAAGTGAACCACACACATGCAATGCCTGTGGATACCAGAGAAGGCATCAGATTCCCTGGAACTGGAGTTATTAAAGTAACTCTTAACTGCTCAGCCAATGCTCTTAACCACTCAGTTATCTCTCTAACCCCTTACATATATTTTTTGGTCTTTTTTTGAGAAAAGGTCTCCCTGTAGCCCCAGCTGTCCTGGAACTCACTATGTAGACTAGGCCGGCCTTGAACTCACAGAGATCCACCTGCCTCTGCCCCCCAAATTCTGGGATTAAAGTTGTACACCACCACACCTGGATCCCTTATGTATTTAAGCAACCGGATGTTCTTCCTATCTGATTTCTCTTATTTAGCATATGATTTTGAGTCCATGACATAGAAGGTGCCAGTAAGGTTCTTCAAAAATTACTAAATAGTATTACATTTTATAGATACTGCACATTTTGACTGCAAATTCACCATTTGATAATCATTTCATTGTTTGCATTTGGGGATTCTAGTGAATGATCCTGCAGTGAATAGCCATGTGCAAGTCCTGATGCGATATGCAACATCTTATATTTTGGGGTCTTTTGGATAGACACATAGGAGAGGAATCATTGGTTAATGTGGTAAATTTACATTTGGCTTTTAAAGAAATTACCAGAAATGTTTCCATTCCCAAGGTGTGAGAGTTCTAATTTCTCCATGTACTCACAAGTATTTTGTAGGTTTTTTTTATTATAGCCATATTAGTGGGTATGAATGCATTTCTTTAGTGATTAATGATGCTAAGCACCTTTTTGTGTGCTTATTTCTGTTTTCTTTGGTGAACTCTTTATATGAATCTTATGTTTACAGAGACAGAGAGAGACAGAGACAAAGACAGAGAGACAGAAAAAGAGGAGAGAGGAGAGAGACAAAAAGACACAGCGAGAGAATGCTTTAGGTGTTATGATTTTTTTCCTGCTGCACAAAGACAAATATTCTTTTCTGTGTTTTCTTCTAGAGGTTTTATGGTTTTAATTCTATCATCTATTTATATTAACTTTTTTACATAGTTACTATTATTTTTAAAGGTAGTTGTTTTGTATCCAAAGAGGTTGATCATGATCATGTAAGAGTTTGATATACAAGGTACCCCCTTTGGACTGAAGCAATACTTCTGTTCAATACCTTCTTTGTTCAAATATAATGTACTCTTTAATTATGCAGGCAAATATGATCATAGCAATATACTTACTGAAAAAAATCTGGATTTTTTTTTCTAATATGATAGTCAAAGAAACATAAATGCTGGTTGTGAATCATCTGTACTATGTCCACACAAACTATATCCATCTCTGACAGGTCATTTTGAGAAAGGAGATTTTACAAGCAATCTAATACAACAACAAAAGTATCCAAAAGATAATTGCCAGCATCCCCATGTCAATTGAGTGAAAGCTTTTCTGAGAATTCAATAGCCTTCTTTTAGAACTCTGGAATCCTAAGCTATAAGACATTACAGGAACTATTTTGGCTGAAGATGATATAAAATTTTTCCTTTTCATAATTTTTATTACACTGGAAATCATTTTTATATTTTAACGGTTTGACAAGAGCTAATTACAATGCGCTCATCTGTTTGGTGGACTAATTTGAGGCATCGGGCATCAACACCGTAGACATGCAGCAGCCCTGCAAATGATACGCATGCTTCCTTTGCTCCAAGAATTTGTACTTGCTATAAAAGAAAACAGATTTGGACAGCCCTGAAAAAGTTGGGTTTGGTTTGAAGAAAACATTTCAGAATTACATTAGAGCTGGCCTACAAGTGAACTAAAAATACCTGCTCATCTCAGTGGTCTTGGCCGTGGGCCTTTCCTTTTACTGTAAAAGTCAGGCTGTTTGAACAGTTGGAGTTCGGCTTACTTGCTGTCTAAACTAGTGTTCTCTGATAACTTCTGTTGCCATTGAAACACAAGCACTGTTGCATTTAAAAGAATGTTTAGAGAGATGTGGAAAATAGCCAAGAGAAATGTATACTTAAGGGTTCAAACCTTTAGGTTTCCCACGCGGGAACAAGACCACTTAGTTCTGTTAGGAAATGGGGGAAAGACGTTCATCAGTAAACATTACGCAGCAAGGCTAAAAGATGGAGCGGGGTAACGAAGGCTGTTAAAATCAGCCGAAGATGATTATTTGAATTGCAAAGAGAAATGTTCAGACATAGCTAGAGCTGCTAAACATAACTCTTGAAGTTTTTCCAGAACAGAGGGATTGGGGGAATGAGACCAGTGAAGGAGAAAATTAGAAAATTATAAGACAGAATGGGTGATGAAGCTTTAGAAGCTGGTAAGATAGCTGAAATATATGATAGTATCAGGTCTTAAATCTATTTGGGAGGATAAGAATTTAAAAGCACATTTTCTGACTTTGTGTAGTTTTAAGAGTGAAATGAAGACATGAAGTCTGGACAATGAATAATCAACAGTAACTGCAAGGTTACATCATTGAGGATTAAAAAGAATGATCAGAAATTGGTAGCTAGGAGAAATATTCATGATGAGTTGAATAAGTCTGAGTGAAATAATTTTCGTGGAAATGAGTCAGACTGGTACCCAACATCACAAAACTTGGCAGAGTACACCCTGTTGCAATAAGCTACAGTACAAAAAGGAACCGCCACAATTGATGATCTGCTATTTTAAAGCATTCCTGTTCAGTGAGTTAGAACTAAGAAGATAAAGACTGCAGGTCTAATTTTTCATGCAACTTGTATCACAGACTTCACTAACATGTGTTTGGCTCGTTAGATAGCAGAGTATCCTATTTTCTGGCACAGTATATAGAACAGAGGGAGTTTCCTCCCATGAGCAACTGAAGTGCCAGCTGTTGCCCTAAATATTGTACCTGTTCATGATGGAGATTGCTTTAGAGCCAAATTTTGAGCTTAAGAAAGAGTGAACATTTTGTACATCAGCAAACATTGGTGTAAAATGTGTGTACCTAGATACAGCATTTACATACACAGGCATGGTAGTTGACCAACAACATTGAAAACAATGATGGTAACAGTTCCAATTCTTAAAATTTTTAAGATAATTGTATATAATCAGATTCTATAAATCATCATAGCACTTCTAATAACCTGGAAAATATATAGAACTGGTAAATTTATATGAAAGAATTCCTAAATCAATATTCATACATAATATAGTAATTTTGCTTACTATCAGATTAAGCACTAAGATGATAAGAAAGAATTTCAGAACTTTATTTGATAACTTAACTTTCATAAAGAGATATAAGGAACAACTAGAAATCACTCTGAAAATACCCAAGAACTAAGCAAAATAACAGTTAAGGAAATTAAGCTATCTGAAGCTTCTCTTTCTGCAGTCTGCCTTATCTCCTGGATCCACCTATTTCTGGAAGAACCCATTATTACCTCTATAACATTGATAAAGAATATTCTAGGCTTTAACTATTTTTCAGTAAGGGAAAAAGTTTTTAAGTGTTGATTCTCAATTTGTTGTAGGATTTAGAATGATATGATGTCAGAACCCCCTCAAAGGTGAAACAATAACAGTTCTTCTTATTTATCCATGTTTGATCATTTTAAACAATGTACATGTGTTGAACTGGAATCCAAAAAGTGACCCTGCAGCCTGATTTTGAGTCCCAGACTTCTGTGACACAGATTAAAACATCAGTTCTATTTGTCGCCATGGCAGGCACTGCAAACTAGTAGGTAAAGAGACCTCCAAGAATTAACATTCCCCAGGCAACTGTAATCATTTGTCACTTTCATTCTACATCCAAACTTTGACTAACATTAAACTCATAACGTTATCAGTTATTTGTGTGTGGTTGATGTGGTGTTCAAATTGGACATACTCTGGGCTTTACATTTTGGTTGTCAGTATTCTCAAAGCAAAGCCAGAGCTTTTCATCTCTGACTTTGATAAAACTGACACAAATATCAGTACAACTTGTAAACTGCAGAGAAAAAAAATTAAATAAATAAATAACCACCCAAAACTTCTGTCTGTCAGTTTCTATTGATATAATATTTCCATCAAGAAAATAGTATACCTTCTGCTATCATTAAGTGATCTTTGCGGTTGTTTTGGTCCATTTTGTTGTGGAGATTTCTCAGTAGCTGTTTCCATAGTTTGTATGTAGCACATCTTCAGATTAGTGCTATCTACTTGTCATACCTGCTTCTTTAATAGGTGGATTCAAACTGTACATTTAATAATATCATGGATATATTAAAACTTTTAAGTTTCATATAGCAATGTCAAAAGTCCAATGGTCATTTCACAAAATTATTAATTTGAGCTTTCTGACATGTTTGTCTAAATAACCAAAGTAAACCTGAACAAATACTGCTTTTTCAACACTGTCAGTAAGTGAATGAACCAAATTATGCCATATACGTTTGACTCAAAGTTGCCAACAAGTCAACTAATTTGCCTCCTTTTTTCTAAATCCTAACCATATACTTCATGCTGCTTACAGAACTGAGATGGTTGGCTCTCCTGACATAGTTTCCCTAGTCAATATTAGGAATTGCTGTGTATAGTGCACCTAGAATTTTTCTCTAAACACATGAAATATGTATATTGACCAAAATAACAAAAAAAAAAAAACTCATTAATTTGATATCAGGTTGAAACTAGCAAAAAAAAAATAATAATGNTCTTTTCAAGACAGGGTCTCCGTGTAGCCCCAGCTGTGCTGGAACTCACTCTGTAGACCAGGCTGGCCTTGAACTCACAAAGATCCGCCTGCCTCTGCCTCCAGAGTGCTAGGATTAAAGGTGTGCACCACCACGCCCTGCTGAAGTTCTCATTCTAATGGTGAGGACAGAGCAGGGGCTCTACATATGGCTTTTTGGAGCATACCAAGGTCCCCTTTGTCAATGTGTCTTGTTCATAGAAGGAAGTAAAACAAGGAAGAGGGATCCTGTAAGTCTAAGGTAGTCACCAATTTCTAGTTACTGTTCATTTGAAAGAACTGTCGAAAAAGCAAAGCTGCTCTTCGACAGACCTTTAGACCACCTTACAGAGGCTGTGGATATGCTAGGGGTTCATCAACCCTTTTCCTATGTTGGCTCCCTTCATAGTTTGGGGTGATACAAGGAGCATAAATGGAAACAACCAGACGTAAAGATCTTAGAACAGTTGGTGTCTCCATCTGGCCACTTAGGACACAACTATCACCTTCTCAGAAGATTATATTTTGAAGACATTAATGTGGTTGAGCCTGATTTAACTCAAAGGACCATAAATGAACCCTTGGGGCTCTTCTCTCACTTTCTTTAGGCATATTTTTAATAAATACTACACAGTGATCAGTAAAGAGAAAATACTGTTAAGTGGCCACAATTTTTTTTCTCTACTGCTGACTTACTCTCAATCCTTAAACTTGAAGTCTTAAGTCAAGTGATCACCATTGTTCTGGAACTTAACCTAACCTTCATATACATGCATTCATACATACATACATACATACATACATACAGAAATACAGAAATACATATATACATACAGAATATGTACTATATAGATATATTCTTTAACTTGATTATGGATTATGCAGTTGTCCATATAAAAACTGACATTGTTTCTCCAAAGGAAATGCTATTGGCATTTGGGGCAGGAAAATTCTTCCTTGGGTGAGAATGTCCCACTAACTTGGTGGGAACCCACAGGCCTGCCGCATTCACTAAATGCTGGTATACTTTCCCCATTCCTACACTGTTCACAAGCAACCAAAATAACTCTACATATTTTTAAAGGTACCTTGAACAAAGGAAGTAGAATCTCCTACGTTTTTGAAAGTTAAACCCTTCCTCCTTTTTTTTTTTTAATCCTCAACTGGGAAGAAGAACTGGGGGAAGCAATTGGATTGATTCACAAGTAGCACTTTTCATTAGCTCCTTGCTATACTCTTCAATTAAGCATTTAACCCATGAATTTTACTCCCTTCCCAACTCTTTTTAAAAAACAAAGCAAATGTTTTATGACTTACCTCACATTCATTCTGTAGCTTTCACGGTTAAGGACAGTTTTATTGGTAGAGGTGAAATGAGTTCCTTTTAATGATTCATTACCATAGTTGGGTTTCTAAAATATACTTCTAAGCACCTTGAAGTTCTTTTAAAAAAAATCATTGCCTCAAAATCTTATTCTATATTTATGTGACTTGAAGCCTCTCTCACATCAGGGAATATTCTCACATCAAATATTCTCTGTTAAAAATTTAAATAGTTGTGCCAGGTTAATTCTTGAAAGTACATATGCATGTTGACACATTTCCTCAATAGATATTACTGAGTGATGAAATAAGCAGAAAACATTAGGAGGTGAAAGTTGAGTAAAAATGGGTTAATACTGTGAAGGTTTGAGTGTAAATGTCTGTTAAGTTCAAGGGAATAAATGAATTGAAATTAGAGAGGGAAAGGGTTTTCTAAAAGGACCCCGAAATAATTAATTGTTTTGTAGAAGATAGCCTTTCTGTATAGGACGAATTTTTTTCTTTACTTCTTTCTGAAGAGACAGTCAAATAGAGAATCTCATCTCTTAATTAGAAAGAAAAATACTCATCAAACACATCTCATCACTGGAGAGCTAATGATCCACAGCTGTTAGTCTGAAAGGGCAGGCTTTCTTCCTGAACAGTAGGAAGTGTTAATCATTTTGGATGAGATTTCTTTTTAAAATATACTGTAGTTTGCAAAAGAATGGGATATTCAATATTCCAACTTAAATGATTTTTTGAAGTGGGCTCCCCCAGGGACACTGTCATGTACGGCTCTGAATGATCACTGAATGCACGCATCTTCCACTGCACTTCAATGAGGGCATCAATTGATGGCATGATGTGAATGTCTTGGTTCTGTCTGGGACTCTTAAACTTCCAAGCTCAAAGAAATAAAAATCAAGCATGCCTTGTGCCTGTGAGGAAATGAAGTTGCTATAAAATCTTAATATTTTGAATTGTTCACTTGACTTTATATAACTTGCCTTGTTTAATTTGAGTGAAAACCCTTTTCCTGTCTCCAGTTAAGGTCTCGGTGGAAGAGTTTTTTGTTTGTTTAATCTTCTATTAATCTTAATGAGAAGACACAGGACCTCTCTGTAAAAATGTAATTGGCTCATTCAGTTTCCAATTTTTGCCATTGCAGCCACCTCGTTAACCTCTTCTAAACATTTTGGACAAATGAAAATCCATTTAGTAGAAACCTTGTGAATCACCAACTTTTGATTATTCAGGACCATAGGATAAAGGGAGGAAAGGGAAGAAGGAAATGTGCCCCACAAACCTCATTCCCACCATTAGTCTTTGACCTATTTGCCTTACCACACCTTTGCCACACCTAAGAATTGCCATTCCTTCTCTTGCACTGATGCAAAAGTAATCATCCCAGAACAAAGGAAAAGAGAAGAAATAGATGCATAGGAAGTCTAAGCCAGAATAATTGATGACTTCAAAGCACCAACACTTACCATGAAATCGTTCACCTCAGTCAGTGGAGCTTTTTGAGAAAAGCACATTGACTTGGGAGTCAGAGCTCCTGGCTCTGCCACACAAGAGAGGGCACCTTTTGACAAATCTCAAAGTCCTGGGCTTTGGCTTCCCCTTTTGTAAAATGGGATCTTCTGATGTGCAGTTTTTGCAGAAAATGTCTCATGACATTTTCCCTTAGGTTCATTCCCTGCAGCATGATAAAAGAACCTGTTAAGACAAACTCTACTGTTGGTCTTTCATGAAGTAAAGTAAAAATAAAAAGCCATTCTGAATATTTATGATTAATATTTACAATGTTTCTAAAATCTAACCCAAAAAGATACTGAGAGACTGTACTTTGTACTATTCAAAGAGTATTTGAATTTAAAAATGAAACACATTATAGACATAAGTTGAAAGTCACAAAACTGCTAGCTTAAACCAAGCTCTTTCTTATATCTAGGGGCATGAAGTTATTGGATATTGTTAAGCTATGTAGGGCCCAAACATAATTACTGATAAAAATGACTGACTTTAAAACTCTAGATTTTTCTTCCAATTGCTAACAAAAATTTTAACTGCAGTGCCTTAACACAGCTTCCCTTCAGCAAATCCTTCCCTCCCCACACACACATAATCCTCTGAGGAACACCACCCATCTTCCACAACTGTTCAAACAGCAGTTATTATATCCCTTTACAGTATTCGTTTATAAAGTCCATGTAATTGTCCCGGAAATAATTTTAAATATTAAAAATATTCAGTTGATTATCCTTACTTTACAAAGCACTTTATGATGAAGTATTTTTATATATTGTCACAGTTAACTTTCTTGTTGTTGACAAAATATCAAACAAAGAGAAACTGGGAGGACAAATTTATTGTAGCTCACACCTGAGGGGGCAGTTCATGGTGGGAAGGTATGGCAGTGTGCTGGTCACATTGTGTCTGCAGTCAGGAAGCAGAGGAATATGAAGGCTGGAACTCCACTTGCTATCTTCTCTGTGTTCAGTCCAGAATCCCAGCTTATAGGATGGTGACCCCACATTCGGGATAAGTTTTTCCACCGCATTTAAACCTCTCTGAAAACGACCTCATAGATATACCCAAAAGGTTTTTCTTCTAGGTGATTCTGAATCACGTCAAATTGACAATCAAGATTAACCATCACACATATATTATTTCATTGGCTGTTCATAGCCATCTTATGAAATAGGTCAGTGTAACCAGTATTTTAGAAAATAAGCTAAGGATGCCAGGTGTGGTGGTGCACGCCTTTAATCCTAGCACTCAGGAGGCAGAAGCAGGTGGATCTTTGTGAGTTCAAGGCCAGCCTGGTCTACAGAGTGAGTTCCAGGACAGCTGGGGCTACCGGGAGACCCTGTCTCAAAAAGACCAAAAAAAAAAAAAAAAAGAAAAGAAGCTAAAAAATAAAAAACTGACTTGTGCAGGGACCTATAATGGTCAAATTATCAGTCACAGAAATAAAACCCCTTTCTTCAACATTATGGTGAAAGCCATGGTTTTGCTATAACCGGTTGTCTCTTGAGATAAGGTGAATATGTATTAGCTTTTGCTATGATCAAATCTTTCCTGCACACCTAGGCTAAAACCACAGCTATCATTTAGTGATGATTCTTTGGGTCAGCATTCTGAAGCAGGCTTGGCTAAGCATTTCTTTGTTAATCAGCTGGGCTGTCAGGCAACTTAGCTTCTAGTGAGGAAGTAGCTTTGCTTCTAGATGCTGTCTGGTTTAAAGCTGAGGTGATCAAGGTGACTGTGTCAATTGTGTTCTTTTTCATTTTTAAGCTTCTATTTTGCTACTCTGTTCTTGACCAAAAGTACCAACATGCCCAATCTAACAGTCAGTGTGAAAAGTATCATAGAAATCATGAAAAGGAGATAGGAACAAATTTGGGTCTTAGCTGCACATAATTGCTACAAAATAAAGATAAAAGCAAAAAGCTGGGTATGGTGGCACACACCCTTAATCCCAGCACTCAGGAGGCAGAGGCAGGTGGATCTCTGTGAGTTAAAGGCCAGGCTGGTCTACAGAGTGATATTCAGGCCATCTTGGACTAAAGGGAGACCCTGTCTCGAAAAGACCAAAAAAAAAAGGTCACTGAAAATAGTGTTCGTTATGCCAACCCTTCCTCTTATAGTTAGTGGGGCTTCTTCATATGGCTCTTACCCTTGAAGCCATAATTGACTATGGATTCCAGAGTGATATCAAAAAAGGTGACAACCTTCGAAAGTGCCAAAAATGTAATAAGAGCCAATATAGTCCTGCTTGCTAGGCATATTGTAGATGCCAAGCATTAGACTATATCACAAATGTAAAAAGTAAATAGTGTAATTTTTACTTTTCAGATGACAAAACTAAAAGAAATCCAGTAGGTCGTCTAAGGCTATACAGCCAGTGATTAGGAATCTTGGATGCCTCTGGGCCTGAGCTGAGCATCTGTGCCCTTCCCATCTGATCATAGCACAACAGCTCCTGTAAAAAAAACTGTAGCCAGAGCTCACAATACAAAAGCAGTTGGAAGAGAACTTCTAGTATATTTCTAACATACAGGGTAATGAACAGAACTCTCAGTGTCTTTTGTTTGGTTGTTTTGTTATTTTGAGCCAGTGTCTCATGTAGTTCAGGGTAGCCATAAATTTTCTCTGTCACTGAGGATGGCCTTGAACTCTTAATCCTTCCTCCTTCCACCTCCTGAGTGCTAAGATTAAGGCAGTCACCACCATACCTGGCTTCAGTATCTGTTCTACCAACAGAGGTTTTAACTGTTGAAACCAGTTGATTAGTATCTCATGTAGACTTTCTGCTATACAATTCTATTATAAATCTCAATAGCCATCTTTTAGTCTTTAAAAAAATCAAATATTCAGGGCAGTTTCAATCTACAATAAATAGATAGCTGATATCAGTTATATGTTTTCTGTGTCAAGAAAACATATAACTGCTATCAGACATGGATTCCACAAAAGCAAAATACTGATAGCCCAGGCTTCCTCATTAAAAGTGGAAAGTGGTCAGGGAGTGGAGAGGAAAAGCTAGAATACTGTATTATCAGGGAGGAGAATAAAATTACATCTTGCCTAAATGAATATTGAAGTGTTCTAGAATCCTTTGGTCCTCTTTCTGTGTTTCTTGCAAGCAAAAATGGTTCCAAAGTGGGATCAAAACACATGTTAGAGACACAGTAATTTGCATTTGTGTTTTGTGGATGTGCTGGGGAATTATTCGTATACCTTTAACGTTTTCTTACATCTCATTTTAACCGATTATTGTATGTTTCCTCCTCCTAAACCCAGGAAAAATTGTATTCAGGACCAAGGACAGATCCGGAGTCATGGGGACCTTCTTTGGGTTTTTTTCCAGAAACTTTCTCCTTTCTCTTACTATCCTACTGGGACACTGAAGACTTGGCATTGTGTTATTTCGGTTGTTCATAAGAAGGAAGATAAGATCAATTAGTGCAGATGAGCCTCAGGGATGAGGGAAGAGGTTTCAGTATAGAATGAGCGAAAAAGAATTCTTCCTCTGGGGCTCTTTATCAGAGGACCTTCATCAGCTAGCAAGAAATAGAATCGGCAGTAATCCTATGGTGGGTGACTGCTTCTTCTTAGTTATTCTTAGCAATCCAAGTCCAAAAACCATTTTGTCCCACTTCTAAGCAATTGATACTACATAGCACATAGTAAATTTTCAAATCTATGGTTTTATTGTTAATCTTTTGATGCTCTTTTATAACATGTTGTATTTGAATTCTAGAAAGGAAAAAAATATAAATGTTTTATTTAGAATTCCTTCAGAAGTCTTTTTTCTTCCTTTTTAAGGATACTTTTTTAAAATTTATTTGTTTATTTATTTTTATGTGTATGAGTGTACTGTCTGCATGTAGGTTGGTGCACTGGTGTCACGCAATGCCACAGAGGTCAGAAGAGGGCATCTGATTCCCCTGGAACTGGAGTTAAAGATGATTCTTAGCCGCCATGTGGGTGCTGGGAATCGAACCTGGGTCCTCTGCAAGAGCAGTTGGTGCTCTTAACCACTGAGCCATCTCTCCAGCCCCTAAGGATACTTTAAAAAACAAAACAAAACATGGGAGCTCCATAGACAGTAGGGAAGACGACTATTTTTTCCCATTGTCAGGATCTGTAATGCTAATGTGTCCTACTCCTTGGTCTCTCTTTTTGATGTCTTCCCTGACCCATGCTCTGGTGACCAGGTAGATGGTCATCAGAGGTATTCATGAGAAGTGTTTCATTAGTGCTGCATTTTAAGAAGCCAATGATGTATTCATTTGGATGTGGAAGTAGGAAGATGTTTACAATTGGGAAGTGAAAGAACAAGAAAGTGCATCTTGTTCTGATGCTAAATGCAACCACTGATGTCGCAAGAAAACACTGTGATATTGAAAGACTATGGAGAATTTGAAGTTGATAATGGTACTTCAGTTCTATTAAAAATATAGCCAGCACTTTTTGCCTCAATGGAAATGTGAGCAGTAAATCAGAAAAGGAGTTCTAAAACATGTGCTGTCATGACTGTCGACCACATGCAGGGCACTGCCAGGCCTGGTCCAGGGTAAAAGCTGAGCCAGGTTCATGAAAATCTCTACAATTGGACCTCCCCACTCTCCTCTATCTCCTTTAATTTTTTTTTTATTTTTTTTAATTTAGTTTTTATTGATGCTTTGTGCATTTCATACATTTTTTCCAATTCAGTTCAGGCTTATTTCCCTTTCCCTCCCCCCCACCCCCACCCCATCCCAGATCATGAATTCTGCCATAACTGTCCTGCATCTTTCTCTCAGTTTTTTTTTTCATTTTTAGCTATAAGTGATAATCCATGAGTACAAGCATCCTTCATGCAAAACCTATCTGCAGGCTGTTGTGCCCACACCCCTACAGCCCCACCATCCAGTGGGGGGTGACAGGTTGTTTGTTCAATCAAGTTGGTCAAATGAGTGTCCAGACTACATTGCTGTAGTTTCACCATTCACCCCAATCGCAGCCCTTACATTCTACCATGCCCCCTCTTCCGCAGGTTGTTCCCTAGGCTTAGAAAAGGGGCACAGGTGGATGAGAGGTAAAACAGTCCACTCTCTCTGGAGCTGTTGACTTGGAGTCTGGTCAATTCTGGCTGTTTCCTTTCATGGGCTGACAGTTTGTCCAGGAATAACCTTTCGATCCTACTAATGAAGAACAAGCAATTAGATATGTAGGTATTTAAGCAGCACTAATAGTTATGGTAGGTTACTTTAGCATAGACACATGTTTGGATATGTTAATCCATGAATTACATTTTCCCCCCCTGTTAAATATGACAGGGTCTTACTGTGGCTTATAACATCTCCTAACCTGTAGAGGATGTAAGCTTGTGGCATCAGCCATGGGTTATTTCTCCAAGGAGAGAGCCAATAGCCAATTAGATTTGGGATATACAGGCACATGGCTGCCTCTGCTGCACAGTATTTCCAGGCAGGTGAGGTGTAGCTGGTGCTGACGGCAGAGTCTTGCTTGACTCAGGGAGACCCGTATTTATCTCCTTTAATTTTAAAGATACTTTATGGTAACCAAGAAGGATTTGATTTGGGGTTGAGCTCAGTGGTAGAACACTTCACTTGCCTAGCATTTGAGAAGCCCTGAGTTCCATCCCAAACATAAAAAAAAAAAAAAAAAAAAAAAAAAAAAAAAAAAAAACCACCAGGAGTACTCGGCTAGGAGCATAACTTGTATAAATTGCAGGTAAAGAAAATGTTGCCTTACATTCCCACATTACATGCAAGTTGATGAGTAACATCAGGTATTACATTTAGTATAAAAGAAAGCACGAAAAGAATTATTCAGTTTTCCTTACAAATAGCGATTTGGTGATATGATCCACAAATGAGGTACACCATACTTCGTTGGTTTTCCTGGGACTGTGTTACTTCACTTAGTGTAATGGATTCTAGATCCATCCATTTACCTGCAAAGTTCATGATGTCATCTTTCTTTACTGCTGCATAGAATTCAATTGTGTAGATGTATCTCATTTTCTTTATCCACTTGTTGCTTCAGGGACATTTGGGTTGCTTCCAGCTCTTTGCTATTGTCAAGAGAGCATCAATAAACATAGATGTGCATGTATCTCTGCAATAGGATGCGTTTTGTGGGTATATATACCCAGGAGTGGTATGACTGGGTCAGGTTGTTAGCTCATTTTGAGTCTTAAGAGTTCTCCACACTGCTTTCCATAGGGATTATACAAGTTTGCATTCCCACCAGCAGTGGATGAATGTTCCCCTTTCCCCACATCCTCTCCAGCATTTGTTATCATTTGTTTTCTTGATCATAGCCAGTCTTACTAGAGTATGATGAAATCTTAAAGTGGTTTTAATTTGCATTTCCTTAATTATTAGCAATGTTGAACATTTTTTAGAAGTCTTTTAAAAAAATTTTTTTTAATTTCTGTATGTATATGAATGTACTGTCTGCATGCAAGTTTGTGCACCCGTGTCGTGCAATGCCGCGCAGGTCAGAAGAGGGTGTCGGATTCCCCTGGAACTGGAGTTCTCCTGGAATTGGAGTTTTGGACGGTTCTCAGCTGCCATGTGGGTGCTGGGGATCGAACTTGGGTCCTCTGTAAGAGCGGCCGGTGCTCTTAACCGCTAGGCCATCTCTCCAGCTCCAATGTTGAACATTTTTAAGATGTTTCTCGGCCATTTTTACTTCTTCATTTGTGAAGTCTATTTTCAGCTCTTTATCTTTTGAGTGGGTCATTTGTTTTCTTACTCCTTTGTTTTTTTGAGTAGTTTATATACTCTGGATGTTAATGCTTTATCAGATGTATCACTGCTGAAGGTTTTGTCCCACTCTGTGGCTTTTGTCTTCACTTCTTTGATTGTTTCTTTCACTGTGCAGAAACTCTTGAGTTTAATAAGGTCCCATTTGTCAATTGTTGACCTTTACTCTGTGCAGCTGCTGTCTGAAGTAGAAAGTCTTTTCCTATGCCTATGTCTTGTAGGTTACTGCCAATGTTTTCTTCTATCATTTTCAGAGTTTTGGGTTTCACATTAAGGTCTTTAATCCATTTGGAGTTGTTTTTGTACAGGGTGAGAGGTAGGGGTTTAATTTTATTCTGCTACAAGTAGTGATCCAGTTTTGCCAACCATTTGCTGAAGATGCTGTCTTTCCTCCACTGAGTCTTCTTGGCCCCTTTGTCAAATATAAGGTGGCTGAAATTGAATGTGCTCAAGTTTGGATCTTTAATTTTGTTCCATTGATCTACAGGTCTGTTTTTGTGCCAATACCAGGCTGATTTTATGACTATAGCCCTGTAATATAGTTTGAAATCTAGTAGAGTAATCCCCCTTGCATTGCTCTTTTTGCTCAGGGTTGCTTTGGCTATCCAGGATCTTTTGCTTTTCCACATGAACTTCAGGATTTTTTTTTCTAGGTCTGTGAAGAAGCTCATGGGGATTTTAATTGTGATTGCATTGAATCTGTATATTACTTTGGGCAGGATGGTCATTTTTACTATATTAATTCTTCCAATCCCTGAGCATGGGGGAGGGGTATTTCCATCTTCTGATGTCTTCTTTAATCTCCTTGTTCAGGCATTTAAAATTTTCATTGTAGAGATTTTTAGTGTCTTTAGTCAGGTTTGTTCCTAGATATTTTATTTTTTGGAGGCTATTGTGAATGGGAAGGTCTCCTTGTATTCCTTCTCCAATTGCTTGTTATTGGTATAAAGAAAGGCTACTGATTTTTCTATGTTAATTTTGTATCCCACCACTTTACTGAAACTGTTAATTGTTTGTAGGAGTTTTCTGGTAGGTAGAGATTCTGGCATCTCTTAGGTAAACTATCATGTCATCTGCAAAAAGAGATAGTTTGATTGACCTCCTCTCTCCCAATTAGTACTCTTTTAATTTCCTTTTCTTGTCTTATTGCTCTAGTGAGTGGAAATAATTGTCTTCCTTTCATGCATTGCTATTTGGAATTGTTCTTATTCTGGAAGTAGAATTTGTTACTGCCAGTCTATCTGAAATTCAGTTCTTATGTTACTAAATAATTACTTATGAGTTTTTGGTGTCCATTTGAGTATGAATATTAGGAGTCTAGTAAAATATACAATTTTCAAATTTTAATTCTTAAAAAGTGGTGCAGTAATAACATGAAGTGATTTAAATATGAGAGAAAGGATGTTAGAGGCAATCATGGTTACAGACCCCTTTTCAGATATGATATAGATGGGCAAAGTGGCTTTCTTAGGTTTGGAGCTAGGGCCCTGTGGCCCACAGATGTTCTTCTTACTGCCACCCCATGGTTTAATGTTATTTTTCATTTGAATACTCTGTGAGCCAGAATGAGATTTAATAGGAGGCTATAAGACGTCCTGCTGCTTTGCTTGACAAGTGTCCTGGAACCCTGCCTCTAATTCTTGGCCTATGAAATGCAAGATTTATGTGTTACCCTAACCCATTCACTAAAATTCCCAGCTACCCACACAAACCCAGATCCCATGCACTGTTTTACAGACATAAAATATTTTAACTATGTGAGTCTCAACCCCAAGGTGATACTTCTATTGTCCCCATTTTACAGAAGAAGAAATTAAAGGCAGGCCATGGAAGTTGCAGGAAGGTTACAAAGCTCTTTAGCACTTGAGTCAGACAGGAATCCAGCTCTTAATCCCCCTGATTTAATTTGACCTTAGTCTGACAGCAGGAGCCACAAGTCCAGACAATTTAGATGATCTGTCCAGGAGGGGGTTGATGAGTCACATTTTATATCTCAGATACTGTTCTTTTACAATGTAAATGCTTTTCCAATGGTTTTATCTGCCGCCAGAGTTCTTAGTCTGACATTTGTCTTACAATTAAAAATAGTTTATATACTTAGAGAAATAGGTGGCATTTAAAAATTAATGCAAGCAGGGATGTTAAAATTTCCTTTAATAAAATAACTTGGCAAAATTGATCTTTATTTTCATTTAATAATGGTTTGATTTTGTATGAAATACTGAATGGTAAGCCAATTTTTCTTACACTTGTTGGAAGCAGTGCTTTTTTATAATGTGAGATCTTTGTGACTTTCTGATGCAGACAATGTATTTTTATCTGCTTATTATGCCTATTATTATATTGTGTTATCCAAGTGAGACTGTTTAAAAAGAATGTCCCTGATGTTAACTGGTGCTTCATTCTTTGTCGTTAAGGCAGAGAGACCAGGCTGTTCTGACAATATGGTAAAGCTCATTTAGCTACCTTTTTCTAAAAACTTTATTTTGTCTAACCTAACAATAATTTCACTGAAGGAGAAAAATTAAAATAGCCTTCGACAGTGTAATGATATCAGGTTTCCCTTCACAGTTATTCAATGGAGTAAACATCTTACTAGTGACTTTGCATGGGTCAGTTGTGCTTTTAGAAAAATGCTTAGCAAGCTCCTAAGACTTTGTTTTCCAGATAAATCTTCCTGTTCTGAAGCATTTAGTTTGTGGTTTTTGAAGTGAAGTGTGAATAAGAGTGTACCTAATGAAATTCAGTGTTCACTCATCTCGTTTTCTCTCTTCTTTCTCCTCCAGCTTTTTCTCTTTGTTGTCTGGAACTTTGAGCTCTACATGACACCATTGGTTTTGTTGCTACTATTGACATGGAACTACTTCTTGATAATATCAGGGAAAGATAACAGGCAACGTGATACCGTAAGTCTCCCCTTTCTTCCATGTGTGTTTTGTTCTTGCTCCTAGTCCCTCTGATAAGATCAACATTGAATTTGGTCTTACAAACCAGAAACACTGTCAATAAATACTCAAGCTTGGAGGAACGTTTAGTCAGATCAAATGTATCTACCTATGTTTGACAATATAGAGTACCTATCCTATTTCTGCCATTACTCATCTTCATACTAACTGAGGTAGGGAGTACAACAAAAATTAAGCTATGATTTTAATCCCAAGTAGCTATTATTCCAATTCCTTGTTTCTTTAATTCTCCTATTTATTTTATATCTTGATGAATCCTGAATTAGAATATAATGCCAGAACATTATTAATGAATAGATCAGGTTAATGTATTTTATTCAAGGGCGTTCTCGGTACGTTGTCATTACAAGGAGGAAAATAGATGGCTCATGCCTTTAATCCTAGCACTCAGGAAGCAGAGGCAGGCAGATCTCTGTGAATTCAAGGCCAGCCTGGTCTTCAGAGTGACTTCCAGGCCAGCTGGGGCTATAGGGAGACCCTGTTTCAAAAAAAAAAAAAAAAGAAAAAAGAAAAAAGAAGGAGGAAAATATATGGTGGTTGGTCTGGAACTACAGAAAATACGTGTTTCTGAATTGGGCTGTATTATGATTCTAACTCAAGGATTTATTATGATTCTAACTAGGGAAAGTTGTTATTTAACCTAGGGAAAGTTCAACTAAACTCATAGCCCCTCCCCTTTACATTAAATTTTCTTTTGGAATGTATGAGACAAAGAGCTTTACACGAAGATGCAGAAGCTCACTTTACTAGAACCACTTTTGTTGTCCATCACTTTTTATTGTTGCTTCTGGATTGTTTCAGACCCAATAGTCCTAGCAAATATATTTCAGAGGTTCTTCTCCATTAAATAAGTAAGGGGTAGCATCTTCTCCAAGCATAACATTTGAAATTGCATAACTTGATGAACCACTGTTGAAAAGAATTTAAAAGTGGATGAGAATTTGGTAACTATATGTCCTCCTTCGGTTGCCTAAGATTGGGATTTTAACAATCTCCATTTGATTTATAATCAGGAATGTTTTGTAGGTTACTGTGCTCATAATAATTCAGTCATCTGTTTATCAGTTCAAAATATTATACAAAACTTCATTGCAATAATAAACATAATAAAGGAGACACTGACTTCCTGTGGCATAAAAGAACTTCCTTTGAAGGAATGTATATTTCAAATGGAAACATAAGCAATCTATATATCTTCAAAATAATTTTCCTTATCATTAACATAAGATAAAAATTATAATACACACCCACCAAATTCATTGCAGAGTTGTTTGCTTATCTAATATATTGCTCACTCTCTCTCATGCTAGATTATAAATTTGAGGAAACAAACTCTTGGATCACCTTTGTATTTGCCATGGCCTCTAACACATTTACGAATTAGTGATGTTCCAAAAATTGTGTGTGGGGGGGTGTCTGTGGGTGTCCGTGGATGTCTGTGTGTCTGTGTGTTTTGCATCCATATGAGGGTGCAGGTGTACACATCTATGCATAAATCTATGGAAGCCAGAGGAGTACATCAGGTTGCTTTCTCTATCACTATTTATTGCCTTCACAGGATCTGTCACTGAATTGGAAGCTTGCTATTTCAGCTAGGCTAGCCCTGGGAGCAATGAGATCTGGCTGTCTCCACTCCTCAGTCCTGGAGTTCGAGGCACACACAGCCATGCCCAACATTTATGTGAGTGCTGGACATTCAGACTCAGGTCCTCATGCTTACAGAGCAGTATTCTTACTCTCCGAGCAATCTCTCCAGGTCTCCAAATACATTTTGTAAACTATATTAAACCAAATATAAGACTACAAATAGAAATGTTACTGGTTAAGGAGTATCAGTAGACAAGAAGTTAATTTTATTAGCAAATATTTTATGGATATATATATATATATATCTATAATTATACTGCGAGAGCGCGCGAGAAGGAGGAGCGCGCGGCGCTTTAAATGGCACACTGAAAGACAGGCCTCTAATACTGTAAGCACTGGTGTCACAGGAACTAATAGGTATATTTGTCAATTAATCCAGGATATTTTCTTTAAGAAAATGGGGCTCTCTCAGACAATTGCTTTTTGTGCCATTTATTAGATGAGGTTGTTGAGAGAGAAGAGTATCTACTCTTCATTCAGTTTTCTTGAGACATATTTGAAAACAAGATTACTTGCAAATACAAAAAGGCAGTAAGTTAGTTTTAGCTTCTAAATCCTCAGAGGGAATTTATCTTGAACATTTAGCCATTAGTTTGAGAGTTCTTAGTGAAAAATTATAAAACTAGGCTCTGTTATTTTTTCCAGAATATACCTGCCTTGTCTGGAAAAATCTACTTTTAGAGGAGAAATAATAATATATAATGTATCTTGCTGCTCGCAATTCTCTAAGACTTTTTATAAGCCTATAGAACTATTGCATAATATGTAATTAAAATTACATAAGACAATTTTTAAACTGCCCTTTATCTTTTACAAAATATAACTCCAAAACAGAATCTTCCAGATCTTTCTTTCAAGCACATTTTAACAGATTCTCTTTTAGCCATGGACAACATTTTATCCCCCAGCATAGCCCACTGTGAGACATTCTGTAGTCTAACTCCCACGGAATGTCAACTACACTCCATAACTCCCAGTAATTGCCTTTTATTTGCCCCAAACACACATATCCACATATTCTGTTCTTCCCAGGCACCAGAGCAGCGATCACAACGTTTCATTCAGCTTCTCATTCACTGGCTCAGTTGAGACCTTACGTAACTCTTAAATCCAATTTGTCTAATTATGTGTTTTCTGGCATACCCAGCTGTGCACTTTAACTGGTTGCTCCTTTTGAAAAGAAACCTGGATTATACTTTGTTGGTTTCAGAGTGTGTGTGTGTGTGTGTGTGTGTGTTTGTGTGTGGTGTGTGTAAGAGAGAGATAGAACACACGCACACACACACACACACACACACACACACACACACACACACAGTGTTTACAGGGGTTGCTATGCTGTGACCAAGTGACTCTTCCACCTGGCACATGCCCTAAGCTTTGATTGGTATTTCCAAACATTGCTAAAGCTTTCAGCATATGTGAAAACCATACAGTGTCTCTGGGGTGAATTAATTACACTGTTGGCTGACCCCATACCAGAAAAATGTCTTCAGAGAGAGAGAGAGAGACAGAGACAGACAGAGACAGAGACAGAGACAGAGAGAGACAGAGACAGAGAGACAGAGAAAGAGAAAGGGGAGAGAGTATCTGTACATTTAGATGAGAAAATTTAATTAGGATTACAACTAAAAGAAAAGCTAATCAAAGTGACCTTCAAATCTATAGAGAAAAAAATATAAAATGAAATAACATTTCTCTGACATACAAAGTTCATAGATGGGTAAAAAAATCTGTCTTCAACATATTAACTGACAGTCGAGATTAGTACTCAGTAGTAAAGAGATTCCTCATGTGTTTATTGTCCTGCAAAGCCTGAAGATCGCAGAAATTCAAACCTGCACCTCGTTCCTTGCCCATTACATTTTGCTATGTTTAAAAAGCTGACCCTCGGGCTGGAGAGATGGCCTAGTGGTTTAGAGCACCGACTGCTCTTGCAGAGGACTCGGGTTCGATCCCCAGCACCCACATGGCGGCTGAGAACCGTCTGAGGCTCCAATTCCAGGAGAACTCCAGTTCCAGGGGAATCCGACACCCTCTTCTGACCTCCGCGGCATTGCACGACACGGGTGCATGGACCTGCATGCAGACAGTACATTCATACACATACAGAAATAAATAAAAAGTAAAAAATAAATAAAAAAATTAAAAAAAAAAAAAAAAGCTGACCCTCAGGGCTGGAGAGATGGCTCAGCAGTTAAAAGTGCCAACTGCTCTTGCAGAGGACTCGGGTTCAATTCCCAGCACCTGCATGGTGGCTAAGAACCATCTTTAACTCCAGTTCCAGGGGAATCTGACGCCCTCTTCTGACCTCCGGAGCATTGCACTACACGGGTGCACAAACCTACAAGCAGACAGTACACTCATACACATAAAAAAATTAAAAAGATAAATAAAAATAAAAAGCTGACCCTGTTAAGGGCAGGCTAAGCAAACAGCTGTTCCTGGGGGAGCTGCAGACTCTGCAGGTACCCATAAAAAGAGAAGCGTTAAAAACGGCGTTGTGCCTCCAGCGTTTGCCAGTCAGACTTGTTAAAAATAAGCAACCCCAGCTCTGAATCTACCTAGCCTGGTACCACAATGGTAACATTTCTAGCATGAGAATTGTTCAACTTAATATATGCTTCATTTAGAAATGTCCCTGGAATGAAAGAAATATAAAGAGAGAAGTGTCATCCTTTTTCTGGTTTGAGCTGTCACTCTGAAAGCTTATGAAAATTCTCCCCTGCACTGCCTATTGGGCTGGTTCCAACTATCCAAATTATAAGCACTGCAGACAAAATTTTCATCAGTTTAACAGCTGACATCAGGATACAGTCTTTATTTTGGGTTTTTAAATGACTAGACCTTCATTTCACTCTGAGTATACTTTACAGTCACCTTATCAATGAGTCAGTCCTCTCAGGAGAACAAGCTGATCGTGTCACCAGAGCCAGTGGGTCCAGGCAACCCAGTCCCCACTCCCTATCTTCTTCATCTGTATCAATTAAGAGACAAACTCCTTTGAAATAAGCATTGCCGCATGGACCCTTTCTTAAGAAAAGAGACTGAAGTCAGTAAGTAGTCTCCTGTATATCTTATGGGTATTATTATTTCTGCATACAGGAAAATAAGGAAATAAAGGTTAAATAACTTACCCAAAGGCCCACAGTTGGTATTCCTAACTATCAGCCAATTATGTTTGCCTTTGGGGTTATATTTTAGGTACCCCACTTTTTCCTGGGCAAGTTTCTCCAATGAGTTACAGCAAAGACAGTAACAGTAACTGTCTTCATGAAGACATATTGATGGAAAGCATTCATTGGCCCCCCCATCTTATTGTTAATTTGGGGAAATGGAGCAGATGTTTATTAAACAATTTGTATGCATCAGATATCCTGATAAGCCTTTCCATTCTTTCCATTCTTTACAACAATTATATCAAGTAAATAATTCTAAATGCTTTTATCTCTATTTCATGAATGAAGAAATTGAAAACGAATGAAGATAAATAATGAATTCTACAGAGTAAAAATGATGTGAAACCAAGTTTGCCCCTTTCTGGCACTTCAGGCTGTTTCTGTAGTACCCACTTAGGGCTCTCTTTCCCAAGGGACCCCTTTAACTGTCCAGGACTTTCCATGGAATCCCAGATACCCCAGATTCTTTCCCATATGTTTCTCAGAGACTTCTCAAGAAATGAAATCAGACATCTGTCTCAGCCTAGGTATTGCCATTGATTTTGGAAGCATTCATGAATTGGAGAGTGACTTTCCACTCACCCACGTGAGCATGGGAGGAGGAAATCTAAGCTGAGCCTCCTCCACAGTAGTAAAGAAAGTCTTTGAATTTCTTTGACATATGAAATTCCTCAAGCAGGATTTTTAATTGCATTTTAAAAGAACATTCATCTCTACTGTCATGATATGCCTCCTACACAGCAGTCTCAGTTGCCTAATCAATGGTGGCTTGAAAAAGACTGAAGAGTGTGGCAGATCAATGAAATCACTCTCTGACTCATGGTATGACTCTGACACAAATTGAGACAGTCTACCCTGTGAAAACACTTTAGTAAATATAGAATGTTCAGTTAACTCCTCCCAATGACAAATCATTAGATTCTTATTTTCCCCTCTAGAATGAACTGAATATGCTCTCTTGTTGGATCTGGTTCAATTAAGCCCAGAATACTTATCTTTAGAAATAAAGCTTATAAGAAAAAAATTACTATCTAAAATACTACTCTTGGAAAATTTGGAATGGCCCACCAAAGAAACATTCGGTGTTTGACCTGAAGCCTTGTCAGTCACACACATTTATGATTTTTTAATCAGTGCTGTTGATTACAAAGTAGTCCATGATAGAATGCTTGAATATGTGGAGTACTGAATCTAAGAGGATCCAAAGAGGCTGGTTGAAGCTAAGCTGAGAGAGGAGAGGACTCCATCAGCAAAACCACTTCATGTGGACTGTTAGGTTTTACCTCAGTAAAGGTTTTATCATTCACTGAAAGTAGCATAGACCACAAGTCTCCTGTGATTGCCACTCGGTACCAAAAAAGACTACATACTCAGTGTTCTTAACAGAAGCAGCATTGAGTCACAGCACGTAAACACATCTAAAAATGGATGATCACTCTTTTCTTCTTTGTGCTTATTTCGACTGCAATTTTCTCAACTTTTTCAGAAGGTCACCAGCTTGCAAAAGTCTGCAGAGGACCATGAAAAGAACCAGACCTTTAGTTTTTTCCAACACAATCATTAGCATAATGAAGTTGAGAGCAATGGCTAATTAGATGGTGCTAGAAAAGTGTATCCTCCACAACCCTCCTCAGAGATGGTCACTAACTGCTAGTTCCACTGATTTGTCTAGCACTCATGGTATAGAGTGATATTGCAGTACATTGATAAGCATCACTGTATCAGGATCTCATCACAGAACAACAGGATTTAACTCATGTCAACCCTCCCCCACCTATCATCAGCCCCATATTATAATTCCTTTCCTCACAGAAGAGAACTAGGCCTTCTACTGTATGGAGTTCCCTCATAGTCCAGCCTTAGATCCCAAGGAACTTATCCTCAATATATAAATGCCAGGTTTAGCAAATAAAAAGCATAGAGGACTAGGGCTGAAGAAAGGAGCTCAGCAGTTAAGAGCACTTACTGCTCTTTCAGAGGACCTGGGTTCAGTTCTGAGTACCCATGTGGCAGCTCACAACCACCTGTAACTTCAAGTCCAGGAAATCTAACCCTCTTCTAGTCTCTGAGGGGCTCCTGCATGTACATGGGTCACATATATACCTACAGGCATATATACAAACAAATAAATCTCTATAACTGGCACAGGTGGCCAGTTAATTCAGAATTTCTAGTAATAAGAAAAGCCACTTATAAGATTCCAATTTATTATAATGTCCTAAAATTATCTGTCAACTGTATCCAGATTTTACCATGGATTCCTACTTGAGGACCTGCATGTAGGATACCATTCTGAAATAAAATTCTAATTGGAACATTTTGCTGTAGTGATGGGTCCCTAGTGTTATCAAGGATGGCATGGAAGTCCCCTCATGAGAAAGACCTATCTCTTCTCTAGACCAGCATGATTTTTGCATTTGTTGTTGTTGTTGTTGTAGTTGCTTATATTTGTTTTGGAGCATGTGGGTTTTGTTCAGCAAAGGCTGGCAATATTGGACCAATATGGAAAGAAATAAGAGAACCAGAATATGTCCACAGTCTTTTGCCATCTTACTTTACCTGACAGTCGTTTAGTGCTTGAGAGGGCAGGAAATCAAAGCACAGAGAGATTGTGTCACTTGTGGAAATTCACATAACATAGCTGGAGCACAGGCTAATTCTAACTGCCTCCTAGACATATATTTGCGACCTTTCTCCCTATATTTCCATCCCACAGCCCCAGGAAAAGCAACTTCTTGGCCTCCAAGATACAGCTTCCAGGGCAAAAGGAAAGAATGAGATGGTTCAGTAGATAAAGCATTTACTGTATAAGCATGAGGCCCTGAGGTGAAATCAGAGTCTATGTGAAAGTCAGTGTGAGTATCTGCCATCCTAGTGCCCTTACAAGGACACAGCAGGCAGAAACAAGAGGATCTCCTGGGGTTGGCAGGCCTGCTAGTCTGGTGTACACAGCAGTTAATGACCAAAAAAAAAAAAAAAAACCCAAAACAACAACAACAAAAAAACACTTCCTCAAGCAAGTTGGAAGGCAAAACCCAACACAACACCTGAGGTTGTCCTCTGACCTACACATATGCTCCATGGCATGCATACAACCACACTCACACACATGAACATGCATGCACTCAAACATACATTCACATTTATAAAGAATTAAAGACAAAGATAAAGAAAAAAAGAAAGCAAGAAAGAGGAAGGAAGGAAGGGAAGGGAAGCGAAGGGAGGGAGGGAGGGAGGAGGGGGGGAGGGAGGGAAGGGGGGAGGAAGGGAGGGATGCTTCGTTGGACTGATGTGGACCTGGAATAAGATGGCAACTAAATGCTGGCACATTTGGGTAAGAGTGCTCCAGGTGGTGCAGAGGAGTTGGTGCAGAGCCACTCAGTGCAGGCCTGCTCTTGAACTTAGGATACACATGAACTTGGTACAGAAACATGTGCTATGCCAGTTCTATGGAGTCCTAGAAGCCATGCGGGCCCTGTATACAGATGTGTAGCACAGCTGAGGCACTGGAAACCCTTTCCATATGCGTAGCAGATGTATACTGTGCCAGAGACATGATAAAATGTCCCAGGAAACTTGACAAAGACGCAGGAGCAACCAGGGAAGCTGGGAAGCTGCAGTCCTAGCACAGGCCAAGTGTTTTTTGGATGTTTTGTGTATTTCAGACATCATTTTTCAGTTCAGTTTAGACATATTCCCCTTTCCCTTCTTCTCACCCCACCCCAGTTCATGCACTCTGCCATACATGTCCTGCATCTTTCTCTCAGTCTCTCCAAAGTTTTTCTCTGCAAAGGTTTATTGTCCTAGGCAGAATCCAACCACATCAGTCTGTTCCTTGTCCCAGTGCTCATGCTGCTGTGGTTCCCTCCTCACTGTACTGCTCCAAAGTGTGCCGATGTACGCATTATATATGTTCCAGAATTATGTCCTCCAGGAATGAACTGTATATTAACTCTGACATATGTCCAGGAATTCACATTTTTCCCTTTTAATTTTATATTACTCTAAAATATGAATATATACCTTCCGCCCATATACATTAATTACCATGTCTGAAAGTGTTAGTTAATTTTAGGGCTCAACAAGAAATTCACATTATAACATCACAGTTGCTTTCAGATAGAAAGAAATATAACAATAACATTGCTCAGCTTGGCTTTCAATTGGGGAATTTGGTACTTGCATCCACAAATGAGGGAAACGATTCTGTTTGTTTTGGGGGGGGACTGTGTTATTTCACTTAATATAATGGCTTCGAGTTCCATCCATTTATCTCCAAAGTTCATGATGTCATCTTTCTTTACCACTGCATAGAACTCCATTGTGTAGATGTACCACAATTTTGTTATCCACATGTCAGTTGAGGGGCATTTGGGTTGGTTCCAGCTCTTCGCTATTGTGAAAAGGGCTACAATAAGCCTAGATGCGCATGTATTTTTGCAGTAGAAATGGTATGGCTGTGTCAGGTGGCAGGCTCATTTTGAGTCTTTTAAGTGCTTTCCACAGTGGTTGTATAAGTTTACATTCCCACCAGCAGTGAATGAGTGTTCCCCTTTCCCCACAACCTCTCCAGCATTTGGTGTCTTTTGTTTTCTTGATCTTAGCCAGTCTTATCAGAGTGTTAAAATATTTCTATTGATTGGAGAATTCCATAAAATTTACTTTTACCATATTCTGACCCCTCCCCTCTCTTCATCCCCATCTCATTACCTCCCCTTCATGTCCTCAATTATTATTGGCAATTAATATATTATGCTTAGAGGAGAGTCACTTTTCCTTACTGGTGTGATGCCAGGTTGACCAGACTCCAAAGGATAGACCCAGACCCAAGAGCAATTAGGAAACACAGATTAGACTTTATAGACTGTAACAAAAGACATTAATAAGTTGTACATTTTATACCATCTTTCTAGGCAGCAAAAAAATTGAACATTTGCAGGCACTAACATTCCTAGTTATTGTTCAAAGATGACTAAATTGTGTTCCTTCCCCAGATCAGGTTGTGCCCTAGTGAGGAGAGCAAACAACTAAATCAAATAACTTGAATGTACTAGGTGCAGAGATAGAGATTTGTGTGTGATAAGCAAATGTGCAGTCAAAAGACAGATCACTCAGAGTACGCCTCTGTGTGTGTGTGTGTGTATGTGTTGCACATGTAAAAGCAATAAGACCTAAATATCTGTGCCTCTTAGTTCCTCCTTCATGCCTGTCTGTCCTTTTCGCTCCATGTTTACCTTTAATACTTCTTCAGTTTATAGCCTACCCTTTAATCTATTCTCAAACTGCAGCTCAACTTAAAATTGGAAAGATAAAATTGTAGAATGATGGAGAATGACTGGTATCTGTACGTGACAATGTTAGTTCATACAGAAAAAGATGGTAAGAAAATACTTCTATTTTTAAAAGCCAATTTTCTAAAGATCTCCTTGCTGGAAAGCACAATTCTTCCTTTAAATGTATCAAGACTCAGAAGAGAGATTTAAGAGTTTAAAGTTAGTGGTAGTTGTCTGAGAAAATACTTAGTTACTCTTATATTTTAGGCCTTCCCCCCTTCCTGAACTCTTGCCACCTTGCTCAGACTCTTATGAATGTAATGAAAGCAATACTTTGTTCTTACAGAGAATGAATTCTTCCCTGAAATCCAGCTCCTTTTACACCAAACCAATTGTCTTGGCCACTGAAGGAAACCTGAAGGTTTTCTGTTATGTTCTAATTGAACCACTGGACCTCAGACAATTATTGAAATATCAACTCCCTAAACTCCCCTTAAAAGCTCTCATGGATCCAAAGAATACAGCATCTTCATGGTTCTTAAGTGTCCAAATCAAGTGTTTTTTTACATTTCAGCCAAATGTGTTTTTTTTTAATCATCTTTCTTCAAAAGATCTGCTCCCCAGTTCTACCTTCTCTAATTGAATAATGGGATCCAGAGAAAATAACAAAAGGAAAGTTTTGTGTCAGACTGGATTGATTTGCTATGTTTACTGGCCTCCTTCTCATTCTTTCTGAATTATTTTGTCCTGTCCTTTCCTTTTTTAAATATTTCATTTATTTTATTTTTATTTTTATGTGTATGGCTGTATTGCCTGCATGTGTGTAAATACGCCTGTGTCATGTAATGCCCACAGAAGTCAGAAGAAGGCATCAGATCCCATGAAATTGAAGTTACAGTTGTTAGCTGCCATGTGGGTGCTGGGAATCGAACCCGGGTCCTCTGGAAGAGCAGTCAGTGCTCTTAATTGCTGAGACATCTCTCTGGTCCCTGTCCTATCCTTTTCACAGGCAGACAGATATATTATGGTTAGGTAGGTGAGATGAAGGACACCTGCTAATTAGGACCCGTGGCTAGCCCACATTTCTAATCTCAAACTTTATCCCCCTTAAAATGTGTATTCTTGTTAGAAGGTTTCATGTATATTGGCGAACACCCTTTTGTGCTATTGCACGTGTATGTGTGTGTGTGTGTGTGTGTTGTGTAAGAGAGAGATTCATTGTTATGGTGGGTGGGTGTACATATGCACATATACATGTGGAGGCCAGATGTTGGCATCAGTGTCATTCCTTGATCATTCTCCACTAAAAAATGGAATTTCACAGAAATATCTTAAACGTATATTACTGCAGTTTATATCCATAGATATACAAAAGAAGATTTTTTTCTAGATTATTTTGTTATACATCCGTGCCTTCCACGGTGCCTAAAGATAAAGTCAGGCAACACCACAAGCCAAGCACAGGACATTTAACTGAAATCATCATTAGGTCTAGAAGCAAAATCTTTCCTCACTCAAGAAGTGTCAGAGAAAGAAAGCGAAAGTTATCCTCCACAAGCACACCATGCATGGATACAGGGACCAATTTTAATAAATCAGAATGGAACATGAAAATGTCAACTTAATCAAGCATTTAAATTTTATTAATCAAGCCTAATTTTTATGAGTGCAAATAATCACTGAAGCTGGACAAATTTGTTCTCGATTGCATCAGAAACATAATTTTAATATTTAATGGACTGATGAATTTAAATGGAGAATTATCTTTATGAAACATGCTCTTCATAATTTGCCATTAAATGAGAAATAAAAAAAATCAACATAAATCTTACATAAAGGTTATTTAACTAAATGTTGGTACTATAAATATTATAAATGCATTATGCACTAATTTAGCAATCACACAGTACAGTACATAAAGCAGAAATGATGAGTGGACCAGGCAGGCTTTGGGGAGACGAAAGAAAGGGAGAGAGAGAGAGAGAGAGAGAGAGAGAGAGAGAGAGAGAGAGAGAGAGAGAGAGAGAGAGCTCTGTGTTGCTGCAGGAGCTCAGAATCTAACCATTATAGGGTTGGTGTGAGGTTCCCGAACATTCTTTTCACTTAGGCTTTTATGCTACAATTCACCATTCACTACACACATTCTTTCCAGCCCAAATGTAGGCCCAAACCCACTAGGGCTTTCTTTTGTGAAGATAGTTCTTTTTATGGAAAAAAGGATAAAAAATATTTTATCATTACTTATAGAAAAAGATATAAGCAAAGAGCTGAAGACTTTGCACTGGGGCTTTTATATCGGCATGCTTCATTGTAAAGTTGAATATTCTGGCATAATATTCTCCATCTTTAGAACATTCTAGGTGGAAAATATAAAAAGAAAAAACTCAGAATGCTTTCCCCTGAACCTGCATACTCACCTTACCTGCTCCCTTTATGACCCCCAACATGTTGCTTAAAATAGATACCCCGAATCTCATAAAAGGTGACTCAAACCTAAAAGATCACTATTATCCAACAAGCTTTCCAATATTAAGCTCTAATAGAAATGCTTTGTTTATAAGTGCTATTCTTGAAGAGCCCCAATGTTTCAAACACGTAGTGTTTATCTATGATACAATGTACTAAACTATGCATTTACCCAAAATAGCAATCGCTTATGGAAGCTTTAACGTTCCCAAATATATCTGATGGGGTTAGAGCAAAATCCATTCAGAAGCAGATGGCAGGACTTGCACTCTAACAGAGGCCACACAATTCTCCTTCTTCCTTTGCAGAAACTGTGCTAAATAAATAATGTGGAGCTTGCATAAGGCAGCTTGAGGCATAAAAATTATGAAGGTTGTTTTCAGAATTTGAAACATTTCAAATTATATCTCAATTGTTACAAAGTTTCAGTCCTAGAATAAAACTTTACCTTTTAACTTAGAGGTTTGAGGAAATGACATTTTTAAAATTTTGAACCCTATTACTTTTGAACAAAAATACTTTACTTTAAAATTGCTGCTTTATAAAGCAGATTAGTAATGAATCTACTTATCTTTTCATTTTATTTGCAAAGTGCATTAAACAATTCAATATTTTGACTTTGTATGCCTTACTTTAACATAGCAAGTAATAGTTTCTATAAAACAATTTTTTTTTGGTCTTTTTGAGACAGGGTATCCCTGTAGCTCCAGCTGTCCTGGAACTCACTCTGTAGACCAGGCTGGCCTTGAACTCGCAAAGATCCACCTGCCTCTGCCTCCCAAGTGCTAGGATTAAAGGCGTGCGCCACCACACCCGGCAAAACAATTATTTTTTTAAAGTATCATGTAGGTTAATAGTTGACCCATCTCCCCTGTTCAGCTGAATTAACATGCAATATCCTAAAGACACTGAAGTTCAAGCAAAAAATACAATACATTGCAAAGCCTTTAGATGGAGACATAGTTCAAATAAACACTGGAATTCTCACAGTGCTTTGTGTAAGAATGAATATTTTAAAAACTAAGAAGGAATCATGAAATGAAATTCATTTAAGATGCTTGTGTTGATTATAGAATTTGTAGTAGTTATTGTTTAGCCTTTCTTAATGGAAAGGGGTTTCTGCATGTTAAGCTGACACTTAAGAAAATGAAAGGTTACATCCTTTTGGACAGTAAATTTACTGTCCTTGCACCTTCTAGCAAAGCATATTATACTGCAAATAAGAATGCTGTTGATGATGCAGAATACAGGCCGCATGTAATCAGTGGCGTGAATCAAAAGTCATCTGATAGCCACATTAAAGCCACATTTCCTATTAAGAATCAGACTAAATTACAGCATGGCACTTCCCAGAATGAGCCACGGAAATGCATTCTCCAAGAAATAATTGTATTTGAGTGTCTCTGTAAAAATCAGGAAGTCTTTTAGCAATAAGTACTAATGCTTTTCTTTTTAGTCTGCCTTCTTTTGTATTGCAATATATTCAGCTTCACTGGCAGGCCTATCACACTAATTATTATTACATCTAGTGCTTCAGTTATCTTGATGACTACTGTAGCTGAAATACTTCAAGGTCAAATCCTTAATAGTGTGAATCAAACTAAGCAGCCGTCATACATTCAGTTCAGTTGCTTTGAGATCTACATGGAAGAAACAGTGCATTTCAGACCTATTTATGAGTCTTACAATTCTTACAAATGTGGAATAAATTACATGTGCGATGTAATTATTATACTCATTTTGTAAAAGTTTCTGCTCGAAAAATTTGCCAGTACCAGGGAAGAGTCCAATTGTAAAAACATGTCTACCCCAATCCAAGTACATCTGTAGTGTTTGTTGATGACAAATGTCCTTTAGCCAGACCTCTGATATTTTCATGTAGTCTAAAATCATTTAGGTGGCTATCTTGCCTGTTCTCAATCCACAGATATTCATAGATTCATATTATACTTATAGTTGTAAGAAAGCTATTGGCACACAGATGTATATTCTGCTTGATTTATACATTTATATAATGATATAAATTAAATCCAGGCCATGGTGAGGAATGTCATTCTCTCCCAGTTCCTCCATATGTCTGGGGTAGAAATGGGCATTTGTTCTATGATATATCTAAATATAAGCATCTGTACACCTGAGACATTCTATAAATATGAAATTAAATATGAAAATTCTGAAAATGCTCTTACTCTATTATTTTAACATTGCTACTGTACACTTGGCCACTTTGATACACTTGAAATGTGTTGCGTTCTTATTTATAGGCTGTGTTTGAGTGAAACAATTTGAATTGCGCAAGTATTCCTTCTGAACCTAGCAAAATATCCATTTAATGCAAAGACTATTTCCAAGGAAAAGCATACAAAAGAAATCATTTTGTGTCAGCAGTGACTTTGGAACGGTTTGGGATTCAAAGCATCTAATGCTAAAAGGATTGCTATCATGAAGCTTCTTCGGGTTCTTTTTCATTTAAAGGGTTTTAAATAAGTGGAAGGCATTATTACTCAAATTATCATAAAATACAGTGTTTAAATAATTTTTCAAGGACCTTTAAATGTCCTTTTGTTACCTTGGGTTTAAATGTAGTCCCCTAAATTGGTATTACAAAGCAGTAATTAGCAACCAGCATCCTCCAATGATTTTAACAATGGAGTTTACCTGACTCCACCTCTTTTCATTCTTTCTCTGTGTTATTCTTCTATTAGATCCTCTTGGTCACATCTTTTGAATGCTTTAGTGAGAAAGTTCTAAAGATATTTTTATTCATGTCAGCAGGACCATTAACAATACAAATAATTTTTTTTATTTTCTTGCAATTTATAAAATGTTCCATCCTATAGAATTACAATGAAAAGCCTCATACCATTTATAGAACTCCTTTACAACTATTTAAGATATATAGATTCTATACATAGAACTTTGTTCCATTTTGAAAAGAGATTTTTAAAGGACAGCTGTATATTGTGTTTTATATGCTAATGATACATGTTCAGCAAATATTGAATACTGAAGAAGAAATATTATCCTTTAAAAATAATGTTATCTGCTTATTCTTTGGCTGTAATGTAGCTGGCACACTGCATTTGGGGCTGTCTATGTGTGTTTTTTAAAATGTCATCTTTATTAGTATTACATTCAAGGAATAGTACCAAGAATCAGTTTCTTTCAAGACCTTCCCCCAGTGTGTGGCATATAAGTCTGTGACGAGCGACATTACAGAAGGTCATGTCACTTTTAACTGCTTGCATTACATCTTTCTGATTTCCCTAGTGCCTTTCCTTTGTTTGATTAATACTACTTGCTTTCAAGCAAGGTATCAGAAAGCATAATTTGGAAACAGGATTCTAGAGTCAATCTTAGAGATTTCCCCTTAAGAAAAAAGGGAAAAAATCCCAACTGTGTAAATGTATCTTTTCTAACAATTGTATTTTGTCACTCTTCATTTTTCCCCAAAGGAGAGTTTTATATTCATTCTCTCTCTCTCTCTCTCTCTCTTCCTCTTCCTCTCCCCTCCGCTCTCCTCTCTCCTCTTCTCTCTCTTTCTCCCCCTCCCTCCCCCTCTCCCCTTTCCCTCACCTTCTCCCTCCCTCCCTCCCTCCCTCTCTGTCTCTGTGTGTATGTGATTAAATTATTGCTGACAAATGTTTGGGCAACTGGACTTGGAATACTCGAAAACAAAACTGTTTAGTGCTTATTTGGTTTTATTTGAAGATGAAAGAGCTGGAATTTGAGATGTAGACTCCTGTATTTTATTTGTTTTCCTTAGTTAAGTGTTAAAACTCCAGTACTCTTTTTAAATAGCAGGTGTTGTTTGAGTTCTCTGGGAAGGTTGCAATTTTGTACAGTCATTAAACGCGCTTCGGTGATACATACAGTTTGCTTTTAAAAAGCTCAGTTTGCAGTCTCTGCGCTCATTACATTTGGCTGGAGCTTGTATTTTAAAGTGCAGCTCAGCTTAGGAGCTACACATACACAGCAGAGCTGTCCATTTCACTGGGCCACAGTACCTGTAGATTAGATATGAATGCATCATCACTTTAATTTAGAATCTTTATCTAGACCTCTACTGTACCCAGATATGTATTTCTTAGTGTCAGTAAAAAACATGAATCAGAATTTTATATCATTCATAACACAGACTATTTTATCCAGAAAAAAAGATATAATTTAATTTCCAAAAATTAAAATTGAAAGTACTATGTTGATATTTTGTTTCTAACATTTTTGAGAACTTATTTTGATATAGGAGCTGTGCAAATATTTTACATATGTAACTTCACTGGGTCCTTAATCAGCACTGTGGAATAGGGCTATTATCATTTCCATTTTCCAAGGCATTTTAAGCTTCACCTGAACAAGTACTAGTGAGGTACATTCTGGAGTTGTCTAAAGACATCAACAGGAAGGCATATGTGTTATAAATCCTCATATGTAAATGCCTGTGATGGAACATTCAAAAGGCATTAGATGAAGGGAAAGCTCTTGCTAGCACACAACACACTCTTCTTGAAACACAACACTTTTCTACCAAATGTGGAAGCAAATGACTGTACTCGTAGTTCTGGTGCATACTTGTAGAGTAAATGTGTGGAGCCAATTACTTACTTTTGTCTGGTGAGAACAGTTTGGGTTTTCCAAATGAAGAGCCTGATTTTCTACACTTCTTTGAGTCCATCATAATTGAACATTAAGATCATTTGCAAAATGTGAAAGTTAGGCCAGTTGTTTGTTTTAGGGTTCAATGATCTTATGAAATTTTGGAAATTAATTTGTGAGTAAAGATCCCTATATCTTAAAGGTTGAATACAAATAGATTCCTTTTCCA
Organism: Rhizomys pruinosus; assembly: GCA_009823505.1. Taxonomy (NCBI): domain Eukaryota; kingdom Metazoa; phylum Chordata; class Mammalia; order Rodentia; family Spalacidae; genus Rhizomys; species Rhizomys pruinosus. Next base: position 2,334,954 of record VZQC01015218.1, on the reverse strand, counting down.
GACAACTGTCTGAAAGAATTTTGATGGTTTGTCTTTATTAACCTCCATCATTAGTTAGATGCAAATATTTCCCAGTGAGCTAAGTCACGTCTGTGAAATAAAAGATGGACACTCCAAAGAGTGTGGCTGCCCATAATTCTAGCACTCATAAGAAAGAAGCAGGATGGGATATGCTAAGAAAACCTGTCTTAATAAAAGGTAAACAAGTAAAGGGATATGAGAGACAGAAGGTGCTTTTATCTGTTTATCAAACCAGAATATTTCTTGAGCAACTACTGTGTACTTTCCCATCCTCAAGACATAATCTGACACATTTTGCCTTCATAGAGCCTGAGATATGATGGTAAGTACTGTAGAGAAGAGGCATATAATCTAATTTGGTTTGGGTGCTGAGGATTGAACCCAGGCCCTTACACATGCTAAGTCTACAACCATGCTAGACCATAGTACATTCTAATCATAACTACCTACAATGTTGTTTGAATTTATTTTCCTTAGTATATCTAATATTACTCTGCATGGGCAATTTTTAAAAACCAACCCTTTATTTAATAATTTTACTAGTGGCATAAACTCATATTTATTTATTTATTTATTTATTTATTTATTTATTTATTTATTTATTTGAGATAAGGTCTCCCTGTAGTCCCAGCTGGCATGGAACTTGCTATGTAAACCAGTCTGGCCTGGAACTCACAGAGATCCACCCTCCTCTGCCTTCTGAGTGCTGAGATCAAAGGCATGGGCCACCACACTGGATATCAAATTATTTTTAGAAAATTTTGCCTTTTGATGATGTATAGTATATGGAAACATTGTAGTTGCTATTCCTTTTAACCTCCATCACAAATAGTCCAATTTGAAATGGCCTAACATATAGTACCACAGTTATATATTGTTACTATTGTCTACATATTTATGAGTACCTCAAATTGGAGAAAAGTGAAAGTCAACAGGAAGGCATATCTGTCTGTACCTAAGCTCTATTGGCTGATAGGAATATTGATGAAGTATCTGTATGTTTGTTTACTCATCTTTACATTACCTAGCACAGCACAGCTTAGAGAAGGAATTTATAATAAATGCTTATGGGGGAGTCTGAATATAGTGAAGAGAGAGTATTAAGAGTGCATATTTCTTGTTGAGGTTGAATTGCTCCTGTGTCCCCAAACTAGCCTAAGTTTTCAGTACATATTAGAAACAGTGTATTGTGCCACAAGGATTATTTTGAAGTGTTGAATGTCCAAGAAAAAAAATGCAAAGTTCTCCTATGCATTTTTTATAAGTTTCTGATACTATTGACTATACACTGATTCATGAGAACTGGAAATTTGCATCTGAATTATTTTTAAGTCCCATAATGCTTTTAGAGGACAGGAAAAAAGACATGCTATATTGGGTTAGATAGCTCTGCATAATAGTCTTGATTATTGAAGTTTTTTACTCATAAGCTATTTCTTTTCATATCAAAAAGTTACAAAAAGAAAGAGTATGTGCCTCTATCTTCTAAAGTTATGAACTTTGTGAGAAAAATTTTAAATAATTGATAACTTATTCAATTAATTCTACATTGAGATATTCAGACTATATTTGAAAAAAGTAACAAGAATTAGAAATTATGTAGTATTGTAATTACAGTTATCTGAAATACCTGGAAAACACCCTCTTCCTCCCAAAGGACTTTTATATTTTTAGTTTCCATGAAGTGTACATATCTGTATGTTATTGTGAGTAAAATCATTTCAAAAAATCTGGGCTAGAGAATTGGCTCACCAGTTAAGAGTACTGGCTTGGGGCTGGAGAAATAGCCTAGCAGTTAAGAGCACCAACTGCTCTTGCAGAGGACCTGGGTTCAATCCCAGCACCCATATGGTGGCTGAGAACCGTATAACTCCAATTCCAGGAGAACTCCGGTTCCAGGGGAATCCGACACCCTCTTCTGACCCCTGTGGCATTGCACGACACGGGTGCACAAACCTACATGCAGACAGTACATTCATACACATTAAAAAAAAAAAAAAAAAGAGTACTGGCTATTCTTGCAGAAGACCCATGTGTAAATCCCAGCATCCACATGGTGGCTAACAACCAGTTCCGTAGGAATCAGATGCCCTCTTCTGACCTCTACAAGCATTGCACAACATGGGTGTACCTACCTACATATAAGCAATATACTCATACATATTAAATATAAATAAATAAGTCCCAAAATATTTTAAATGGTGAATTTGTGTTTATTTGTTTGGTCAGAGCCTCCTTGTATGTAACGCAGGTTGGCCTGGAATTCACTGTGTAACTCATATGGCCCCCAAAGTCACTGAAGGCCTGCCTCATGAACCTCAATTTTTAATGCAGTTATATATACACCAAAGGAAGTAAAAATTGTTAAATCCAAAATGACTTTTGTATTTAAAACATAGGTACATACATCTATGTGAATTACATACACATGAATATAGAACATATTTCTAATATGTTTACACATATATTAAAAATATTTAATATATTCATAATCCTTTTATTAAAAAATCACAAAGAATTAAAATGAGAGTTTCAAGTAACACAAAAATCAAAATTAGGATAGAGTCGAAAGTTGATTTTCTGCATAAGAATTAAACTTTGAGCCATAAAAGACATTGTTAGTTTTATGCCACAGACTACCAGCATAAATCAATTGAGATCATTTTTTATCTTTGTGTTGGGCAAAAAAGTAAATTAGAACTAGCAGAGCTGTTTCATGCTTAGTTATCTAGCTCTAAGTTTAAAGTGCCCAAATACAGATAGTAGAACAGATAGAAAAGAAATTTCCTCATTTAGCGACACCTAAATTAATGCTACTTTACCTCACTCATATTTCAAATGTTTTTGCATCAAACATTTCACATGAATAGGATTCCCCTGTACGCAGGTCCCTGGTTTTAATCAATTAAACACAGAGCACTTTCCTAATCTTCAACTCTAGATGAAGCGTCAGCTCTCAGAGCATGTGTTTCAAATGTTAATAAAGTTTTCACTTGCAAAAGATTCAAATTGACAGAACAAAATTCTCTCCTTTAAGAGCACAAAACGACTTGTGTTTCTGTCTGCAGGTAGTGGAGGACATGCTAGAGGACGAGGAAGAAGACGATGACAAAGATGACAAGGTAATTATCTTTCCCAGCACTTAGGTACCTAGGGATGGGAAATGTAGACATGACACTGTTTTCACAGACAGTTAAAAAAGGAGTTGAAGTGTTTGAGTCCAGAAAATTGGACAGTGCTGTTTATCATCCTAACAATGCCACTGCATGTTGCAAAGAGGAAGAGATGGCTATAAATCCTCTCTGCTTTTGTCCAGAGTCGGGTCAAATATTTCTGCCAGAAAAAAAAAAAATCAGCTTGTCTGGAACTTGATAGCTCTCGTGAAGATAACAGCAGCTACAACTGTTGTTGAAGGGCAAAAATTTGTCCTATCTTGAGTGTTACAAATCGGTCTACACTTTGGGGGAAAGAGGAGTGAGAAAATAGGAGGCCGTGTGAGCTGCGCATGGACAATGTCATCTATAATTTTCGAAGAATTGCTCAGCAAAAGAACGTGTGTGAAGTGCTCGGGAGGACATTTAAATAACCCATGTGATCACTCACCACCCTTGCCTAGATTTGTGATGGCCTTGTGGCTCCTACATCATGAAAGACACTTGTATTTGGGGACACATGTATTTCCATTGCTAGTTGGCTTGGTAATAGTGACCACAGTAGACAGCAGCTAGCTTCTGGGACTGTTTGACCTGCTCATCCTGCAGGGAGGAGGGATGACTAGAGGAAATAATTTGAATGGCCTTGCACCACTGTGGCAGTTACCATGGTTGGACAAACACCTTCCTGTGGCAAGGAAAATAGTAGCACTGTGACACTGATCTCTGGGCATTAGTAGATGTCCTAAGGTGATACCAGGAAACTAGAGAGAGAATATTATTTGCATATCTGTTGGTATATAAAGCCAGATTTTTGCCTTCACCAGACATTGACTTCTGTTATAGTAATGCAATGATTTTTTTTTGAAGAAAAAAAAAAACAGTGTAACTTAATTTATGCCCCTGATCTTTGATTCTGGTAGAGTTGTTCAGTTATGTCCTGGTGCAAGAATTTGTATTGGAGGCAAGCATTAGAAATGTCATAAAAGAAAAAAAAAATCATACTGACTACTTCACCTCACAAATGATCTTTTCTTCCTGACTAATATTCAGTGTTTGACAGGAAATGGAAACACACATGCTTGCTTCCTGCTTTCCCTTCTCATGTGATTTCAAACATTTTCCAATTGATGGAGCTTCCATGTGAAAATTTTCTTCTGTACATCATTCAGCCATTAGCATCATGATCAAAAATAAACTAACCAAAATTTCCTGCCTGAAAAGAAAAAAAAAAAAAAATACGTGCTTGTCTTTAAAGTTAAATAGCACAAGCATACACTTCTGGAAATAAATGATATGATTTATTGTTAAGGTCAGTTGTGGAGCTATAGAGAGCTTGTATTTTAACTCAACATGCCAACTCTGAATCATCATTCCTCTGCTGCTAAACACTGAGCTGCCATCCATTTATGGCCATTTTCCCTTGCTTGTTGCTGCTTTATTATTAAAGCTGCCATAAAGATCCATCCCAGCAGCAGGTGTTTCCGCAGAAATGTTAATGAATGGAAGCCCTCGGTGAAGTCTACTGCTTCAATGTCCCTGCTTGAAGTCAACCCATATATTTTTAGCCTGTTTGTTGGTATTCTGTTCCTTTTTATGCCCATTTTTTAATAAAGAAGATGTTGGGCAAAGGAGACAAATAGACACTCCTGGTTAACCAGCTCACCAAAACATAGATATCAGTGGAATACATCTGGGTGGAAACACCAAAACTCTGGAGTAGCATCCATAATGATCTAGGGATTGGCTATCTGAATTTCACACTTTGGTTTTAACACATTTTCAGATCTAGTTACCAAGGTTGACTGAAAGTGAGTGCTTCAATTAATGTGTGAATTCATCTGCATTTCTCTGTACCCGATAAGGAAAAACAATGTGTTTTCCCAGGAAAGGATTATGAGCTAAGCTTTTCATAACCCTGACCTTTATTTGAAAGATAGGTAAGGAGGAAGTGTATTTTTTTCTTTTTGACCATAATGCAATTGATAACATAAAAAAATGGCATCTGAATCCAAAAGAAAATCATGTGTAATGTACAATAAATTTTTAAGTTCTAGACATCTTGAAATTCAAAGCTTTTTCTATAAGAAATAGAAATATAGAAGGTTCCTGCAGGCTTCCATTTACCAGCTTCTGTCCCTTGACTGGCTCTCAGCAGTATATGCTGTAAGTCTTGGCTATCAGAGAATCTGAATGAAAGAAGGGTAATTTCCTTCTTTAAAAAATTCATTGGTTCCTCTATTTAAAGTTTGTGTATAAAGCCATGCATAATGGAATTTCATGAGAAAACAAATATGTTTTTCACCATACGAGAAAGTACTGACCTCTCGCTCTCATTATTTCTCTGTTTTCTCATATGGTATAATAGTGGGGTCAGGTCAGTGAGCCCTCTTATAGGATAAAAGAAAAAAGATTAATAAATGTGCCAAAGCCTCACTTTAATTGAACCTGAAGCATATGTTGCAAGTATGTAAAATATGTCCCAGATGTTTCGCCAGGGCTAGTGTCTTGGCTTTCCCTGATTACCACAAGGCAGCTATTAGTCCTATAACCTTTGGACTTGGGGGTAAATGGGGTATTACGTGGCACAGAATGAAAGCACCTGTTTTCCATTCAGCAAAGACCCCTGGCAGGCTTTACCTAAGCCCCTGCACATGTTTTCATTTAGCAGATTGTTGGGTGATTATGAAAAGTGTCTTTCTTTAAAGCAGCATTGATATTAGTCACTCACAATGAAAGGGCAAGTCATTGGCTACTTGACAAGGTCTGTGTGGGCATAAGCTGAAGTCCTTCATTTTATTTGAGCTTGGAGTGTTTTTCTTCAGCATAATTATATACATGGAAAAGATGCAGTTATAAGAAGTTGAAGCAGATAAAGATTTTATAATTACTTCACAGAATAGCTTTGTAATAGCTTTCTTTAGTGCTGAATTGAACCTGGGGAAACTTTGGTTAAAGTTGGTCAAGGCTAAATTGTGATTTTCCTGGGTCCCTAGATCTCAAAGCTTTTCCAGATTATGGCCTTTTAGGCTTTTTAAAAAGTTCTTCCTTTTTATTAAATAGGTTTATCATTATTCAACTTAGCTTTTTGGCTACAGACTTATCCTTCATTCTAAAACCCATTGTCCACATTTGCTTAAATCTAAAATTAGGTAGCTTCTCTCTTGATCCAATTCCATGGTTTTCACAAAGGCAGAAATGCAAGTTTTAAGCAGTAAACCTCACATGTGAATCTCTGATATTTTCACTTATTTGCATTGTGTAAGAGCACTGTGTAGAGCAGTGCTGGAGATGACATTGTCTTCTGAATTAAATGTGAGCTATCCTATAGTTTCTTTTGTCATACAGTATCCTCTCAACCATCAGCCCCAAAGCTCCAGTCTGATCTGATTTTTGACCCAACACCAAATCCTATCTCTGTGGCTAATAAAATATAAGCAAAATAAGGTTTAACTCAATTACCTAGGTGGAACTATCAACAAGGATATAATAGTGTTTTACACCATGTCATATATAATCATACAGTGGCCAATCTGCATAATCTAAACATCTAATTAATAAAGGTCAGCCTTCTTTTGTAGTTTAAAAAGTTTAGGCATGCTTCCCATGGCGCATCCCATCCTCATAATAAGATCCAGCAGTATCGGGAAGCAGAAGACAGAAGGCAGGTTTCCCTGAGGAAAAGCATGAATTCAAATGCATTACATTCCAGTAATGTTTATTGATAAAAGATATTAAAGCATTCAGGCATTTGCGCTTACATAGCTTCTCCTTTTTTTCAACTGTTATGTCAAGGTTACTTGTTTTGAGGTAATGAGATACAATGAATGAAACATATATACTTCAAAATATACAGATTGTTTGCTTTAATTCTTGAAATCTGTATTTTCCAGTTTGATTTTTCCAGCCCAAACATGTATATAATATACTTGAGATTCATATATCTCTGCATCTTAAATCAGCTATGAGGGTAGAAAGAGATAATTCTATGTGATATGAGAGAATATTTTAATCTGACAGAATTACATTTTCCAGTTACATTCAGTGAAATAACTTCATGGTAGGGAAACCAATCAAGGCTGTAGAGAAAAGCAGAATCAGAGAAGACAAGGAAAATTCTTCTTTTAAAATCCTAAAGCATATTAATCTCAAATATCATTGCATTCCTGTATTCGTTTTCTGTGTAACAAAGTACCACAAACTTAGAGGCATAAAACAAGTTTTGGGGCTTTTTTCAGCTGTCAGTTTAATAGTCAGAAATATAGGTACAGAGAACCCCTAAATGGGTTCTCTGCTCAAGGCCTCACAGACTAGTCAGACTGAGCTATCATCAGGATGATTCAGGGTGTTGGTAGAATCCAGTACCTTATAATTGGAGGACTGCAGTCCTTGTCTGCCCGTTGGCTTTCTGCCCCTAGTGACCCATCCGCTTTAAATATATCAATGGAGAATCTCCTTTGGATGCTCCCACACTTCTGCCCTGTTAAGGGCTCAGGTGATTACATCGATCTCACCAAAGATAATTTCCCTTCCTTTACTTTTATTTTTAAAAAATATTTTATTTTTTTATGTGAGTGTATTGCCTGTTTATATGTAAGTACACCTATGTCATGCAATGCTCAAGGAGGTCAGAAGAGGGCACTGGATTTCCCACTGGAGTTAGCCACCATATGAGAGCTGGGAATGGAAGCAGGGTCCTTGTCAGGAGGCACCAGTGCTCTTAACCACTGAGCCATCTCTCAAGCCCTTTCTTAAATTTCCCTTTCTTAAAGAAACCTGTGCCAGGAAATGTAACTTAATCATGAAATAAGTATCCCATCATATTCTGGTTTGGGGTTTTTGTTTGTTTGGTTTTGGTTTTGTTGTTGCTGTTTTTTGGTCGTTTTTTTTGACAGGGTCTCCCTGTAGCCCCAGTTGGCTTGGAACTTCTTGTGTAGAGCAGGCTGGCCTTGAGCTCACAGAGATCCATTGCCTCTGCCTCCTGAGTGCTGGGACTAAAAGCAAGCACCACTATGCCTGGCCCCATCATATTCTTAAACCAACACACAGAGAGAGATTAAATATGATACAAAGGAGGTAAGAACCGTGCCTTCCATCTTAGAATTCTGCTTGTGGTAGCCATGTAGACCTGACCAGACTCTACAAGAAACAAATGAGGAAACCTGTTTGCCTAGGCCTGCCCTTTCCAAAATTATAGAAATATCTTATGGGGCTGGAAAGATGGCTCAGTGGTTAATAGCACTGACTGCTCTTGTAGAGGACCTGGGTTCAATTCCCACCACCCAGCTAAGAACTGTCTTTAACTCCAGTTCCAGGGGAATCCTACGCCCTCTTCTGACCTCCTTGGCATTGCACGACATGGGTGCACCAACCTACATGCAGACAGTACACTCATATACATAAAAAAAAAAAAAAAATTAAAAAGGCATAGTCTTCTTAAATTAAAAAAAAGAAAAAGAAATATCTCATACCAGATATATCACCTAAAGAATACAAAATATGTATTAGTTATAAAAAACCAGCCAGGCATGGTGGTGCATGCCTTTAATCCCAGCACTCAGGAGGCAGAGGCAGATGGATCTCTGTGAGTTCAAGGCCAGCCTGGTCTACAGAGTGAGCTCTAGGCCAGCTGGGACTAAAGGGAGACCCTGTCTCAAAAATACCAATAATAATTATAATAATAATAAAAATCACTGTGCAATGTGTCCTACTTGCTAGCTATGGAATTCAGATTGGAATAAGAAGTGATTAGGCAACAAAGGGCCTCATGGGCTGCTTTTCTTCTCCTTCTGGGAAAAGCAAATAAGAATAAAATTGTCAAAATGTAGGGAGGTCTCTACTTTGGGAAACCTGTTGGGCTGTAGACCTACTGGGCCGGTGGCCTTGTCAAGTCCTTAAGAGTTTCTACTTCATCAAGAACTACAGTGGCATTAAAGCGTGAGGGTAAATAAGAAGTAATCCAGTTCAGGTACCTTGTTTTAAAAAGCAGACTACTGACAGCTAGGGGTACAGCTCAGGGATCTAGTGCTTGCTTAGCACAGCTCTAACTCAACCTCCATCACTACAGAAAAATTAAAACTAAAGTAAGAAACCTGACTCAATGGAACTTGAATGTTGCAGGTGATACAGAAAATAAATGGTGAGGTCAGTACTGCTCAGATTTTCTTATTCTGGTTCTAGCATCCTTACCCTGCCTTAAGACAAGGAAAAATTTTCCAAGGAGAGAGGGGATTAAAGTGGTTGTCAATTAGCTCAGACATGATCTTAGGTAGAACAAAAGGGCATGTTTTCTGTTGCAGCTTAAAGCTATTTGCTTCCAGGTGCTACTTCTTGCTGATGGCTGTCCAGACCTTTTCCATCTACTGACAAAAGGGGGAGGGCTTGTGTGGTAGGTGAAATGAGAGCAAAGTGTTTGACCATAATCCCAGAAAACTATGGTAAAAGGGAACTAAGGTAGCAGGTAGGATGAAGGTTGCCAATCAACAGTTGAGTTTAAAGTAGAGAGATTATTCAGATTATTTGGGTGGCCCCAGTATAATCATAAGTGTCCTTCAAAGTGGAAAAGGCCAGGCTGGAGAGATGACCTAGCGGTTAAGAGCACCGACCGCTCTTACAGAGGACCCGGGTTCGATCCCCAGCACCCACATGGCAGCCGAGAACCGTCTGAAACTCCAATTCCAGGAGAACTCCAGTTCCAGGGGAATTCGACACCCTCTTCTGACCTCCACGGCATTGCACGACACGGGTGCACAAACTTGCATGCAGACAGTACATTGATACACATACAGAAATAAATAAATGCCAGGCCTAGTGGAGCACGTCTTTAATCCTAGCACTTGGGAGGCAGAGGCACGCGGATCTCTGTGAGTTCAAGGCCAGCCTGGTCTACAGAGTGAGTTCCAGGACAGCCAGAGCTACAGGGAGACCCTGTCTCAAAAAGACCAAAAAAAAAAAAAAAAAAGCGGAAAAGGCCATCAGAGTGGATGGCAGATGGCAGACACTTGTGCAGCTCTGGCCAAGATCAAGTCTCAGGACCTTCGCAGTGAGAAGGAAGAGCTGCTGAAATAGCTAGAGCACCTGAAAGTGGGTCTTTCAGTTGCATGACAGGTGGCATGATATCCACGCTCTTCAAAGGCCAAGCCATCTGCCACCCTTCATCTTTGTTCTTACTATCATTAACCTGATACAGGGAACCTCAGCATGTTTCACAAAGCAAGAATTACAGGCCTCTAGATCCACAGTGAAAGCATGTTGCTTTGCTACAGGATGAGCCAGCATGAGAAAGAATCTGTGCACCAAGAAACAACTGTTGAAGGAGCAGCTGCTTCCTACTGTGGAAGTGGTCAAGACCTAAACATCGTAGCACCCAAACACACACTGGCTGTTGCAGAAAGTGGGACGTTACCGTGGCTGACACTGAGCACAGGAAAGAGGATCACAAACCCAGAAATTGTGGGCAGTCTCTAGAAGCTGAAAAGGCCAAGTTAAAAGGATCATCCCCTGTAGCCTCACAAAGGAAACGTAGTCTTGCCCACAACTTGGTGTTTGCCCCGTGAGACTATTTTGGACTTCTGAACTACAGAACTGTAAGGCAATAAATGTGAGCTCAGCTACTAGGTTTATAATTAATTACAGTGGCAAGGGCAAGCTGTGACAGGCACTTCCATGTTTTTCTAGACTGCTCTAAGAACACTGCATTTTAAAGTAGTACATGTAGGCTCTTAGTTTTCCTTTCTGGACTTGGTCAATAAGGCCATACAATTCTTTATTCAATGCAAAACTGAGAAACCATATACAAAAACAGACACTATTTTTAACTAAATTGCCTTGATATTAATTTCCCCCAAATGAGAGTAGGTTATTGCCCATCTATACAGAAGTGTGTGTTCCTGTTTTAGAACTTAAATAATTTGTGACTGGAATGGTTATTTTTTAATTTTTTCTGTATTCTTGAGACTTTCATAGAGGTATACAATGAAATATGATCATATTTACTCCCCATTCTCCCTGTCCAACTCCTTTCATATCCCCCTCAAAAGCTACCCCTCCAAACTTCATGTCTTTTTTTAATAACCCACTAAATCAATTAGTGATGCTCATATGAACATGAGTGTAAGACCATCCACTGGAACACGAGAATCCTAGCAGTGACCACATCCTCCAAAAAGTGACGCTCCCTCCCCCAGCAACTGTCAGTTGCCAACAGCTCCTCAGTAAAGATGGGGCCTAGAGATCATATACCCCAGTATTTTGTTTTGTAACAGAAGGTTTTCACTTCCTATAAACAGTCATTCCAGTCCATAAAATATTTTACCCTACAGACATCTAGGGGAGTGGAGAGTAAACACATTTTGGTAACAAATCTTTAGGCCCTTGAGAAAAATATAGACTTTTCCCAGAATAAAATATATACCATGAGAGAGAAGGAGACGGAGAGGGAGAAGGATATATACCATTAGAGATAGAGAGAGAAATTCATGTCATTTTTAGCCAAGAAATGATATTAGTTTATAAGCTATAAATTTCCCTTATAAATTCCTATTTCTGTTGTTCTTACCAATGTCCTTTTGACCTTGATGACTATGCCTTCAAATACTTATAGGGAATGCAAACATTTTCAAGTAAAAATGCTATTCAGTTACATTCAGAGTTCCTACCAAATGGCTGGTACTTGATTAATTTTGTTATTGGCACCAGCTGAGCTGTTTTCAGGTTCATGGAGGTACATCCTATACATATTGATTTGGAAAAAGAAAACAATTAAAAAAATGGGTGTTTCAGTGGTTTTAACCCATGAGAATTAGGAATAGTCATCCTAGAGTTTGCCAAAATCCAACTGAATTCATAACGTGTTCAGTGAGGCCATCTTCTGAAATGTCCACGCCGTTGCTGCTCCATTGTTTTTTTAAAAGGATTCATTATTCATTATTCAATGCTGAAGTCATTGGAAGTAGAATTAGCTTCCTGAGAGGTATTTAGTAATCCGAGCTCTTGGGCTCCTACCTGTAAAGATGCTGACCACCTGGCCACTCCTTCAGGTTTGCTTGTCTGCAGCCCTAAAATATTTAGCTGGATATCTACCACTGATGTGCCTTCTAGAGAAACTGGTAGGCTAAAAGAATTGAAATGGTAAGATTTGCCTAGAAAATTTGGTAAGAATATCCACCCAGGAAAGTAAACTATGAATGGAATTCTTTCCAGTTTGTGATAGTTGGATTTCTTTTGCCTCAAAAAAGCAGAACTTTCATTCGAAGAACAATCAAATGTTGCAAGACAGGTCCTCGGGAAAACTAGTTAACTTCTGTACTGCAATGAACTTCCTCTTCTACTCCTATTTCTTGACAAAAACTCTCGAAATAGCAATGTGTCAGCCCTGGCTCTCAGAAGGTTGACAACGTACAAAGACATAGACACGATTTTTTCGGGATTGCTGGCAGAGTCGTTGACACCGGCTGACACCACTGCATGTTGAGATGAGAGGAATGTTTCTTCACCAAAACAGCAGAACCAGATGTGTTGCCAAGCGTCACAGATGCTCCAACTGCGCCCAGAGTGCCAAGATTTTTATTCTGCCTGAAAGTTTGTTTGGCAAAGAAATTCTCCACCACCTTAAAGGCATTGACTCTGCAGATTCTTTAGAGTTTGCAAAGTAGGAATTCTTCCTTGATTATAAAAACTTGCCCACAGGCATTAGTTATGCAAATAGAGATGTCCATTGTCATGGTAACATGCAAAAGGAAATATGAAAGTCAAAGATTCAATAGTATTGATGCCATTTGATAAGGACACAACTTTAGGAAATGTGCAACCGCGCCAAAATATTTTCAGTGTCGTGTGGGTTATTTCCCTCAGTGATAGAGCTAATGCTTAAAATAGCTCCATAAAGTCTTCCTTTTTTTCTCAAGGCAAATCCAAGGCCACTTAAAATCGCAGTCTTTAAAAATTGGCATGCTTTGGACTGGTGATATATCTCAGTTGGTACAGTGCTTGCCTAGCATGTATGAAGCCATGAGTTTGTTCCCTAGCATCGCATAAAATCAGCACTGTAGTACAGATCTGTAATTCCAGCACTTCAGAAGTGCAAACAGGAGGATGGGAAGTTTGAGGTCATCCTCAGCTATGTAGCAAATCTGAGGTCAGCCTGTGCTACATGAATCCTGTCTCAAAAAAAAAGAAAAGAAGGAATGACATATTTTTATATGAAGAAAATTATATTTAATAGATTTCAAAGTAGACAATAGGAGCTACTTCTGCTGATTCCATGCTTTCATTAGCCAGAACTCCGCCACACAAGCTTTGAGTTGCAAGCTTTGTATACCACATACTATGATTTATGGATGTGAAAATTTAATGGTTCTAGGTTTGTTTTTCCTAGAAATTTTCCAACTTAATCTAGATTCAGAGTAATCAAAGATGCATGGTGGATTGTGAGGGAAGTGTATGTTTGCCTAGATTCTCATCAAAAATCGATTCAAGAGGTCTTAATATGGCAATGACAAAGTCACTTATATTCTGACATGCAAAATCATCTATGGCAGATTGTGTTATGCTTAAACTGTAAACTCCCACTCACTGACATGGGAATTGGCCACATAATTTACTATGGCTGACACATGCTACTTCCAAGAAGCAGGTGTAAGAGCCACCCTGCTGCTTTTCTTTCCCTTGAACCTTAAGGCTGAACTCGCCACATGGAGGCTACTCCTTCAGCTGGAAGCCTGGAATAAAGACAAAATGAGGTGAAAGAAGAACATGTAGTGGGAGCAAACCAATTTGCCTTTGGTTTCATATGCCAAGAGTTTTTTATTTTATTTTATTTTTGTATGTTTATGAATGTATTGTCTGCATGCAGGTCTGTGCACCAGTGTCGTGCAATGCCGCGGAGGTCAGAAAAGGGTCTCGGATTCCCCTGGAACTGGAGTTCTCCTGGAATTGGAGTTACAGATGGTTCTTAGCTGCCATGTGGGTGCTGGGGATCGAACCCCAGTCCTCTGCAAGAGCATTTGGTGCTCTTAACCGCTAGGCTATCTCCAGCCCCATATGCCAAGAGTTTTGAGGTCTTCATTATAGCAAAAAACTTGAAGCTGACAGATCCTGCATTCTAGCCCATAACACTCTTGACTTGATGCTGTAGTTCGATGTGTAGCATGGGATCTTTTTTGCATATGTATTCATGGTTTGGGGCATGTTCACATATATGTGGGTGCTTGTGTTATGGAGAAGTGCATCCATCTGTGTACATGTGCACTTAGAGGCCCAAAGTTGATGTTAGGTATCTTCCTTAATGATCTCCACTTTGCTTTTTGAGGCATGCTCTCTTTGAACCCAGAGCTTGGTGATTGTGATTACTCTAGCTGGTCTTCTTGCCCAGAGATCCTCAGTCTCTGTCTTCAAGTGCTAGGATTACAGGTGCCTCCTATGTCTATGTGGATTTTATATGGATTCTGGGGATTTGAATTCCAATCCTTAGGCTTGTGCTTTATCCATTTAGCCATCTCCCCAGCCCTACATGAAATTTCAAAAAACAAAGATTCAGGAAGTTAAGTATTTTTTTTCCTCCTAAATACACAGACCAACCACCTAAATACAACCCACTAAATGCAATTTCAGATATAGATTGAACTCTGTGTGTGTGTGTGTGAGAGAGAGAGAGAGAGAGAGAGAGAGAGAGAGAGAGAGAGACTGATTTTCTGCTCTGGCTGGCCTAGCTCAGGCAGGTCTCAGACTTGTATCCCTCCTGCCATAGCCTCCTCAGTGCCCAAATGAAGGATGAACTATTTTGGCTATTATCTATTTCTCACTGAAAAAAATGATAATTTTTCTCCACAAGTACATATTGAGGGATAAGTAACTGGGTAGACTAGATATCTGGCCCAATAGGAACCTTTTAGAAAGCACTGTCTGATGGGAACTTTTGTTATTTAAGCCAAAAATTATAATACAAAAATTATAAAGTTATGAACAGTTTTAGTGTGGAAAAATAGAAGATAACCATATTATTAGAATTGTCAACAAATATCCCACAAAGGAGATAATGTTTACTTTATTAGGTCTTGAAATATGCATTAGAATATACTAGAAGATTTGCATAGAAAGTAAAATCTATATAGTCTAACAGGAAGGAACTACAGGTGGAGGTAGAGGAAAACAGCACTAGGCATGTAAACTTACAATCGTAGAAGCTGTAGTCTTCCTTTAAGGATTTTGAGCTATATTCTCTAAACAATAAAAATCAAAGACAATTTTAATGTGGGAATTTTTGTAATTCAATTGGTGCTAAACATATTTGTAGCCATTAATCTTTTCCTTTCACCCCCCTGTCTCTTACTTTCCCAACCAGAAGAAAGGAGTTCTGGTGCTTCATTATATGCAGAGGGTACTTAAGAGTTAACAATACTGTATTATTCAAAGAGATAGAAGTGAGGATTTTATTCTCACCAAAGAAATAGTGCTCAAGATGATGGAAAGCCCAAGTATTCTAGGTCGTTCATGATATATATATATATATATATATGGCAGGAGAATTGCCACAAGTTTGAGGCCAGTTTGGGTCACATAGTGAATTCCAGGCTGAGCTGGGTTACAGTGTGAGACCCTGCCTCAAAAATGAAAAGTAAAAACAGTATGTCAAATATGATGAGTATGCCCAATGTTAAGCATGAATTTGCATGAAAATATAGCCAGGTAGCACTGTGCAAGGTACAATGTGCATGTACAATGAAAATGGAAAACAAATTGAAAAGTGCACATTATGAGTTTAAAAAAAAAGAGCTTTGGCAACAGGGCAGAGGATAGAATAAGAAGGAAGAGGACTTGCAGTAGAGAAATATGCTAGGAGTTTCCAAAATAGCTCTGACAAGAAGTAGAGCCATTCTTCAACTTACATGGTAATGGTGAGAAAATAGAAAGATTCCAACTTGAGAGTTGTAGGAAAGCCTGCTGACCCACCTAAGATGACACCGAGGCCCCTTGGTGTACATTTTGCATGGCATCGCCCATTCTGTCAGTATGGACGGAGAAGTGTCCCATGTGCTGACCAGCTCACTTTCCCTAGCCCTGGGTCGATAGCATTTGGAAAACTGATGGCAGCAGGACCATACCCTGCATCTCTCCCCATTCCGTGTGCTTTCCACAGCTAGCACAGATCCAGCATGGAAATAAGAAGAATAAATGTAAAGTGGGATGAAATATTTTTGCTGCCTCAAAAGTGGATTGAGAGGTAAAAGTGAAGAGTGGCAATGCTTATTCTGGAGTTGATCTAACAGTCATTGGCACAGTATGATGCTGGCAGAATTTGGAGCAACTGAGCATTATTGTGTCTGTTTGACAAGTGAAAAGAGGAAAATTTCTGAGACAAAAACAACTCACTAAAAATCTCAAATGAGCTGGGTGTGGTGATGCACGCCTTTAATCCTAGCACTTGAGAGGCAGAGGCAGGTGGATCTTTGTGAGTTCAAGGCCAGCCTGGTCTACAGAGTGAGTTCCAGGACAGCTGGTGCTACAGGGAGACCCTGTCTCGAAAAGACAAAAATTAAAATAAAGTAAAATAAAAATAAAAAATAAAAAAATAAAAATCTCAAATGAAATGGAGAAACCGAAGTTTACATGCTAGCCTGTGCCCCTCCAAAGCTCACACTTTTGGTCCATTACTACATACCCCCAAATATATTGGCCTAAAGTAATGATAGATTGTTCTTACTCATTCAGTGGGATGGTGGCGCTCACCTAGGAAATTCCTTGAAGAATCTTCACTCCTGATGCTTGGCAACGCTGCAGCTGTCTAACCTCAAATAGACTGACGTGAAGGTGGCTCAATAGTGTACTAGAGACAGTTGCTGGCTTCTTATGCTTTTACTTCTTTTAAGAAGTAAAAGCATATGCTTTAAGCTTCTTTTAAGAAGGAAAACTCAACCAGATGTGGTGGTACACACCTTTAATCCCATCACTCAAGGCAGAGGCGGGCAGATTTCTGTGAGTTCAAGGCCAGCCTGGTCTACAGAGTGAGTTCCAGGCCAGCTGGGGCTACAGGGAGACCCTGTCTCAAAAAAGACCAAAAGAAAAAAAAAGAAGAAGGCAAACTCAAAGACAGTGTTTTCAACCCAAGCAAAAGTCCAAGGCCTCTTCTGACCTAGCCCAAAAAATCCTAGAATGTCACTTCCCCCACATTGTTAGTTGGTAAGACACAAAGTCCAGTCCATATTCTGGAAGACAGAAATTCAATTCATTCTCCTTTTTGTATAACATATTTATATGTACTTTACAAACTTCACACATCATACAGTGTATAATCATATCTACCACTATCTCTATCCAACTTACCTAGTGCTCTGACTCCACCTTCCTCCCAACTTCATGCCCTCTTTTTTATTGTTACCAATGACTCCTGGAGTCCAGTTACTGCTGACTATATGCACATGGGTGGATCCAAGATCAAGCCAGTCAAAACTCCCATTAAGTATAAGGAAGGAAGTCACCCCTGACTCCTACCTATAGCAGAGGAATTATTGGCAGTTGATGGCTGCTGAGTGAAGGAGAGTCACACTCCTTTTGGGAGGTGACCACTGGGAGATTCCCCAATTCAGCCTGTAGACAGGAAATATCAGTCATATTATATAAGAACCCATAAGGTGGGAGAGGTGATGAGACCATTTTTGAGAAATAAAGCCAACCATAATTTTTCAAAAGGCAAAAGATTCTAACTAATGTCCTATTGCATTAAAGAATGTGGGGCCTATAGCATATCAGGAAACTTTTTGTCAAGAGGTAGGTTAGGTTATCTCAAAAACAAAACAAATGGGGCTAGAGAGATGGCTCAGCAGTTAAAAGTACATGCTGCTGCCCTTGCAGAGGACCCAGGTTGGATTCCCAGCACCCATATAGTGGCTAACCACAGTTCCAGGGAAATCCAATACCTTCTTCTGTCCTCTACAACACAGGTCACTTACATACATATAGGCATAACACTCATACACATAAAATAAAAATAAATTAATTAAATTAAAAACAGAAAACAAATGTATCTTCAGATGACCAACATGGCTCAAGTTTTATCATCCCCTGTAAGTTTATGTTTTGGATTGACTTACAAGAAGCCACCAAGGGCTGACTAAATTACTACTCTCTACTGAAATATAGTAGGACAACCTAATTCTTCTGACATCTATCCTGTAGATAGAATTCCATCAAAAAAAATTTCACCTCTGGTTTAGCTCTCCGTTGAAGTTAGTTGGTAATTAGGAAATAGTTACAAAGGACCCTGTATAAATGTAGTATCATAAACTATCCACCACAGATAGAGGAAAGTTTGATAATGCTCTGTGTTCTGGAAGTTAAGCTTTACCTTCCAGCATTGGCTGCCAAAAATAAAATGTCAAGTGAAGAAAGGAGATTGCAGAATATTTCTTTTAATTCTTTCTTTAAAAATAATCATGTCCACTTTCTACATAATATAATTTGGGGCCAGTAAGATGGTTCAGTGGATAAAGGCACTTGCCACCAAGCCTGATGACCCAAGTTGGATCCCAGGGAACTACATGGTAGGAGAGAACCTGGAAACAGAAAACTGAGTCTCTGGAATTGTCTTCTGACCTCTGTGACCACACACACACACACACACGCGCGCGCAATCAATCGACGTAAAAAATGTTTTTTTTTTTTATTTTATTTATTTCTGTATGTGTATGGATGTACTGTCTGCATGCAGGTCTATGCACCCGTGTCGTGCAATGCTGCGGAGGTCAGAAGAGGGTGTCAGATTCCCCTGGAACTGGAGTTAAAGACGGTTCTCAGCCAACATGTGGGTGCTGGGGATCGAACCCAGGTCCTCTGCAAGAGCCGTCGGTGCTCTTAACCACTAGGCTATCTCTCCAGCCCATAAAAAATGTTTAAAGAAATAAAATTTATTTGGAAATAACAATTTACATCTGGCATTTTACCAATTTGTTTTAGAACTCTCAGATGATCTAAAAGATTACTGATATCCCTGAAATTTTTGCTATAAGAACCATAAATAGCTCTGATGAGAGCCCTTTCCAGGACTGCTGGGATTCATTTCTTTGCTATAGTGAGTCAGCTTCATGTTGGTGTTAAAGTGAACATTCCACACGTTACACGCATAAATGCCCTTAACTGATTCGGTTGTCTCTGCCAAGTGTTGGTATCAACAATGATCTGGGAATGAAGACAGCATGTGTATTTTCTTTGTGATTCCACACTTGAATATTAGGGAGACACAGGAGGCAATATGATCAAGGAAAATACAGGTGGAACAGTCTGATAATGTAAGATTGTATTGATTATCCCACAGTGACTACCGTAGGCATTAGCTTGGCTTGTCACAACCTTCAGAGCCTGGGGCATTTGAACAAGTTCTTTTTTTCATTGAGCTAACCTCAAAGTCAAATAGTTTCTGAATCAAAGCATTCAGATTTCATACTTGGCAATTCATTTCCCTTCTAATGGGGTATATTAGAGAAAATATATCACCTTTTGTACCATGTAATACAAAAATCAGATCAGAATCCATGCACAATTATGTCACTGGAAATCTAATAATACACTAGCTTATCTCTAGATAACACATGGAAAACTAAACTTCTACAACTGACAGATTTACTTCATTTTTTTCATGATGAGTTATTTGTAAGCAATGGAGCCAAAGAATGGAACTGAATTATTTTCATATCACTTCTTAAAAACCTTAATAGTAAAATGATTGCTAAGTATTCAGTGTCTTTTATTGCTTTTTTTCTCCTTTTTTCCATTTTTACTGAAGTTTCTAGGTAATGATTACAAAAGCCAAAAAAGGAAGAAAGAAAGAAAGGAAGGAAGGAAGGAAGGAAGGAAGGAAGGAAGGAAGGAAAGGAAGGAAGGAAGGGAGGAAGGAAAAAGGAGAAAGAACAACAGAAAAAGACATTTTGTATCAGCTGTATCTATTAGAACTAAAAACTTTGGGAAAACAAAATTTCCATAAAGCAGGCAAAAATAATATGCAGTGGTAGTTAATGGCATTTAAGTAATGTAGTTATGCGGTAGCTTACCTGGGAATGATATTAGGCTGTCTAAAAATCATTCATTGGGGTTTCTGTTTTATAATCAGAAGTCAAAGCCCATCGCTAATCTAAAGTCTTCTTGAGACCAATTAAAATAATTTAAGATAACTTATACTACAAATGTGCTTTTTAGGTGTTTTAGATTTAGAATGTCTTAGTGATGTTATAACCCCTTTTAATGCTACTATTTATATATAACTGCCATGTGTATAGTATTAAACCTTTAATGTACTGTATTAACTGTCACTTGAAATTAAGTGCAGGCATGTTCTTTTTTGGCCTTCAGCTTCTCCTGCATTAAGTGTTTAAATACTGACAATGGGAGTAAAAGGGTAGGTATCATTCCCAAGTGGAAGCTAGCTTCTGCATCTGGTGGGATTGAGTTTGGGTTTTGACATGAAAGATTGTAATATCAGAGTCTTAGAGTGTTTGCGCCCCTGGTGTCCAGAACTCCAGCTGATTTCTTTTCTCAGCGAACTAGTGGAATCTCAGCTTCGGGTAGGTATACTTAAGAGAAGGGGCTTTAGAAAAAGTTAGAGAGGACTTATCTTTACAGATCTGATAATTCTATCAAAGTTTCTCCCTAGTTTACTTCATCTGTATATAAAATATGTATATGCACACAGAATTTCATATATTTTGTGTTTTCTTCACCAATTCTGTTTGCTTCAGTGCCTTCATTAGAAGGTTGGGTTTTAAGATTTTAATAATTCACCTTAAAAGGATACTATTACTTGAATGTATCAGATGGGTTTTATCCACTCAGTGTGAATTCCATAAGATTAAGAAAAGACAAATTCATCTGTGTCAGTGGGCACTGCTGCCTTTCAAGAAAATACCAATTCAAAGGTACAGTATTTTATTGAAACCTATTTTGAATATATGAGGATAAGTAAATAGATGTTTATTAATGTCTACTTTTTTCTATTTCCACGACCCCATCTTTGCTTTGTGTATTTTAATGATATTATGCAGACAGTTCCCTGTGGTCATTTAAATTGCATGCTTTCCAAACATGCAAAACAAGTAGTTTTATTCGAGAGTAACTAACTAGAAAAGAATCATTTAGAGCAAAACTATATTGATATGCAAACTAAACATTTCTAATACTCACAAACACTTCTCTTTCTGTAGTCTAGATGATGGTGATTTAACCTCTCACACAAGTCTATTTTCACAGCATCAGGTAAAAGCAGTACATTAGAAAGGGATCCATTTTACCTCAGAGTTGATCAACTGCCACCTTCAGGAACATTTGCATCTATTTAAATACCTACAGCACACACAAAAAAGGGGGAAATCTTTTTTTTTTCTTTTACTTTTGAGATACGGTATCATCCTGTAGTCCAGTTTGATTAGAATTTTTTTAAATTTTATTTATTTCCGTATGTGTATGAATGTATTGTCTGCATGCAAGTCTGTGCACCCGTGACGTGCAACGCCGCGGAGGTCAGAAGAGGGTGTCGGACTCCCCTGGAACTGGAGTTCTCCTGGAATTGGAGTTTCAGATNTGTATTGTCTGCATGCAAGTCTGTGCACCCGTGACGTGCAACGCCGCGGAGGTCAGAAGAGGGTGTCGGACTCCCCTGGAACTGGAGTTCTCCTGGAATTGGAGTTTCAGATGGCTCTTGGCCGCCATGTGGGTGCTGGGGATCGAACCCGGGTCCTCTGCAAGAGCGGTCGGTGCTCTTAACTGCTAGGCCATCTCTCCAGCCCCGATTGATTAGAATTTTTGGAGAAAAAAAATTGTTTCATTTTTATTCTAGTTAGCTTTCTATTCCTGTGATAAAACACTCTGACCAAAATCAGTTGTGGAGGTTTATTTGGCTTACATTGCAATTACAGTTCATCCTTGAGTGAAGCCAAGGCAGGGACTCAGGGCAGAAACTCAGAAATCTGGAGGCAGAAGCTGAAGCAGAGACCAGTGAAGAATTCTGCTTGCTGAATCACTTCCTCTGGATTGTGCTCAGCCTGCTTTCTTATAAAACCTAGGCCTACCTCCTCAGCGGGGACGCCACCCACAAAGCCCTGTTCTCCCCTTAAATCAACTGGCTATTGAGAAAATGCTCTGGGGCTGGAGAGATGGCTCAGCAGTGAAGAGTACTGGCTGCTCTTGCAGAGGAACTGAGTTTGTTTTCTAGTACCCACATGGTGGCTAAAACCCATCTGTAACTCCACTTCAAGGGGATCCAAGATCCTCTTCATATCTCTGTGGGCATTGCATAACATGGGTACACTTATACACATGCAGGCAATACACTCATACACATAAAAAATAAGTAAAATAAAATAATTTAAAGAAAAGAAAATGCCTTATAGACATGACCACAGGCCAGTCTGATAGAGGAAATGACTCAATTGAGATTTCCTCTTTCCAGTTGTGTCATAGTGACAACAGAAGCTATCCAGCAGAGTGTGTGTGTGTGTGTGTGTGTGTGTGTGTGTGTGTGTGTGTATGTATGTGGTGTGCTTGTAGAGGTCAGAGGACAACTTTTGGAAGTCATTACTTCTACTATGGGTTTCAGGGATTAAACTCTGATTATCAGGCTTTCAATGTGAGTACTTTGGCTACCTGAGTCATCTTGCCAGTCCTAGATATGAACTTTCTTTTTTTATATAATGCTTTCATTGATGTTTTTGTTTATTTCAGACATCATTTCTCAGTTCGATTTAGACATATTCCCCTTTCCCTTCCCCCATCCCACCCCAGATCATGCACTCTGCCATAACTGTCCTGCATCTTTCTCTCCATCTTTTTTTAATGTTTAGGAATTCACATTTTCCTCCTTTAATTTTATATTACTCTAAAATATGAATACATACTTTCCACTCATATACAGTAATTACAGAGTTGAAAAGTGGTGGATTGATTCTAGAGCCCATTAAGAGATTTACATTATAACAACATAGTTCCTTTCAGAGAAACAGAATTATAACAATAGTGTTGTTCAGCTTGCCTTTCATCTGAGGATTTGGTGTTAGCATCCGTAAATGAGAGAAAGCATTCCCCATTTGTCTTTTTTCTGGGACTGTGTTACTTCAGTTAGCATAATGGCTTTGACTTCCATCCATTTACCTTCAAAGTTCATGATGTCATCTTTCTTTACCTCTGAATAGTATTCCATTGTGTAGATGTACCACATTTTTGTCATCCACTCGTCAGTTGAGGGGCATTTGGGTTGGTTCCAGCTCTTCGCTATTGTGAAGAGAGCTGCAATAAACATGGATGTGCATGTATCCTTAAGGTAGGATGAGTCTTATGGGTATATACCCAGGAGTGGTATGGCTGGGTCAGGTGGTAGGCTCATTTTGAGTCTTTTAAGGGTTCTCCACACTGCTTTCCATAATGGTTGTACAAGTTTACATTCCTACCAGCAGTGGATGAGTGTTCCCCTTTCCCCACAACCTCTCCAGCATTTGGTGTCTTTTGTTTTCTTGATTTTAGCCAGTCTTATTGGAGTGAGATGATATCTGAGAGTGGTTTTAATTTGCATTTCTTTAATCATTAATGATGTTGAATACTTTTTAAGATGTTTCTCAGCCATCTTTAATTCCTCAATGGTGAAGTCTCTGTTCAGCTCTTCATCTTTTGAGTAGGTCATTTGTTTTCTTACTCCTTTGTCTTTTGAGTAGTGTATATATTCTTGACATTAGTGCTCTGTCAGATGAATCATTGGTGAAGAATTCCTCCCACACTGTGGGTTTTCTCTTCACTTCCTTGATTGTTTCTTTCGCTGTACAGAAGCTTTTGAGTTTGATGAGGTCCCATTTGTTGATTGTTGACCTTATTTCCTGTGCAGCTGCTGTCTGATTTAGAAAGACTTTTCCTATGCCTATGTCTTGTAGGTTGTTGCCAACTTTTTCTTCTGTCACCTTCAGGGTTTCGGGTTTCATGTTGAGATCTTTGATCTACTTGGAGAAGAACTTTCTATGTAGTCCAGGCTGGCTCTAAACTCAATGTAGGAAGCTTTTTTTTTTTTTTTTTATGCCAAACAGGGACCACACAGCCTTGCTAAGGAGAATGGGAAGACAGTGCCCCCTTTGAGGAAACTGCAGGGAGCTGACCCCTTGGTACAGAGGCCAGCTGGCTACTTCCCATAGCCCAGCCTGAGTGGTACTTCCAACTCAGGCCCTTAGCCTGGACCCACGAGATACATGTTCCGCTCTTGGCCATGACCTTCCACCTGCCCAGATCTTGGACAGTAATTTCAGGCTGATGGCTGATCACCTCCCTTCAGCCAATACCCACACAACACCAGCTACCCAGATTGATGGTCCACAAAGGGGAGCCCTTTTCCATCCCACTGGCCACCCGAATGAAATGCAGGCCTACCTTAGTCTGTATGCGTGCAATAATTAATAAAAATAATGGCTGGGAATTCCATGATGATGTTACTATGCAATTCAAATTTACTCCTTTCCACAGCTTGCTTTTATAAACCAAATGACGTCAGTTCCCAGAGCCAATCATAAGTCCCCCAATTCCGTGCCACTGCACACCTTTACCCCACCCAGCATCACACACCTAGGCCACATTGCTTGCTCTCCTTGGGGCAGGGCTAGACCCTCAGCCAAGCTGTGTCCTGAGGCATGCTAGCTGGAAAGCCAGCCTGCAATTCGAGTTGGATTTCCCTACAACTCAACATCTTCCTGCCTCAGTCTTCTGAGTGTTGGTATGTCAAGTATATGACACCACATTGTTAGGATCATATTGAAGGGGGGACTGGGCAGAAAAGTATACAGGACTCTGATAAAGATAACTCAAGCTTTATTTTGGGCAGGATGACCAGCGTTAAGATGGCACTGAAATAGGAGTTTTAAAAGCCAGGCGTACAAGGAAGTAAGCACACAAGGAACTGGGGGTGAGGAAGAGGGGGATGGGGCATAGGTGGGCCTGTGGCCTGTATCAGGAGAAGCATCTTGATAGAAACCAATTCATTTTCTTCTTGCCTCTGGTGAGGCATGATTGCAAATGCTACAGCAGCCTCTTCTTGTATTGCAGGAATGCAGTCCAGGGTGGTTATTTCTCAGAACACTGCTTCAGTTAGCTTTCTGGAATCCCTGATTTTGGTGGGCTAAAACCTTACACCCATCTGGCTAGAAATCTTCGAGTTACAAAAAAAAAAATAATCATGATATAGTAGTTTTCTCATTTTCAAGTTGAATGATTTCAGTTCATTCATTTGTTCACAAATGTATCATTATATGCCTTTTATGTGTACATAAATACTTGCATAGCTATGACAAATTTCAGTTCTATGATTGTAGACTAACATTTTTTAGGAGGGGATGTTTTTTTTTCTTTTCCTTCATTCTTTCTCAATCTCAGATATACTCTACAACATTTGCCTTCATTTACCTCCCATTTTCATTTAGTCTTTTTTTAAATTATTATTGTTTATTTTTAAGGGATTCTACAATATAAGAACACAGTTGTTTTCAGATAACATTGATGTTGCTCATTTTGCCGTACAGCTAGGTAATTGGTGCATTTTTGCAAGTATCTATGTCCAAATTTTGAACAACCCAAGGTTCCCATAGTCCAGTTGGAGAAGCTTGTATGCACAGGCATGTTGATCAATTAGGAATCCAGGCTATATTGCTGTAGTCTCATGATTCACCCCTATCTCTCCGCAGCCCTTACATTCTATCATGCCTCCTCTTCTGCAATTTGTTCCCTGGGCTTTGGGAAAGGGGCACAAGTGGGTGAGAAGAAAACAGTCTACTTTCTTTGGAGTTGTCATTTTGGACTCTAGTCTGTTCAGGTTGTTTCCCTTCATGGGTTGACAGCTTTTCCAGTGATACCTTTTTAGTCATACTAACAAAGCACAAGCAATTGGATGTACAGGCATTTAAGCAGTACTAATTATTATGTCAAGCTAAGCTGTGAGCATAGACACAGATGCTTGGATGGTATGCTAATCCGCAAACTGTGGTTTCTCTATAAAGGGTGACAAGTTCTTATTGTGGCTTATAACATCTCCTAACCACTAGAGGACATAAGCTTGTGGCATCCACTGTGAGTTATTCCTCCAAGGAGAGAGCTAATAGCCAATTAGATTTGGGATATATATAGACACTTGGCTGCCACTGTTGCACAGTATCTCCAGGCTGTTGAGGTGTAGCTGATATTGACGGAGGAGTCTTGCTTGTCTCAGGGAGACCAATATTTTGCTGTATTGCTTTAGTGGCCTTTGGTAACGCTCTCTGGCATTTCAGAGGCCAGTTGTATGCTAGCAAGTGACGTCTCATAACATTTTTCATGCTCACACCAGGTCTTCGACAACAGGGACTTACTGCCTTTCTCCTTGCATATATCCCACTTATAGGCAAAAGGCCTTTATAATTTGGGGGGGGGGGTTTGAATCCCCTAGCCAACATCTCCTAGGCAGAATAATTCATTGCTGATGTCAGAGCTTTCCTGTAGTAATATATTTTGCTTAATTACACAACTTATAAACACTTTACTATTGAATTTGGCTCTAGATAGAGAAATATCCTTTCACAGTTCCTATGCCTATCAATCAATTAATACGTTATGCCTGTTTTATAGGAAATTACCACTGTAACAATTGGCTCTAGTTTACAGTTAGGGAGTGGTTTCATTACCATCATGTTTTTCTTTTTCCTATAAAGGGGAGAGGTAGGAAGGTTTCTCAGTATCTGGAAGGTAAACTTCATTAGGGCCCATTATAAACAGTTAACCCCAATATTATTCAGAGAGATGCTCAGTGTCTGTGACTCAGGCAGTCTGAGGTTCCTCTTTCTTTAATGTTCAGATGGGTCAACCTCTCTGCTGGCATTTCCCAGTCCATCCTGCATAGCCATAAGTTGTATGTTTTCAGGCATTTAGATTGGTGATTTTTACCTGTGGGAACATAAAATTCTCCTCCCATTGTTAGTTTCAAGATCAGAAAAATTGAAAATTTATCAATAGGATTGGAACACAGAGCTTTCCATTTGTATCCCAGAAAGGATAGTATCCCACCTCCCACCTCCCTCTTTTATTTTTTAGGTTTTTATGTTTTGACCTATAGATGCCTAAGTTGTATTACACATACCCATGAACAGGAGCCAAGCCATAAGCTTTCATTAAATTTACCCAAACTGTTTTTCATTGATTGTATGCTACTTATTTGGGAAGGAAATTTAAGCTCAGTTCCTTTAAATTATCCTACAAGTAAAAGAAAGTGTTATGTGATGTTGTATAATTCAGAAAAATATAGAGACCATTTGTGTGCCTTAACCCAATACAAATTATAAATAAAACAATTAAGATTTTATATTCCCAATTAGATCAATTGTATTACCATTTTCACCAAAACCTACACCCAAATTTAACTAATCTAAACATTTCTCTAAGCCTTAAAATATCCTATACTTTGTGGATAAAGCTTGGGCAGAGTTGAGTACCTGCTAAATAAATTTTACCCAATATACACTTTGCTATTTAAAGCTATATGACTGGACTATGACATCTACTTATTTGGGAAGTAAATTTAAGCTCAGTTCCTTTAAATTGTCCTACAAGTAAAAGAAAGTGTTACGCTGTGATGTTGTATAATTTTAATGTTTTCTCTTGTGATTTCTATGTCTAATACTTCACTAAACTTGTTTGCTGACACATTAGTAACTTTACTTGGTCCTTATCCTTACAGTGACTATCCCCACTTGATCACCATTACTGTCCCCTCTGTTTTCTTGTACATTCTTTTGTAATGCACCCAAATCTTTATCTTTCTTTTGTAACCAATGTTGGAGTACCTCCTGATTTTATTCTTCCTTAGAGACTAATCTATTCTCACAATTTTAACTAGCATATCAGTGAGGGTAACACAAAATTTTTTACTTTGTTCATTTATTTATTCATCAGTGAATCAAGTATTATACACTTAGAAGGTTCAAAGCACTCTACTAGGTGCTCTGAGGGAAATAAAGAAAAATGAGACTCAGCTCTTCTTTTCAAGGATCTAAGAGTCTCCTCTTTTGTTGCTTGTCCCAAGTCTGTTGTTTGCCTACACCTTCTTAGACATTGGAAATGGTCCCACCATAACATCAAACTCAGTATATGTCAAGCTGAATTTGTATTCTTCCTTTAACACTACCTTTCTTCCATAGCTAATGAATTTTTACCAGTAGCATAACCATTTAACTAATGAAGATGCAAAAATATAAATCATCTTTGATGGTTCTCTTTGTCAAATTCATAACCAAAGTATTTTGTTGTGATAGTCTCTTGTTGTTGTTGTTGTTGGTGGTGGTGGTGGTAGTGGTGATGGTCATTTACATACTTTAAAGCCCAGATTTCCAATCACTATGCTACATTACTTTAAGAAATTTACATATTGTTCATTAGTTCATGGGCTTCTTTGGCTTTCATATACATCTTTTCCACAGAAACAAACTTTGCATGACCAGAACTAAGTATTATAACATATATAAAATCCAAAATGCGGGGCTGGAGAGATAGCCTAGCGGTTAAGAGCACCGACGCTCTTGCAGAGGACCCGGGTTCGATCCCCAGCACCCACATGGCGGCTAAGAACCATCTGTAACTCCAATTCCAGGAGAACTTCAGTTCCAGGGGAATCCGAGACCCTCTTCTGACCTCCGCGGCATTGCACGACATGGGTGCACAGACCTGCATGCAGACAGTACATTTATACACATACAAAAATAAATAAAAAAAATTTTTTTTAAATCCAAAATGCTACACAAAAAATAAGCATTTTGTAATCTGGTAAGTGGAAAATCAGACATCATAGTCTGATAATTCAAACCACCCTTGTTGTATTCTGGCTAATACGTAGCAAAAGGAAATTGGCTGTCAAGTGATCTTCATTTTGCCAATATCTTTCTGTTCTTCCCTCCAATATTTACACCTCCCTTAAGTGTCATTGCACCTACCATTGCCAGTAAGTCAAAAATGGAACTCTCTATTCTCTAACTATATCATTCATTCTTATCTCCACTCACTAGTCTCTGAGACACAGCCCCACCTTTAGCCCACAGATGATAAGGTTGAATGCATTTCTGCCCTCACAGAGTTCCTCACAGAACCTCAGGATTGCTTTCAAGTCACTCTCCTTTCTGTTCCTACAACTTTCATTTAAAATCTCCTACACTCAACTTAGCCACCTTTCAGCCTCTCACATCTATGATGAGACAATGAGATGTCATAAAAGTGTTATCAGCAAAAACTCTTCAGCAATATAGCATGATAGTTAATGGGATTACTGGGAGCAATGTAGTATAGCCATTAAAGGTACTGGCTTCTGGAACCAGGCTTTGTGATGGGCATGAAACTAAACTTCTGTCCTTCAGTTTCCTCATCTATAAAGTTTAAGGTTGTTGCCTGAATTAATGACTAAATACATGTAAAGCTTGAAATAATGTCTGACATCAGGTGAGGTTTTTCTAATATTAACAGTAGCAGGGTCATTGTTACAGTCATCATTGGCAGCTGTAGCAGCAAAACGATCAGCCATGGATGTTCAGGAAAGTTGTAGGTTATTAAACGGAACAGCAGTTCTGAGTAGGGATAGGTTTTAGAGAGGAAGAAAATTACTTCTGTTTCTAACATGGTGAGTTTGAAATGTCACCAGGTCATCAAATTGGGTATTCTAGCAGATGTTAGAAATAGAAATCGGGAGTTCAAAGAAGAAGTTATAGTCAGAGACTTAAATGTGAGAAATACCCTTTAAAGATAAAAAGTAATTACTGAAGCAGAGGATGTTGAGATTGAAAGGAAGAGGGCAAGGACAGTTCTGTGGAGGGTACCCTTCGAAGGAACAAAGGGAGGACAAAGACAGAGCACACCGGTGAAAGGGAATCTTCTGCATGGTAGAGAAAGAATAAGAAGGATCTCTGTCATGGAAATTAAGAGCTTTGAGGAACATATCGCTAGAATTAAGTTAGCCAAATGGCCATGGAAGATGAGCACTGCAGAAAAACCCGATGAACACTAGTGATGAGATTAGCTATGGGTTTAGGGCTTATTGTTTCCCTAGAGCTGTGAGAGCAAAAAGTTGAACCAGAGGCAGCTGTTAGGCACTATGTCTGTGCATCCTAAGAGCTTGACTCTGACTGGGTAGAGGCAAGGAGCATAAGTAGTTGGAAGACCTGACTTGTTTTAGAAATAAACTGCCATTGTTGGACTGCCCAGGCTGTATCATGGAGACCAGTACAGGAATCAAGACAGGACCCAGTGGTTACTGGACCTCATTTGGTGACCATGGGAAAGGAAATCTCCAGTGTGGAGCACAAGGGCAGAACTGATGGTGGTTTGGGCTTGCCAAGGAGGAAACTTCAAACATGACATCTTTCAACCTAATAAAGAAAGAAAAATCATAAGCTGAAGATGCTAAAACCTATGATATATGTGGCATGCATATATGCATATTTTGGAGTGATGCATATTGGAAGGAATAACAACATCAGCAGCATCATCAACAACAACAACAACTACAACAACAACAGGAAGACTGGGTCAAAGAACTGACTGAAACAGTGAACTTCTGCTTGAAACAGTAACAATTTTGCATCGAGAATTTTCAGAGAGACTGAGAAAAAGATGGAAAAAATGTTTGGCAGAATTCATGAACTCTGGTGGGGTGGGGGGCAGGGAGGGGCACAGGTCTAGATTTGATTTGAAATTTTGAATGAAATGCACAGAGCTTCTATTAAAAAAAATTGGCTTTGAAAAAAAAAAGAACTAGAGATCACTTAATTTTAGAAGGCACCAGTGTAGAAGGAGTAATTCCAATGTGGAAGAGGGCAGATAAAGGTCTCGGAAGAGGGGGGAGAAGGCAGAAGGAAGAACACAGTGATGGTTCTGTAGGGATATCCTGAATGAATGAAGAGTGTGGATATTAAGGAAGCACTATCAGGAAAGAGAGAGAAACAGTGACCTGTGTGAATATGAAAGTTAGGATGAGAGGAGAATTCAAAGAGGACTGGGAGAAATGTGATAGTACAAGATGAATGTACAACTCTTCAAGCAACTGTGAAGGCCTTGCTAAGGCTAGTAACATGTTGTAGGCAAAGATAGCAGTTCACACAGCTGAACAACCTACAGTAGTTTTTATAGAAACAAGAAGATACAGAATGAACAGAACAGGTACAGTTCAACCTGTGAAGGCAACAATAGGAGACCAAAATGTTCTCTGCCTGTCTACTAGCACTGTAGGTTTAGAGTTTAAAATCTAATATTCCCTTCTTGCCTTTCCACTTGCAGCCACTAATGGCCAATAGTTCCTCAGCTAAGGATGGACCTCATGAGTCCCTCTCCTACCTGGGGTGTTTGTTTGTTCGTTTGTTTTTGAGACAAGTTATCCCTGTAGCCCCAGCTGGCCTGGAACTTGCTCTGTAGACCAGGCTGGCCTTGAACTCACAGAGATCCGCCTGCCTCTGCCTCTGGAGTGCTAGGATTAAAGGGAATGTGCCACTATGCCTGGATCTCCTATCTGTTTTAAAGCTGTTAACTAGATTGATCTTGTACAGATAATCATAACTACTTGAGTTCATGAATGCAACAACCATGTCCAAAAGACAGCATTTCACACAGTCTTCCCATCTTCCTGCTCTTACATGAACTGTGACCTGGGAGATGTAAACTAAATAAACCCTTTCCTCCCCAAGTTGGTTTGGCCAGAGTGCTTTGTCACAGAAACTGAAGGCAAACTAGAATGGAAATTGGTACCAGGATCATGGGGTATTGCTGTGACAGACCTGACCCAGGTGTTTGGGGGAGAATTGTAGAAGCATTTGGAATTTTGGGCTAGAAAAGCTATTGAAGCCTTAGTTTTTGTTTCAAGAAGGTTGGAACGGTTATGCTGAAATAGTTGTAGACAATGGAGTCCTAGCTGTGAAGTTTCAAGGGAAAGCACAGACTATCAGGACTATTTGTGTGATACTTTTAATTAAAAGAATCTATGGGTTCTGGTTGGCTGGGGCTGAAGTTCCAGTTGTGATTAGGAAAAAACCAAAACCTGAATAAAATCTTTGTTTTGCTGGGACAATTGATGCTGGTAAGCTGGGGCTGAAAAATCAGCTGTAAGTAACAAGAGAGCAACGTCACTGTGGTAAAATCTTCTGGAAAGCATTTCCTTGGGGTCACACAGAAGCTTTGGTTGAGAGGGGGCCCCTCATCTCAAGCTGGAAGCAGGACTTGGTAATGTGTGAGTTTCCTGTATGGTTCTGGTGTTAAAAGCATGAAGGAATCACAGAGATCAACTGAGGCTTAGCACTGTGAGAGACCAGGAAGGTCATTGGTAAAAGTGCAGTGAAGACTCCCAAGATTGCAAGGGTCATGAAGAGAATCTGAGGCTTTGCAGCAGGAGAGGTCAGAAAAGCCCCTTGGTGAAGGTGAAGCCTTGTTTCAGTGTGAACCCCAGCTTTATGGAGATGTCAGGACCACAGGATGACCACCAAGAGCAGCAGCAGGTATGGAATGGAGCTGGCCTGGGCCTGTGAGACAAGCTGTGTTCTGTGGATGGCAGTCAGTGAAGTGTAACTGCTGAAACCCTTTGGATCTCAGAAAATTGTAAGTGAATCCCAGATGTCCAGTCTTGAGCTACTTTGCTGGACTTAGGTTTTGCTAGATCTAGGTGTGCCTGATTCTTCCCTTTGAAATCAGACAGTATTTGTTTTGAATTTTACTGGAGTCCACAGTTAAGAGACTTTTAAAAGAGACTATGAAGTTTTAAGGATTTGGATTTTTAAGGACTGTGAGGCTTTTAAGACTGTACTGTCTTATGTTGTATATTAACATCATAACTCGGGGATAAGAAAAGGAAAGCTTATGGTTTAATATTAATGTATTTGTGTGTCAAGTTGACAAGGGGTCAATTGTGCTGGGTAACTTTAGTGTCAACTTGATACACCTGTGTTGAGAGAGACTCAATTGGGGAATTTCCTCCATCAGACTGGCCTGTAGCCATGTCTGTGGGATATTTTCTTGATTGCCTGGGTGATGTGGGAGAGCCCAGCCCACTATGGGTGATGCCACTTCTGGGCAGATTGTGCTGTATTGTATAAGAAAGTAGGTTGAGCATGGAGTAGGGGAGCAATCCAGTAAGCAGAGTTCCTCCATGGCCTGGGCTTCAGCTCCTTCTTCCAGGTTCCTGCCCTGAGTTTGTAACCTGGGCTTCCTAAGTGATGAACTGTGATCCAGGAGATGTAAGACAAATAAATCCTTTCCTCCCCAAGTTGTTATTGGTCATAGTAAGTTAGTATTTGCCACAGCAATTCAAAGCAAACTAGAATGCCAGCCATGGGCTTTATGTGGATGGAGCAAGCCTCACATCCAAGCAGAAAACTGTTGGTTATCCCCATAACAGTCATGCCGTTACCGTACCTATTGGCATATCTTGCCTAGGAGGTTGGTATTATAGCATGTAGTTTCCATGGCTGGGCAAGTGAATTGATGACGTTTCTTCCCCAAAAGACTGCATAACACCTTTCAACTCTGTGAAAGCTAGCTAGCAAGGAGGATGTTTCTAGATCAGTTCCAGATTGATTTCTCTATGTTCTGCAAGCCAAGCATGCTGTGTCTTCAGCAACAATGATTACTATCTACTTTATGGTATTGCCTGTGTTGTTTTAGAGGCCTAGGGGCCTCACTTAACAATAACTCATAAGGGAGTATCACACATTTGACACCAGGATTTTCATTTAATAATTCATGTCTTCTTAGGGGAGCATTGTCCTCAAATGCAGGGTATCTCCAATTTTTTAAAAAATACTTCATTATTTTTATTTTATGTGTATGAGTGTTTTGTTTGCATGTATGTAAGTGCACCATATTTGTGCAATGCCCACAGAAGCCAGAAGAAAGTGTCGGTTCCCCTGGAACTGGAGTTATGGAAGCCATAAAGGTGCTGGGATTTGAACCTGGTCCTCTGGAAGAACAGCAAGTGTTCTTAACTGCTGACCAATCTTCCCAAGTATCTCCAATTAAACTCCTTTTTGTTAATTATAGTTTTTAATTAGCTTACAAAGTAGTGCATTTCCATGAGGCTTTTTCACACATCCTTTAACCCCCAGAACTCCCTGCTACTTTCACATGTGTGTTTTACCGTCTCCTCTCCACTTAAAGCTGTTTCCCTTCCCTCCTACATCAGGCCCTTCCCAGATTCTAATCTTTACAGACAGTTCAAATTCAACACGGAAATCTAAAAATTCAAACTAGGATGTCTTTTACAGATTTTTACATAATCCGTTTCAGTTCAAATAAGCATAACAATTCTTGCTTTCTTTTGGTTTCCATTTCCTACCCCTTCACTTTCAGTCCATTTATGTCCTTAGAGAGATGAGGCTCTCATATAGATGAGCTATATATAATGAGAGCATACATTTGAGGTGAAGACAAAATAGAGCGAATGATTTGAGAGAATGATGAAAGAACAACGCCTCAAAGTCAATGGGATAGGGACCAAGCCAAACCAAAGAACGAAGGCAGAATGAGATCATTTTGATATGATGCATCTTGAAGTTCTCTCTCTCTGTGTCTTTCTGTCCTTTCTTGTTTGGCTATAGCAGAAAATTCAGCCTGGATTATCAGAAGATATACTTTTAAAGTTAATTGTACTTTGGAACGTCTGAAAGCATCCATCAAAGGGAAGAAATTTTGTTTCTCCATGTTCTTTAACTTTTCACCTATGTCTTTAGGTGACATCTGCTCTAAAAGAAGCTGGAGGGGAAAAAAGATGTCAAAGAGAGTTGTAAATCATAAAATGACATCTACCATGTGGTTCCTCTGTCACTCTTGCTAATATTGCTTAGCATTTTGAGTTTTAAAAATAACACACTTATTGAGATTTAAAACTCTGGATGTAGAATACATTTTTGAAAATAAGGCTTTTTACTATGCATAGCCAATTATAGTCCACAGAGAAAATGATGTATTTTTTTCAATACATTTTTATTATGTACTTAACTGAAGGACCTTCCCAGCGTCTTCACAGACATTCCTCTCCATCAGCAGCTGTACATAATATGCTGCTTAGGAATCTACTTAAATTTGTATTTACCTGTGAGGCTAGATTGGCTCCAGAGGACACAGTCCTTTTTTTTCCTTGAGTAAATTATACATATTTGAGGAAACTATCTAAAAACATATTTATCTCATATGGAATTCTGGTCTCCAGGGTAATTAAGACCAGTTTTTAAAAAGCATAGCCAATACACCTTAAACTCTCTCAGGTAAATAGATATATTTTATAATCATCTAAGACCGATTTCTTTTTTCCTTTCCTTCTCTTTCCTTTCCCCTGCAACTGTTACTGTGCCTCTTTTATACGCATACTTAGTAATTATTTCAATGTTTCCTTCCATGGTGCTTTTCTCTTGAGAGCCTGCACACCAATTATGCTTTCTTTCAATTCCATGCACAAGCAGTTGTACGCAGAAGAGGCACAGGCTACCCTACATATAACTTCCAGGAAAGAAGGTACTTTTGAAGAGTCAAGTTCCTCTGCATATGCATTTTTATTTGTCTTAACATTTTAAGAAGATAATTCCAATATTGTGGATCTTACAGAAATAAGAGCAGAGTTTTA
Organism: Rhizomys pruinosus; assembly: GCA_009823505.1. NCBI lineage: Eukaryota > Metazoa > Chordata > Mammalia > Rodentia > Spalacidae > Rhizomys > Rhizomys pruinosus. Next base: position 2,299,170 of record VZQC01015218.1, on the reverse strand, counting down.
TGTGCTGAGAGATGCTTAATTGAATGAATGCTGTATTCTGAGATTATATAAAAAAATGGAAGCAATACCTGAAAGTGAATGCACTACAGTACTCTCGCTATAATTATGTCCAAAATGCAACAATATGCCACAAGCATTATTAAAGCTAAGAAAATAAATGAAATTTCCTAGAAGTATTTGCTTCCTATTTAGCTACTGAGAACTTCTAATATACTCTTTACACACTGATTTCTTTGCATTTACCAAATAGCAAAAACATATAATCCACTTTTCATTATTTGTTTGTCCTATTAGGATATTGGAATGCCCACCTCCACTCACAGAAGAAAGCAGCAGAAAACTGTATCAAAAATCACTGTAGTCTGTACAAAATGCATGAGAATAGAACTAACATCCTGTGGAAAATGTGTTTTCTAGGGACAGGATGGAATGTAGGGAAGAGGATAATGCCGGGTTGTTCCCCTTCCTCTTGGTCTCTCGGGACCAATCTTCCTCGTTTCATGAAAAGGACTTATGATGTTGGTGTAAGTAAATGTCACTGCTACAAGTTCTTACACTGTGGGGCCAGGGTTCCTACTGATCTCTTCAAAGGAAAGGCAATTGGAACTAAGAATTTATCCTGCTCTACCCAGACACCCAGACACAATGAGCTTCTGAACCAAATAATCTGGGTTCAAGGCTTATGAAAAACTCCCTGTATTAAAATATTGGAGTTTGAATGAGGGTTTTCGGTTGCACTTAAACTTAAATCTAAACAGCTTTCCTGCCCAAATTTAAAGCACAGGTGACCGTAACTCCTGGTTTAGAGTACAGACCCAGATTATGCTTCTTATGGTTATAATTATTAATGGCACCCCATTCTACTCTGCCCCTGTTTAGATGACAAATGACCTCTCTGCTTATTTGAGACACAGGGACTATTTTGTTTCCTTGAATGTTTTTTGTGTTCCTATTTTGCTATGTTTATGAAGTCTATATTTTCTTTTTTACCTACTCAGATAAGTTTTAGAAAATTTGAAAAAGGACGAACCCAAAAGAAAATAGCAGCAACAATACTAGAAACCCAGGTAGGCATGGAAGGAAGTGTCTGTAGCCCTACTACTTGAGAGGTCAAGGCCAGAAGATCAGGAGTTCATAGCTAACCTTGGCTACGTAGTGAGTTCCAGGCTAGCCTGCACTATGTGAGACTCTGTTTCAAAGAAATATTCTCCCCTCCATCCCCCAAAAACCACCTGAAAAAATACCACATGTATTTTTCAGAATGATCTAGACACTATGTTAAAACACAGATTCCTCGTGCTTTTGGAGCAGGAATACATCCTACATGCTACAGTGAAAAAGGAGTTCTCAGGGCTGCCAACCTTACAGTAGAGGTTGAGTGGTAGTATATTTCTCCTACATAAAAAAAAAAACAAAACAAAACACAGATTCCTCATCCCATCTGTTCTGATTCAGTAGAAAGGAGTAGAACTAAGAAACTGTTTTAACTAGATGGACCTTAAGCTGGGTTTGAGAGTTTTACTTCCATACACATGTAAACTCCACCTACGCACGTAACCCTAACTTCTGCATTCACTCACATTTGAGGAGCATAACGATTCCTGGGTACTCTGAACACTTGATTAACGTGGTCAGCTGTGGTCTGACTAGATGGGACTTACAGGCTTGAGTGACTGTTTTCCAAGCAAATGCAGAGGGCTCAGCCTCACAACCTTGTCACGCCTGGAACTCAGGCTCATCATTTTGATGAAATTCAACCATAAAGATCAGCTCTTCTGCCAGGTACACAGACATTGCTTCAGCCAGGTGAGCTACTTGGCTGAGCCGAGGAAGCTGTTTTGAATATTTTGCAAGGACGGCTGTGAGTTTGAACTGAATGGTGGTTTGTTTTATCTGGAAGACTGATCCCAGAACAAAGAGTCACTAAGTGATGCAGCTCACCCTTCTCCCTTCCTCCATGCAGCACAGTCAAGGACACATGCCATTCAATAGCAGATCTGCTCTGCTAACACTCTCAAAGTCATTCTTCCTTCCACAGCTGTCGGAGCTCTGCATACCGTATGCATTCTTTCTGGGCACTTGATCTTCACATTCCACCAAGCAGGAGGCGCAGGCACCTGAACAAAAGGAAGCAGGAGCTCTTGGCCTCCTAAAGGTCAGGGCCGATGGCCCCTGCACACATTAAGGGACTGTCATTTACATTCTGCGGGTCACTTCTATTAGTCTTTCAAGGGCACCTGCATTTGAGGGTCTTAATTTTTCTCCCTCACATTCATCCTCACCCCTGCCACGCTGACTTGCCCTTTTCCTGTATACTATCTCGTAAGCCTGGGCTCTGTAGAAGGAAATTAAACTGTGATTTGGTATGCTAAATTACCTGAGCTAAAAACTATAATTTGCAATATTATTAAGTCATCACTGTCATGGATTTCAATTTCTTCCTGTTTAAGCCCCTAACACACAGCGTCACTCTTTGATTATCACAAAAGGAGAAAGGGGGAAATAAAAGCCCTTGGTGGCTCTACTGATGTATCATACTTGTGGGGAAAATTAAAATATTATGCTGTGACTGGAGACTTCAGCTTTGTTAAAGTAATTAAAACTTGTATATTGCTTTGAAGGTATGTAGGTTCTTGTCTGAGAGCATGTAGGGAAGACTTGGGGGTTCTCAGGTACTCTAAGCAAGTCAGGTCAGTTGTAGGAACTGGGAATTCTACACTTAGATTTTCAGAGAAATCTTAAGTTTGAGCCTGGGATGATAGGGACTTTTCCTTTGTATAACTAGCCCTTTTGGAAACATTTGTGTATGTCCTATTCTCTGGTTTCTGCCAAGAAACCTAATTCCCTTTTTATGCATATTTATCATACTACTGCTTTGAATTAGGGATAAGAATTTCGTGTAAAAGTCAGGAAAGGCTAGGTTTTGCCACAGTAATAACTCAGGGAGGCTTAACACCACAGTGCTTTTTCTCTCGATGCCATGTATGCCAGGGGTGGGTAGAACACTTTGTCCCACACTTTTGTTGTCACCTTCACCAAGCCTAAAATATTCTTCTACTTGGAATATTACCAGTCACAAAGTTGGAAGAAGTATTAACTCTTAAAACCTCTTCCTGAAAAAAGTATTGATCTATTTTGTTTGCCTTTCCCTAGCTAAACCAAGTAATTTTGAAGTAGTGTAGAAGTATAGTACTACCTCAGGCCCAGAAAGAGAAAGCTGAACTGTTTGTGCATGACCTTAATCATAACTATAAGAGTCTAGAAGTTTCATGAGTCTAAAATGAGGAAAGGAAAGAATGAGTATAAATTCACAATTCTTTTACCTTCTACCCAAATAAGTAATTCAAGCCAATAAGAATGCACTGCTTCACTCTATACTGTAATACCATTACAGAAGAAGCAAACAGATTTTAAGTCAAGGACTGTGCTGGAGAGCTTTAGAGTCAACTTGACACACAAGGGTTGAGGGAGCTTCAGCTGGGGACCTGCTTCCATCGGACTGGCCTGTGGCCATGACTGTGGAGGCATTTTCTTGATTGTTGAGTGATGTGGAAGGGCCCAGCCCACTGTGGGTGATGTCACTCTGTGCAGGTGGTCCTGTGTTGCATCAGAAATCAAGCTAAGCACAGGCCAGAAGAGCAAGCCAGTAAGCAGCTATCCTCCAAAGTCTGTAGTCCGGGTTCTTGTCCGGAGTTCCTGCCTTGGCTTCTTGAACTCTTTCCTCCCCAAATTGGTTTTGGTCAGTATTTTTGTGTGTGTGTGTGTGTGTGTGTGTGTGTGTGTGTGTGTGTGTGTGTGTGTTTTGGAGACAGGATCTCCCTGTAGCCCCAGCTGGCCTGGAACTTGCTCTGTAGACCAGACTGGCCTTGAACTCACAGAGATCCACCTGCCTCTGCCTCCCGAGTGCTGGGATTAATTAAAAGCATGCACCACCAAGCCTGGCTTGGTCAGTATTTTTATCATAGCACCTGAAGGGAAATTAGAACAGAGATTGGTAACATAGAGTGGGCTATTACTATAACAGACCTGATCCAGTTGTTTTAGAAGGTTTTGAAGCTTTGGACTAGAAAAGCTATTGAGTGTTTGAGCTTTCTTGTAAGAACTTGGAAAATAATGCTGAAAGAGTTGTAGATGATAAAGGCCTGGCTTGTGAAGTTTCAAGGGAAACAAAGACTGTCTGGGCTGTTTGTATGATATTTCGAATTGAATGTGTGGTTTCTGGTTGGCTGGAGCTAAAGATCCAGCTGTGACTGAGGCCAGAACCACTGAAGTCAAACCTTTGCCTTACTGGACAATCAATGCTGGTCAGTTGGGGCTGAAAAATCAGCTGTAAGTAACAAGAGACTAGAATCATTTGAGGTGAAATTTTCTGGGAAGTGTTTCCTCAGGATCACCACACAGAAACTGTGGTGCACAGGTACCCTGAGCCTCCGTCTCAAGCTGGAAGCAGGACTTGAGAATGTGAAGTGTCTCCTGAATGGTTTTGGTGTTGAAGGCATGAAGGGATCATGGAGAGAATCTGAGGCTTGGCACCCTGCGAGGCCAGAAAATCCCATTGGAGAAGGTGCAGCCTCAGTTCCAGTAGAGAACCCAGCATGTTGGAGATGCTTGGACCATGGGACAACCAACAAGGACAGTGGCAGGGGTAGAATGCAGCCAGCCTGAGCCTAAGAGACAAACTGTGTGTGTTGTGGGCAGTACAGCCAGAGAAGCGGAGCTGCCAAAAACCCTTTGGAGGCCAGAAGATCGTGAGTCAATCACAGATGTCCAGCCTTAAGCTACTTTGCTGGACATTGGTTTGGCTTAAGTGTACTCGATTCTTCCCTTTTGAAATAAGAGAATACTTTCTTTGTATTTTATAGAAGCCCACATTTAAGAAACTTTTAAAAGAGACTGAACTTTTAAAGTATTTGGAATTTTAAGGACTGTGGGACTTTTAAAATTGTGCTGGTTGATATTAATATTAACATATCTTGGGGACAAGAAATGGAAAGTTTGTGTTTTAAAAGTAGTGTGTTTGTGTGTCAAGTTGACAAGGGGTCAGTTGTGCTGGAAAGCTTGTTATCAACTTGACACACCTGGTTGGAGGGAGCCTCAGTTGAGGAGTTTCCTTCATTGGCCCAGCCCATAGCCATGTCTGTGGGGCACTTTCATGATTATTGTCTGATGTGGGAAGGCCCAGTCCACTGTGGGTGGTACCACTCTAGTGCAGGTGCTCCTGTATTGCAAAGGAAGCAGGCTGAACATGGGCCAGGTGAGCAAGCCAGTAAGCAGATATTCTCCATGGTCTGTGCTCAAAGACCCTGCCTTGTCTTCTCTTGATGGACTATGCTTACAAGACAATTAAACCTGATCTTCTCCAAGTTGGTTTTGGTCAGTGTTTTTTTTAATTTTTATTTATTTATGTGTATGAATGTACTGTCTACATGAAGGTTTGTGCATCTGCGTCGTGCAATGCAACAGTCAGAAGAGGGTGTCTGATTCCCCTGGAACTGGAGTTCTCCTGGAATTGGAGTTACAGACTGTTCTCAGCCACCATGTGGGTGTTGGGGATCAAACCCAGGTCCTCTGCAAGAGCAGTCAGTGCTCTTAACCGCTAAGCCATCTCTCCAGCCCCTTGGTCAGTGTTTTTATCACAGCAATTGAAGAAAAACTAGGACAGGGACCATGGATAAGACTTGGTCATGGGTTCTTGTGGCTGGTTCCTGCTCCATAACTGCTTAGGTATGGACAGACAGTAAGACAAGACAGAGGTACTCTGTAATAGCAGAAATCTGGGAACAGACAACTACAATATGCTGTTTCCTCTGTCTCCTCATCTAGTGCATTCTCTAGTTAATATAGGTTTTTTTTTTTTTTACTGAGGTACTGTCCATACTAGATCAATCTGTCTTTCAGTCAATAGTGTTAGCTTCTTCAGCTTAGATCCTAGCTTCATTGCTTACTGGCTGAATAACCCTAGATAAATTCTTTTACCCCTTTATATGAACAGTTTCAACTGAATGGTATGTATATTACCAATACTTCCTGCACAGCATTGATAAAATGTACCTATAGTTCTTGGGCCAAAGCTTCTTAGTGATTATACCAAGCAATAAATCGCCTGGTGATTTTTTTATTCACTCTAATGTAAATACTTAAAGATTCTTAACTTTAAGGAAACAAACTCTTATTCCACTGCTTGAATAAAATACTTTTTGTCCTTTTTCATCCTTCAACAGCAAGCTTTAGGGTGCAGTGCTGCATATATCTTAAGTTCTAGGAGGCACCAGATATTCATATATCTTAAATACTAAGAGGTACCAGATCTAACATACCCAGTCCCCTAGAGCAAGTAATACTGTCTGCTGAAAGGAAATATTTTTCCTTAATCTCCTTGATGGAGATTAAACTATCAAAAATGTATAGGCTAGTGAGGGTTCTGAACTTCTTTCAAGGTTGATCTAAGTATTTAAATAAAATTCGCATAACCTAATAAGACAGGGATGCTTGGAATCCAAACACAGCTCTGGGTCACAACATGAGTCAAGGACGAGAATGCTCTAGGGCCACGATTACAGCAGAAACATGAACAATAACTACAGCTCTTGACCTTTTAGCGTCGTGTCATCTTTCGGCCTTTCTGATTGTGTTGAGCACTAATGCATAGGTTGACCAGCCTTTTGAAGTTTGTCCACTGTGTACAGCCAAGGTAATGGCATCTTGTCATTACCAAGGAGAGTAATATTTCCTTGTTCATTTCAGTACTTAAAGGAAAGCTGGAAATGTGCTTGTGTGTGGAGCTCAAGAAATTGTTCTTAATGTTGTTAGTACCCACAGAGTCCCGAGACATAGAAACACTTACAATACTGATAACAATGCTCAAGATGTAAATATGTAAGGAAAGGTTGACTATATTTTCCATGGCATTCCAAGGCTATTAATAGAAGGAACAAAGGTCACAGAATAGCAGCTTGCCCTGCAGACATTTAATTCAATTCAAAATTTAAATCAACAATGCAGAGCTAAATTTTTTAGAGCAGGGAGCTAAACAGTTCAATTATTCACAGGTCTTTGTCCTATAGCCATACAGGATATGCCACCCATATAATCATAGGCAAAAGAGAAGGCCACTTTAGAAGGTTGGCAGACATGTGTATTCAGAACCATGACAAGCAATCCTGCTGAGGCACACTGTCACCCCAAACCCTATTCCTCTGCTTGTCTAGTCTGAGAAATGCTCATCAGAAAGTAAAAAAGAAACTAACTTCAAAAGTCTGTGCACTCTTAGATGAAGAGACTGGAATAAAACCCAGCACAAATTATGATTCTAATCTTCCGGGCCTAAATGGTGTAATTTGTCAGGCATATAAGATGCCTTATAGTTTCAAAAGCTCAATAATTATAGGAGAAACTCTCCCAATTCAGTTAGCAGTTAAATATCAACAGCCAATTTGAAGACCTGGAAGATCTGCCTTGGTTGCCATTTGGATCAAGTGGCTTTACCTCTTAGGAACAATAAATAAAATGGGTTATTTGGACTAGAACAAAGATCTTCAGGCTATATAGTTCATGAACCAAACACACCAGCTATGTCTGCTTCTTAAATCAAGTTTTATTGGAGTACAACTCTACCTGACTTTTATTATGTTTTATTTATCATATGTGGTGTGTGTGTGTTTGTGTGTGTGTGTGTGTGTGTGTGAGATGACAGAAGTGGAGGTCAAAGGACAACTTAAAATAGTTCTCTTTTACTACCATGTGGGTTCCAGGAATTCAACTCAAGTTATTCTTGATAGCAAGTGTGTTTTTTACCCTCTTAGCTACCTAGACACTCCTGCACCATTTTTTGTTGTTGTTAAAAAAACACATTTTTGCTATTGTTTAGGATCTGTGACTGCTTTCAAGCTTTGAGGTGGCAGAATTGAGTATTGCATCAGAAACTGTATATATGTATGTAGCCATTGACAGAGAAAAGTCAGATTCCTAGATTAGAAGCTTTCTAAGGTATCTTTCTCATGTTCACTCATGGGAAATAAGAATCCTATATTACTCCAAAAGAGTATAAGGATTTGAGGCTAGAGAGATGGCTCAGTGGTTAAGAGCACCAGCTGCCCTTGGAGAGGACCTGCTTTGATTCCCAGCACCCACATGGTGGTTAACAACCATCCATAACTCCAGTTCCAGAGGAATCTGGCCCCTCTTTTGACCTCCATAGGAAATGCATGATGCAGGTGCACTTACATACATGCAGATAATATACCCATGCACATAAAAAAATTAAAGATTATAAGAATTTGGTAAGCCAGGCATGGTAGCAACACGCCTTTAATCCCAGCACTTGGGAGGCAGAGGCAGGTGGATTTCTGTGAGTTCAAGGCCAGCCTGGTCTACATAGTGAGTTTCAGGACAGCTGAGGCTATATACAGGGAGACCCTGTCTCAAAAAGACCAAAAAAGGAAATTGAGTGATAGTTCTTAATTCCTATGTAGCAAGTGTTAGGAAGTGTTTAAAATTGTTAACTAAACAGTTAGATGACCACTCACAAAACTCTAGTAAAAGGTTTCTCCTTATGGAAGAACTAGCTGCTACCTCAATGTACTGCTAGGAAAGATATGGTAGGGAAAGAATGGCTGAGTACACATGTGACTTATGGACAGCTGAAGTAATAATACTCAGTGTGGCAGACAGTATGTCAGAGGCAAACTTTACAGCTAAATAATGGTGGTAACTCTGTTACCTGGCTATCAAGTTGATTCCTGAGCGGGATTGGAAGGCTAAGTCAGATTCCAACAAGCCAAGTGAAGGGCCCACAGATTCCAGGTCAAGGAATGGGGGATGCCTGAGAGATATTGGCAGGGCAGTGAGTGAAGGAATTTGGCTGGAGAAAAATATTATGGTTTAAGAATTATGAGTGGCAGGGTTGCAAGGTTGATGCATGCCTAGAATCTCATCATTCAAAAGAATGTTGTAGAGGGAGCACCAATTTCCTGGCCAGCCTGGGGTACATGGGGAGACTCTCTCAAGAGAAAAATTTAGTATGAAGCAAGTTGTGGAAGTTTTGTTCCCTGGTATAAGGAATGTGGAAAGTTTCTCAGTTGCATTGAAATGTACTCAAGTTTTCTAGACCTGAAGGAATTAGTACTACTAGAATAACTTACTTATCTTTATGAAACAGAATGCATTAGAGGACAAAGAAACAGGAAATTAACTTCAATTTATAGAGATGAATTTTAGCTATATCTGCACTGTTATTAGAATTATAAAAATGCTTTCTGTTTATTGTTTATATTTGTTCTTATTCCCCTTCTTGAAACTTCACTTAAGCCTACTTTGCCTAGTGTGTATAAAATTAAGTAGTACCTAATGCACAAATGTACAAGTAAACTTGTTTTCCTTGTTTTTCCCTCTATAACGACTTTAAAAGCATCATTTTACATGTACTTTAAAAATTATAATATTGTCAATATGTTCAATAATACTTATTGAGGGACTCTGTAAAAGATGGGAGAAATAAGTAAAATATGAGTTCTGTCTTTAGTCTGGAAGGGAAATAAGGAACAAATTAATAATACTCAGCTGAAGGTAATTTGAGTATTCCGGTGGAAAGCAGGGCTGATAGGGCTCTAAAAGTGTGACTGACACTATTAATTCTCTTCCCATTTGTCCATTTTCTTCTATTCTCCTGGCCACTGGAAGACTGATTTTGTATGTAATAGCAAAGATTCTGACCTAAATATTATTTTTTAAAGATCCATTGTGTCTAAGGATGGTCATCTAGTATAGTTCTGGCCAAAAGGCTGAAAGAGTATTTTCTCAGGGGAATTCTTGAAACCCTCTTAACTTTCTTGGTAAAAAGAAGACAGATTTTGCTGGCTTCATTCTTCCTCCTTTCACCTACTGTTAGTGGATGTAATGCCTAGAGCTGGTATACCCACATCCCCATTGTCAGGCAACAAATAAAAGCTTGATGGAAAAATGGAAAGTTCTTGGAGCTGAGCTGAAATGATAGCCCAAACACCTAAATCAACATCGGTAACCACCAAGTTTTGAACTTCCTGCTATAGGAGGAAAATAAACCCTGTTACCTAAACTGTTGGTGGAATATTCTGTTGTTTTTTTAAAAAGTGCTAAAAGAGTTATTGAGTAAAGTTGAATCCCTACTCACCTGTACATTTATTTCTTCAACTGTTTATTTCATTAACAAGTAGTGGTTATGCACCAGCTATGTGTCAGGCACTGAGTTATATACTGAGGATACAAAATTACTTGTATTTATATCCTCGTGGGATACACCATGATATTTTAGTATGTGAATATTACGTGCAATAATGAAATCCGGGTGAGTGACATACATGGTGCTCACCCGGATCATCACTTCAAGAGCTCCACTTGATACAATTGTTTTCTGCCATAGTGAAAAATCTTATTCGAATTTAAAAAAATACTGATTATATCGCGGATAACCAGATTTGGATAGAAAACAGGATGTAGCTTTTGTCTTCGCATGCTTCTTCTGTCACTCTAACTACACTTATCTGTTCATCCCTGTCATCTACAAAGTGACAAAGTTGATTTGAGGCCAGGAGCATCTCTTCTCTCCCTCTCTCCTCCCTATTCTCTTAGAGGAAGTGCAAAAAATAGTGCTCGCTCTGTTGGTAAAGCCAGTGTTCGTTGATGACGCCCATGTCTCACACCTGAGAGCACTCTCAAAGCTAGTGACCCTCACCTGAAGCATTATAATGCACCCATTTGGGCAACAGGTGATAATTTGTGGGTGTACTTGTCAAGAAAATAGAAAGGTAGGCTGAGTCAGTCCGAATTAAAAGTAAACAAAGGCAAGCTTCCTTTATTTATTTGTTTACTTATTTATTTATTTGGTCTTTTTGAGACAAGGTCTCCTTTTAGTCCCAGCTGGCCTGGAACTCTCTATGTAGACCAGGATGGAATTGAACTCACAGATTCACCTGCCTCTGCCTCCTGAGTGCTGGGATTAAAGGAGTGTGCTACCATATCAGACTTTATTAAGGGAAAGGAACTACGCTCTTGGGCAGAACCTAACGGAGTGAAAGGAGTGAATGAAAGGTGAAGGAAGTGAAAGGCTGGGCTGAGTCAAAGTGAAAGTTTAAGTGACAGAAGTGAAAGGCCCAGGGTAAGGCGCCTCCAGGGTGGGGTAGAGGTCTCTTATAGATCAAGAGAGGGAAGATGGTGAAAGTCCTGCAGGTGAAACTTGGATCCCTGATGTTTTTGGAATCAGGTGCTAATCCCTCCTCCCATGCCTTGCAAAGGCTTTCTTCTCATGTTTTCTCGAATGTGGGGTCCTGGGCCAGAAGAGAAGAAGGGGACCTCCAGCTCAGTGCCACCTTGGCTTTTCCTCCCAAACCCCAACCTAACAGTTTGAATGAGAATATCCCCCATAGACTCCAAATATTCGGACATTTTGTCCCTGGTTGGTGGTGCTGTTCTGGAGGTCTTAGAAGGTGTGGCCATGTGGAGGAAGCTTGTCACTGGGAATGGGCTTAGCTTGCCAGTCTCCAGTTGCTCTCTCTACTTCCTGTGCCTGCTTGAAGATGTGAAGCTCTGCTTTCTGCTCCTGCACGGGCACCTCCTACCACCATGCCTCCCCACCATGACAGATTCTAATTCCCCTGGAACTGTCAACTGTAAGGTGAAATAAACTCTTCCCTTTTATAAGTTCCCTTGGTGGTGGTGGTTCTATCACAGCAACAGAAAAGTGACTAATACAGCTGTTGGCTGTGAAGAACCTGACCATGTGGGTGTTTAGAGAAATGAGGAAGACTTTGGAAGTTTGGTCTAGAAAGGTGATAGACTGCTGTAAGCAGAGCTTAATGGGCCATTCTAGTAGGAGCCTGGAAGAAAGCAGTGGTGAGAAAAATATAGTTCCAGAGGAAAATATGGACTTAAGCAGCAACTGGGATATTTTGGCAAAGAATTTGTCTAGAGTCTGCCCACAGCCAAAATGCTTGCCTGAGGCTAATTTGAAAAGCAATGGACTGGGGGCTGGAGAGATGGCTCAGCAGTTAAGAGCACCAACTGCTCTTGCAGAGCACCCATATGGCAACTAAGAACCCTTGTTAAGCCGGGCATGCTGGCGCACTCCTTTAATCCCAGCACTCACTTGGGAGGCAGAGGCAGGCAGATCTCTGAGTTCAAGGCCAGCCTGGTCTACAGGGCTAGTTCCAGGCCAGCTGGGGGGGCTACAGGGAGACTCTGTCTCAAAAACACCAAAAAAAAAAAAAAAAAAAAAGAGCAATGGACTAATTTCTTTCATGAAGGATATTTCAAGACAACCAAATGTAGAAATGGTGGTGTGGCTATTAATGGTGGATATTATATAGATCTAGAGTGAAAGAGAGCAAATGGAGCAGACAGAAATGCAGAATGTAGTTTGGATTGGAGAAAGTACACTAGGAAGATTAATATTGGAGCCCAGCTGTGTGCTGAAGGAGAGGATCCCTGTGATAAGGAGATAAAGTGATTTAGGAAAGGCCTAGAGGTTTACAAATAAACAATGGAAAGAGTACCTTCAGGGCAAAACACACCCAGCTAAGCCTCTAACTTCTGAAAGGAAAATGCTACAAGGGTTTTCTACTCCTAGAAGTCCAAGGCAGAGAAAAGCTTCAAATGTGGTTGAAGTAGGGCAGGGTCCATCCCAAACTTTCAGCCAAACTCTGCAGTTTCACTCACGTGGTGCTGGCTTTAGAGGATTGAAAGATCCAAGAGTAAAGGGGTCATCAGTTCTGCCTTTGTGGTTTCAGAGAGCTGCTGAGGCCAGGCAGAGTGCAGCAGGGGCATCCCTGAATAAAGAAGGCCCTGATAGGCCATTGTGTGAAGCTGTGAATGTGAAGCCTGGTTGGCAGCAGAGACCCCAAGAAGACATTCGAGATGCCAGAGCCGTGAGATAGTTGACAAGGAGACCTTGTCAAATAGGCATACAGGAAGTGACACCAGCCTAAGAAAGAGATGTATGTTGCACACCAAGCTGGAGGAGCTGAGACATCTAAGCCCTTTGGAAGTCAAGTCCCAGAAGTCACACATGGGAGTTACTAGTGTTTGCCGGTTTTCAGTCTCTTCACTGCTGGTTTTCAGTCTTGTTTTGGCTCTATATTTCCTCCCTTTTGCCTCTATTCCTCCCTTTTGAAGTGGAATGTATATTCTGTTCCACTGTATGTTGAGAGTATGAAATTTGTCTTTTGATTTTACAGTAGCTTATAGTTAAGAGATTGGCCTGAGTCTCAGAAGAGTCTTTGGAGTGTAGACTTTTGAAGAGTAGTGAGATGTTAGTAGCCGGCCACAAAGGGGCTTGGCAGAGCCAAAGACTGACTGTGCTGAATTGATTAGGCGGCCAGAGGCAGCAGGGACACAAGAGACAGATAACCAGAGCTGAATCCCCTCATGCAAACTGCAGCTGAGAACAGCGGGACACGCGGCTTCTATGACACCAGTTTGCCTGAAGTGCGTGCTGAAGCTGCACCAGCACTGGACTGAGAGATCGCTAGAGCCAGCCAACCAGCTTCTTGGAGCTCCCTAGCAAGGATGACACCCCGTGCCAAGGAGCTGAATTTAGCTGTGTACAGGATTTGAAACAATATTCAAAAACTAATAGATTTTGTGGGAAAAAAAAAAAGTGAATTGAGCTTCTCTGGAAAAATATGAAACCTTGGCAACATCAGGTCTAGGCTCTCACATGGCCATGCTTAAGGGAACGGAGTAGTGCCTGCTACCTCTCTGTGGGACCTGCATTCTCACCTGACCTCCGTGTAGACATCTGTGTTTACATCCCTGATAGCCACTTGTTGGCACCCTGTCATAAAGCATTTTTCACCTTTTCCTGTCTTATCTCACCTCACTGAGCCTGCAAGTCTGTTCCACCTCCATTTCTGTCTTCCATGCTGTGTCTTCCCACTCCTTAGAATGAAATCTGTGCTTGGCATATTGTAGAATCTCTATTATATTTTTTATTGAGTTGGGCAGGGACTGTGTATTAATCTTTGTACTGCTCCCATCCAGCACACTGGACAATAGGTGTTCAAAATGGTTTCAGTGACTGAATTATTGCCTAAAGTGTATGTGTGTTTGTATAGTAGTAATAGAAAGATGTTCCTTATTGAAATTTCTTTAGTCTGACAATAAGAGAAATACTACTTCCTCAAGTTAATTAGTGGAACTGATGTTTTAATACAGTATTTTTCCTTACATTTATTTTCAGTTTAAAACTTAATGTTAAACTTTAAACAGCTCAGAGATGTTTCAGTGCCAAATGTTGGCAAAACAAAGAGGCCTCAGAAGATCTTTATGCTTCTTTGTTTGAACTGGATTCATAGGCAGCAATTCACTTCATAAGCTCACAATTCTCTTTCCACTACCTTCACAGCAAGCTTTAAAACTCCAGAGAGATAACAACAACAACAACAACAACAACAACAAACTCCAGAGAGATGCTGAGTTTGAAGCATCATTGTTCTTAACTGAATTCCAACTTCTTAACTAAAGCAAATGACAGTCATGGACCTCTATTCATTTAGTATCCCCAAGCCCAAGTAAGAAAAAAAAAAAAAAAAAAAAAAAAAAAACAACAACAACACTGAGAGCTGTTGGTGCAGATTGGGAGGGGGGCAGAGCTATTCTCTCTTTTCGCTCCTATTTTCTACTACTGAGATATAGTTAATTTCTTCCTGTAGCTTTCCTCTTTCTGGAAATTTTGCCCTCACATTTCATTCCCTTAATATCACTTGATGTCACCTTAAATCTCAAAGCATTTGTGATGTCATTTAAACATTCTTGAAATAAAGGCCCACATTTTTTAAATTCCTGTGGGCCAAATACTGAGAGAAATAAGAATGAAATCATATTTGACCCTTACAATAATCCTGAGAAAGAGGGTTCATGATGAACCACGATCTTACCAAAGAAACATTTAGAGATGATAAGGATCTCATCCAAAGTGCCATCATTAAACCACAGAGTGTGAATTCAAGACATACGAGCAATTACCTCTGTGCTATCCTAAAAACTGTTCGTACAGGTAATTTATAGAAACTTCCACCTTCCCTGCTACAGGAGTTTCCTGGCTTGGTAGCAGAGGCTGCTATTACCGAACTGTCACTGTCGTGTTTAAAAGGAGCCCAGATACAAGATGATTTAATTTTTAAATAATGCACTTAGCACTAGCAGAGCCTCCGTAGGACGCTGCCAGGTCTGAGTCCTTGAGCTTGCTGGATTTCTCTTTTGGCATATCTACAATTTTATTTTAATAAGACGCTATCTTGAATTTATCGTTAATTATTGTTATAAGAAACATCAAGTAGGTGCTGGAGAAATTGCTCAGCAATTAAGAGCTCTGGCTGTTCTTGCAGAGGACCTGGGTTTGGTTCCTAGCACCTACCTGGTGGCTAAGAACCATGTTTTAAACTACAGTTCTAGAGGGTCTGCTGCTGTCTCCTGACCTCTTTGGACACTGCATGACATGGGTATACTGACATACAGGCAGGCAATACACTCATCCACATAAATATTTTTTTAAAACATCAAGTAATTTTATTTACTAAAAGCAGGTATGTTTAAACATTGGAAGCCAAAGTGCCTTATACTAGTTAGATTTAGTTGTCAACTTGACATACTTAGGAAGAGGGAACCTCAATTGAAGAATTTTCTCCAACAGATTGACCTGTCTATGGGGCATTTTCTTAATTACTGGTTGATGTAGGAGGGTCTAGTCCACTGTGGGTGTGCCATATCTGGGCAGGTAGGCCAGAGCTTTATAAGAAAAGATGCTGAATAAGCCAGCCAGCAGCATTTTCCCATGGTCTGTACATTCCAAGTTCCTGCCTTGAGTTCTTGCTCTATCTTCTTTTGGTGAAGGATTGTGACCTGGGTGTTGTAAGCAGAAGTAAACCCTTTCCTCCCTAAGTTGCTTTTTGTAAGTTTTTGTTTTTTTTTTTAGAATAACAACAGAGAGCAAACAAAAAACATGTCTCCTGGCATCATTCTTTTTTTGACTTGAGATTTTTATTTGTGAGGGGCACTATGTGTGAGAGCCACTATGTGAGACTCCAGGTAGAAGCTAAGTACTACGTGTAACATGTCTTCAAATTTAAATTTTGACATGAGTTGTAAATAAGAGTCTTAATGAAGTTACTTCTTGCAGTTCTCTCACATTACACATAGACTGAAGATAGAGAGTAAACACACTTCAGGGAGGAAGAGGTAGTACCTAGATGACTGAGTGCTGCCCTGGGTCATCAAAGCTCTTGAGAGCTTCTCCATCAGCTTCATCTGGCCTCTCCTTGTTGTGGGTTGTTGGCTTTAACCTAGTACTTTCATTTCTCAGCCTTATACAATAGCTTGTGGAGTTCTGCATCCTGTGTCCTCACTTTCTCCAGGAAGTCTTCTTTGATTATCCTATCTCCCTGACTAATCATTACTTTGGTCAAAGTCTCTTTTGAATTAGTAGTTCCTGGATTCTCAATAACTGTGAGGTGATTTCATGTAGAATTTGTTCAGCAATGTTAGGGCACAGAAGTCCTGAGTCTCTTCAGGTACACTGTACACACAGTGGATACTTAAAAAAATATGAACTAATTGGCTAAGTGAGCAGAGACAAAGCCTCTCTCGTGAATGAAGCTTTGATGTACTTTGCAGACAACTGCCAGTGGTATCAAATGATGTTTCCATTCACATTAAAATTATGAAATCTAACAGAGTTTCTATTGCTTACAACCACATGAGATTTATTCCCAAGGGGCAGCTTGTTCACTGGGAAAACCTGACTCAGCAGGTCTAAATTACTCATTTTGAGCTACTTAACTTCTAAATTTCCTTATTCAGTGGCTTAAACTCGACTTTAGTACTGCCTGCACTCAAAAAATTTGCATTTAATTGCAGTAGTAGCATGATTTCCTGTTGGTATCTGAAACATATTCATTATCAGTGTCAGTCTTACATTGAGAGAGTTGGGTTATTTGTATCTAAGGAATCAAATTCAACAAAGATAACTGAAGGCATGCAAGTAAGATTTTTTTCACATTTTATTGTAAGAATATGCAGCCTGTACATACACAAATTCAGATCCTTGGCAAATCATATTTTCACTGGCTGTTTGTCTAGAGATAAATGGATATGTGTAGAGAAAGTTATTTTAAGAATGATAAGTCAACATGAATTTTATTTTTGAAATGTATATATACATATACTTTGAATATGTGTATGATTCAAGAAAATATTGTGTCTGGCAAAGTACTTGCTGTAGCTTTTTATATGATGAAGTGATTTGAGCCTTATAAAAATTTATTTCAAACTATCTTAAACCTTATTCCAAATTAAAGAACATCAAAATCTCATTATAGGTTTATGACTACAGGGTTAAGATCTAAGTTTGAGATACCAGCTTGCTGGGTGTGCATTCCTTGGATTATCCATTTTATTTATTAAGACTAAGTTATCTTCCAATTGGAATGTCATGCCATTGGGGAGTCATATGCAAGTTAATACCCTTTGGTATTCCAGGTTATTCTTGAATTAAGAACAATGTTGTCTAGACCTACTGGTTACTGATGCAGTAGTTTTAATCAGAACCAGAAAGGCACTGGCTCCTATGTGAACAAATGTTGATTTCATGATTCCTTTGTCCTGTTCATCAAACCACATTCTTGCTAATGTGTTTGTGAAACAGTAAAATTTTCTCTCTTCAAAGGTGGAAGGTTGCCCACTTAGGATTGATGTATTTTGAAGATGGATAGTGACCTTTGAAAGGCATTCATTAATCACAACTGAGCTGCAACTATAAAATGAACTGAATAAATGAGATAAACCTTTACCAAATTTTAAACCCAATTCTCACCTAAAATACTTGGGCCATCAAAGAAGAACTGTTCTTTTGACTTAAATTACCAGGAAATATCATGCTGATTTTCCTCCCCACTGATTATGCAGAAATATGAACATAAAGCTATTGGTGCTGTTGAAAAGATCACATATGTTTTAACTAGGGAAAGATGACAGGGTGATCAGAAACCACACCTGTGAGACATCTGTAGCCTAAGAGAGCAGACTAATGAAATGCTATTAGGGACTGGTGGATATAATCCTAGACTACATACTAGCTTTTCAGCGAGGGCGGAGCCATGAAAAAAGATAGTAGCTTCAAACCTATAAGAACAATCACTGTCACTGCCCCTGAGGGGTTTTAAACCCCTTTTCTCATCAGAAAAATCCTCTACTAGCACACATACATAATGGACAAAATAAGAGGATAGCAAAAATCAATCGGGGCCATCTCAGGCTATAGACAATTGTTTTCTGAATTGAGTACAAGAAGAGGTGAGTGACTGCAACAATCAAGGAGGGCTTCTGGTAAGCAATGAAGAATGGGTGGAAATCACCCACATGGAGAGAAGGCAGGGGATATTTTGGGTATAGTGCTAAGCATGGAGACAGCCTAGGAAATAGAATGTGTAGTCAGAATGCTCACCCTTGACCTTCTTGTTAGCGTTAAGTGTGGTCAACATGTTCAGATCCAAACACTTTGTATTAAGCAAGGTGCTTATTTCATGTTTTTTAAAATTTTTTAAATTTATTTTTAATAATAAGTAATATGTAATGAATACAAGCATCCTTCATGTAAAACCAATTTGCACGCAGCTATACACAAACTTATACAGCTCGAGGTCCCCATTGTCCAGCTGGAGGGGCTTATATGTACTATCATGTTGATCAAATAAAATTCCAGTCTATTGCTTTGCTTCTTGCCCACTTGTATCCCTTTTCTAAAGTCTAGGAAACAATCTGTGGAAGAGGGGGCGTGGTAGAATGTAAGGGCTGCAACTGGGGTGAATTACAAAACTTCATATGTTTTAAATATGGGAATGACATAAATTGCAGTGTTCTAGGGATGCTGGAGGATTCAGTTAAAGAATTAGTGAAGGCAGCCTGCTCAAGAGACTGCAGTGGTAAATGAAAAAGAGTTACAGAAACGCTAAATCCTCATAAATGATCTAGAAAATGCTAATTATCTACAAAGCTTCAGATGTTATCTGTGAATCAAATTATCAGACTATAATTTGTAATGTATCTGCAGTTTACCATAAGTGCCACTAGGTGGTGAACGTGCTTTATTCATGACTTGAGAATATGGGCTTCTCTTTTAGTGAATGGGAATGTAGCTAATTTTGAGAATTCAAGTTCTAATTAAATCAAATTGGATTTTCTATTAGTGAAATATAACCTCCTAACTTATATAGCTAGTTAATAAAAGAAGCTGAAGTGTTCCTCAATGGCAATTTCAAACATAAAAGAACCTGTATGAAAAATTGAAGCTATCTAAATAAAACTCCTACAGGACTCTCTATTTTATTTTATTATTTTCTATTCAGTACCCACTCAGGAGACAACTTATTATTCAAATATTGACAAGTGTCTTTGGCAATAAATGACATCAAATCATTTGGATGCTTACATTTGGAAATTCTATTATATTCTAATATCTGAGCTGATGTCTCTGGGTTGGATTCTATTTCTTCTAGTTAGTTTGTTCTTTCTAATAGGTAAAGCTGATAATTTGATACTACCCTCATCTGGGAATGCTTCCTCTACCACCAGGAAGCCCAATGAAAGTATGCTATTTGAATTATCTCCTCTAAATGTTGTGCCTGACACTGAGGATCAGAGCAAGGTCCATGTCTACTGTGGTGAGAGCACTCTATACCTGGACCTGGTATGACACCACCAAACACAGAATAGGCACACAATAAATTAATGAACATTTTCTGCTTGTCAAAAAATAACTCAGAAATAGAGTCTTACAGCTCCCAGAACCTTGCTTATATGAACTTACAGCAATGGTGGCACCATGCAACAAGACCCATGCAAGCTCAACAGAAAAACCTAGCATAGAACTGTGGAAATGGGCAGCAGGTCCCAGTCTTAACTGAAAGAACTATTAGGCAGCTAATTACTGTTGGGCGAGGAAAAGCTGATCTTCTTTAAGGGAGTGACGCTAAATAGAGCCCAGTGGATAAACTTGTACTGAGTGACATCTGGGGGACACTAACTTGACCTTAACATAAATGACAGAATGCATGAAATCCAATAAGGGGAGAGGTTATGGGAGGGCGCTGCTGAGGATGGATTATAAAGATGATTAAGATGTTGTGAACGAAATACACAAAATTCAATGAAAATATACAAAAAAAAAAACCCCTTAGGTTCCTTTCCATGCATTCTCATTAAGTTAGCCTTGACTATTATTTTTGCCAATCATTCAGGGTTTCCCTATTACATTCTGAAACTTAGGTTTACCCCTAGTACATTCCAAGCCTCATCCCAAGAAGGTCAGCAATTTTCACATATGCTTTGTAAAACACTCTTTCATTTAAAAAATCTGTGAATGCAAGTGTGTGTGTGTGTGTGTGTGTGTGTGTGTGTGTGTGTTCAGGAGACATGGAAATTTGGCATTAATCTTTCTACATTAAGCAAGATTATGATTTTGATTACACTGAATTTTAGAGATTATATATTGCTTAGACTTATCTACATAAAGATGGACATGCACATATCTAATAATCACATAGGGTATTTGAATTATGCTGCCATAGTGATATTATAACTGTTAGTAGTAATTTCTATATGTAATTGAGTGTTTACAATAACCAAGTTATGCAAACATTTTATAGATAAAGAAACTGAGGGTCAGGGTGGGGCATATAGCTCAGTGATATAAGAATTCCCTAGCATATGCAAGGCCCTGGGTTCAAACCCACTAGAAGGAGAAAATGTAGCGAAGTTCAGATAAAGTAAAGCACATGAAAGCAGACAGGTAGCAAAGTCCAAACTTGGGCCAGTGAGCTGTGACCAAGGTCTGCACACCAGGCTATCAGGCAGCATAGCCTGTGCCCTTCACTGGAATGCATACTGCCCTTAATACTACTTTGTAGAATGTTCTGCTTTAAAATCCATTCAAAGCAGGAAAATAAAAACATGTAGTTAGAATGTAGTTAGAATCATAGAGACAGACCCTGTAGATCTTCCCAAGCCACTACTGTGCATCTCCAAATATTACTGGAAGAGAGAAGACACATCTGTGGTGTCACCTGGCTAGGAAACGGATACCTCCATGTCTTCCCGGCAGGAGTGGAAGCTGTACAATCTCTCTTGGAAGGCAATTTGGCAGCAGGTACACAAATTACAAAAAACATAAATCCTTTGGCCAAACAATTCCACCTCCAGTACTTTATCCTTCAGCTACACCTACACGTGTGAATAATCACATACCAAGGGTAATCTCTCCTCTACTTTTTGTGATAATAAACTATATATATTAAAAAAGTTAAGGGTCTATGAAGGGACGTCTGATTGAATAAATCATGAGATGTCTATACTACCAGCCATTATGCAACTAAAAATTTTGAAGATTCTAAAATTACTATGGAACAATTTTCAATATATAGTTAAGTAGTAAGAATTGGACATGGTGATGTTATGCCACTACCTATGCCCCATGGGAAAAAATGGGAAAGCAAAACATTCATACCTGCATTGTGCAACTGTGCAGGAAACAAACTGTATAAGAATACATAAGAAACTGGATGATACTCTTTGTATCCAGGGAGGGAAACAAATTGTCTCAAATCTAGGGAGCAAAAGAAAGGCTTTTCTATACCAGTTTGAGCATGTATCATCTAATTGTTGAAACCTTACTTTAAAAAACATTATAAAACGTGTATTCTTCAATCTCACATTTATATTCTGAAACCTTGTCTTGAAGAGATTATAAAATATATGTCAAGAACTTTTATGCAGTGCTGTCTTTTGCACTGATTTTAAAACTATGAAGAAAAGCAATAATATGTTCAGTATTTGGAAATTAAAAGCTAGAAATATGTGCATTTATGTATATCACTATTACTTAGGTAAATGCAACAAATTTATATGTTTTGTATCAATGATTTCAGGTTAAGCCTAACTATGGTCCATTCCATAGACAGATCTGACATTGTACTTCATGCATAATCATCACACAAAAGTTACACAAAATATAACACATAGAAAAGAGACTGGGGCTGGAGAGATGGCCTAGCAGTTAAAAGCGCCAACTGCTCTTGCAGAGGACCTGGGTTCAATGCCCAGCACCCATATAGCGGCTGAGAACCATCTTTAACTCCAGTTCCAGGGGAATCTGACACCCTCTTCTGACCTCCACGGCATTGCACGACACGGGCACACAAACCTACATGCAGACAGTACATCCATACACATAAATAAATGAATAATAAAAAAAGAAAAGAGTGGAATGATATATCCTAAAATGTTAATGGTGTTTACTATTGATTTTTACTTCTGTTTTATTTTTTTATTTTCCACAATGAAGTTATTATTTTATGATTTGGAAGAGGTATGAAAAGTGCCATAAGATTGCATCCTAAAAAATTCATCTCTTCAAGCCAGGCTTATCTATAGACGAATGAATAGCTATTTTAATGAGTACCAGTGAGCGTTTGCATCTGATCAGCAGTGCTCACAGAAATTCTGGAAAGGCTGATAGTGGTATGTAAGTGGCAGCTGGTACATTTAGTAGTGAGCATTGGAGGTACATGGGGGAGTAATTTGAATGCCGATTACAATATCACTCTACACTTAGGAGAAATCACAGAATTTGTACTCGAGTTACTTGAGCAAACAGTTATATAAACATTGAGATATTTTCTGTGATATTTACCTGATTTTGTTATCTTGACTCTTTTTTCTTTTTCTGTCTTTTTGAGACGGGGTCTCCCAGCTGTCCTAGAACTCAGTCTGTAGACCAGGCTGGCCTTGAACTCATAAAGATCCACCTGCCTCTGCCTCCCAAGTGCTGGGATTAAAGGTGTATGCCACCACACCTGGCTACCTTGACTTTGAAAAACTACTTTTATTAGTTCTTAGAGGATTTCATACAATGGGCTTGATTATGCTCATCCCAAATCCCCCCTTAATCCCTCCCTCATGCACCCACACTTCTCCACCCCCCTGATTTGTGTGTCTTAAAAAAAAACATGAATAACCCATCAACTCCAGTTTGTGCTGTCTATATACTGCTGGGTGTGGGGCCATCTACTGGAGCATGGTCTGGTTGACCTACCAGGAGCCACATCTATAAGAAAAACTGACTCTCCCTCTTCCCAAAGCCAGCAACTTTCAATAGCTCCTCATGAACCTCTTCCAACTCCACGCTAGACTCTTAACTGGGTTGATTTTAAGAAGAATGTTATTGGAGGTAATCAACTACTTTCTGATTGTATTTAAGGTCCACTTCCATAGGAGGAAGCATATGCCTAGCACTGTAAATCTGGCCAAGAACCCATGGTTGGAGTACTTACAGCCCCATGGGGTTAACCTATTACTATAATTTCCTAAATGGACACAGTATCAAACTGCCCTCTAAGTTTGTATCTTTCTACTGGAAGATTAGTATAGCTCTAAGACCTCATCAGAGAAATTTCTTCCTGCAGAGAATGCAGGAATTCATAACTGGTCAAAATGCAGAGAACAAGTGACTGGAGAGTGCTCAGCCACAAATGGGACATCTATATCACACACCTCACCAAGGTTCAGAGACCATTACAGATCAGGGGCTGGAAAGATTATAAAGCTGGAGGTTGGGGCGAACCAGTGTGAAATAGTTCCGGACAATACAGGGCTTCTGTAGTTGTTTGAGGTTTTAGCTATAGATAGATCCAGGTTCTGTTTCTCAGATTCTTGCACACTGTTTGACTTTGGGTATGGTATGTATGTTGGTACACGTGTGTGCAAGTGTGGACACTGACAGCCAAAAGCAGGTTGCTGAGTATTTTCCTCAATCAATCTCTACCTTATCTCCTTGAGACAAAGTCTCAAAGTCTTCTCACTGAATCTGGAACTTTTGGGATTTTGTTGATTAGAATGAAGGCCAGCCAGCCCCAGAAATCCTCCAGACTCTGCCCCCTGCAACTCTGGGGTGTGGGCTTGTGACAGGTATGCCTGGCTTTTACACAGGTGCTGGGGAGCTTTTTTTTTTTTTTTTTCTTTCAGCAAGTGCTTTTACCAACTGAGTCATTTTCCCAGCCCTCTGTGATTTTTTAGAAGATTGTATTTCTCTATTTGCAAAGTGAGGTTGATACTATAGGCTTTAAATAATTTGTGTATAAATTTTAATGCATAAAAGGAACTGCGGTTAGTCATAGTGGCACAACCTTTTGATCCTAGAATTTTGGAGGCTGAAGCAGGAAAATCATGAACCTGAGGTCAGCTTCAGTTATAGAGACAGACTGTCTAAACATGTTTTCTAAAAGATACCTGGATAATTAACTAATTTTTAAAAAGTCTTGGTCTAGTTAAGCTACTAAAACAGAATGCCATCTGTGGGTAACTTCTAAATAGTGGAAATTTACTTCTCATAGTTCTGGAGACTGGAAAGACCAAGATCTAGATGCAGGCAGATTTAGTCTTATAAGCACGCCTGCCTCTAGGCTTGTAGCTGCTGTGTCCTTACATGGTGGGATGGGGAGGGGAGACTTGTGTGTCTCTTTCATGAAGACACTGATCCCATTCATGTAGGTAGAATGTTCATGACCTAATCATTTCCCAAACACTCCACCTCTACATAGTGTTTGGAGATTAGATTTAAAATGTTCACAAATGCTTAGTGTCTAGCACTCTCTCTGGATGATTTGACTAAAGTCAGTCAAATTTTTAAACCAACAGAGCATAAAGAAAAAAACCTTCAGATCGATGAGACAGAATAAAATCATAGCAATCAGCAATGTTAAGCTACATTGCCTGTTAAATTCTTCCTGTAATTAACAATTCTGTCTTTAATTTTCCTTAGAAACTTTAAACTGTGATACTTCTCCTTTATTGATGAAACTCACAGGGAAATTTGCCAATAGGTGGTTCTCTATAAAATGACCTTAATATGTTGTCATATTTTAAAGTTTGGTCATCATCTCTTCTAAATTAAAATAAACATGTTCATTTACAAAAGAAAAATATTTAACCAATTCTCAGAAAGAGAAACAAAATAAGAATGCAGGGGCTGGAGAGATGGCTCAGTGATTGAGAGTGCTCGCTTCTTGCACAGAGGACCTGAATTTGGTTCTTAGCAGCCATACCAAGGGGCTCCAATTGCCAGGAATTCCAGCTCCAGGGGATTCAACAACCCTTTCTGGCCTCCATAGACACACACACACACACACACACACACACACACACACAATCAGTTTAACAAAATGAACAATAAATGTAATGTCAATTTACACCACTGTTTCCCCAGCTCCTGGCTATGTGTCCACCTAGGGGGCACTACTTCTGTTTGATTTCTGTAGAGCAGCAGTTTGGCTCAGCTAAAATATCTAATTCCTAATATTGGTATATGCACCCAAAAGTTACACACACAAACCCGAAGGTTCAAAACAATTTGTATCAACTCTGTACAGTGTGTTTGAGGAAGAACAGACTGGTCAGGGAGCATTCTATTTTTTTTTTTTTTTCACACACCTTCGGGCCACATCCTGCCTTGGGTTCATTGTCTCAGCCTTCAGTGCCACATAATCAAGACTTTGTCAACCATTCTACAGATTACACAGCTTACTGTGGTTATATGATGGGTCCATGGAGAACCTGGCTTACACAGCCAGCCCAAGTTTGATCCAGACCTGATATTTCTCATGCCAAACTTTTACTATTGCTTTGAAGTTTTTTTTTAATTTTATTTATTTATTTTTTTTATGTGTATGAATGTACTGCCTGCATCTAGATGGGAGGCTGAAGGTTTTTTTTTTTTTTTTAAACAATAAGGGGGCTGGAGAGGTGGCTCAGTGGCCAAGAGCACCAGCTGCTCTCCCAGAGGACCTGGGTCTGGCTCTCAGCACCCACATGGCAGATATCAATCCATCGGTAACTGCAGTTCCAGTGATCTGACACGCTCTTCTGATCTCCATGGGCATTGCATGTCACGGGTGCACTTACATACACGCAGGCAATACACTCATACACATAAAATTAAAATAATAAAATATTTAAAAATTACTCATAAAATAAAACAATAAGAACACTTCTCCTCCCTCCTTTTTCCTCCCTCCTCCTCTCCCTCTTCCTCCTCCTCCTCCTCTTTCTCCTTCAATGAAATTTGACATTGACAAGGCTGTACTCTGAATGGGCCCTAAAATTCATGCCCAAAAATGTATTCATCAGTGTGATGATAGTAAGAGGTGGGGCCTTTAGGAAATAATTAATGGGATTAATGACCTTATAAAAGAAAAGCAAAGGAGATATTGATCCAATGTGATAACATAGTGTTTACCTACTCTTGAGAACACAGTAACAACGAACAATCTTGGAAGCAGAAAGAACCAGCCCTCACCAGACAGTCAACCCCTCCAGCTTTGACCTTCGAGGGTGAGCAATATATCTTTCTGTTGTTTACAGATTATGCCGTCTGTGGTATTTTTGCTATAGCAGCATAAATGGATTAAGATGGCATTATAGTTTGAGTGTGAAATGTCTCCTTTAGGCTCATGTGTTTGAATACTCACTTGGTCCCTAGCGGGTGGCACCCTACATCTCTGTCTGAAGGCATATCCTTTGACATGGAATAACAGCTTTGCCTGGCCAAGCTCTATCCAAGCCCGGCATTGGGCTTCCATCCCAAGTCCCAGAGCCTCAAAGCTGTGCAGGAGACAGGCTAACTCCTTGGATCCCTGGCTTAGGATAAACTACTGCCATTCAGACTTCAGCTGGTCCCTGTTTCCCAGTGGTTTTGCTGTAGCTGTGCCTCCCTTCTTTTGTTTGTTTGTGTGTGTGTGTGTGTGTGTGTGTGTGTGTGTGTTGGATGTGTACATACACTTATCCACGTGTATGTACACATGTTCTAGTTACTTTCTATGCTGTGACAGAAACCAACTTAGGGAGGATAGGGTTTGTTTGGCTTATGCTCCCGGGTCACAGTTCATCACTGAGGGAGCCCCAGGTAGGAACTTAGTGCAGAAACCTGGAAACAGGAGCTGAAGCACAGACCATGGAGGAATGCTGCTTACTGGCTTGCTCCAGGGAGGATTCTTAAACAGAATCAGTTAAATGCTTATATATGTCTGATATCATAGGCACAAAAATTAGGTAAGAAAAGTTAGTATTTGTTGTAGTCCATCTTCTAACATAAACAACAATTATTGTAACAATAATAGTACTAACAAAATGGCAAAAAAAAAAAAACTTTGGAACTTATGATAAACCAAACAGTGGTCTTACTGTTTTAAGAATTTGGGATTAAGCTACTATATTGGATTCAAAACAATCTTAAATCACTCCGAGTACACAGTGATTTATTCAGATCTGCAAGAAGGTCTTCCTGGGATGTATTCTTTTTTTTAATTTAATTTTATTTATTTTTGTATGTGTATAAATGTACTGTCTGCATGCAAGTTTGTGCACCCGTGTCGTCCAATGCCGCAGAGGTCAGAAGAGGGTGTCGGACTCCCCTGGAACTGGAGTTCTCCTGGAATTGAAGTTTCAGGCGGTTCTCGGCCGCCATGTGGGTGCTGGGGCTCGAACCCGGGTCCTCTGTAAGAGTGGTCGGCGCTCTTAACCGCTAGGCCATCTCTTAAAGAGAGGCACTGGCAGACCATCTCCTCATGCCATGGCACTATTCCCAATATCTTTCTATTAAAGAATTTTCCCCTTAACATTTTTAATGTGTGGACTTGAATTTATCTCAGTCAAGTTCCTTCAGCTTGTCTGCCATGTATCTCATGTGTTTGACTAGAGAGGAGGTATATTTATTACTCATGACTACTTTCTGCCTGATACCATTTTTATGTAACCACAAATATATGTTTATAAATATATAAAATAGGTATACAGATCAAGCATTTGTTGATAATTAATGATGAAGAAATTATTTTGAGGGGCTGGAGAGACGGCTCAGAGTTTGAGAGCACCCACATGGCGGCTAAGAACTATCTTTAAGCCAGGCGTGGTGGTGCACGCCTTTAATCCTAGCATTCCGGAGGCAGAGGCAGGCGGGTCTCTGTGAGTTCAAGGCCAGCCTGGTCTACAGAGTGAGTTCCAGGCCAGCTGGGGCTATAGGGAGACCTTGTCTCAAAAAAAAAAAAAAAAAAAAAAAAATTATTTTGAAATAATTCCTTGGTATATGTATTAGTCACTTTTCTGTTGCTGTGATAAACCACCATGACCAAGGGAACTTATAAAAGGAAGAGTTTATTTGAGCTTATGATTGATGGTTCCAGGGAATCAGAGTCCATAGTGGCAGGAGGCATAGTGGCTGGGGTAGGAGCAAAAAGCCGAGGTTCATATCTTGCAAAGAGCACAGGAAGTCAAGAGAGAGAGACTGGAGACTGGCAAGGCTTGTTGAACTCACTAAGCCCGCCCCCAATGACATACTTCCTCCAGCATGGCCACACCTTCTAAGACCTCCCAGAACAGTGCCACCAACTGGGGACAAAATGTCTGAATACTTAAAGCCTATGGGGGACACTCTCATTCAAACCACCACATTATATCTATAATTTTACCATTTATTAAAGACTAAAGCAAAATTTCAAACTAATGAGAAGGATTTGCTTATTGTTACATAATTAAATACTGTAGTGTGTAGAGAATCTTCAGTGTTTTTCAGAGTTTATCAATATTTTGATTTTTATTATCATCATTTTTTAGAACACTGTTTCACATAAATATGTAGTACAAATGGTAGGAGTATGTTTAGAACCATTTCAGGAATGGTTGGAAATTCTGTCCTAATCTCAAGTGAAAATTCATTTAATGATTTTTTTTTTTTTATGAAACTGAAGTCAATATTTCAAAAAGCAATTTTTTTGTCTTATTTTATTTTTTGGCCAGTTACATACTCAGTATGTAACTAGTAATGCTTCTGAATTTCTTATACTTTGCTTTTGCTACTGAGTGTTGGAATTACAGGCATGTGCTCCCATGCCTAGTTTATGTGGCACTGGGGATCCAACCCCCAGCCTCCTGTATAGTAGGCTAAGCACTTTGCCAACTACGCTATATATCCCTAGCCTCTCAAAGAGCAATGTCTAAAATCAAACATTCTAAAATACAATATAGGGGCTGGAGAGATAGCCTAGCAGTTAAGAGCGCTGACCGCTCTTGCAGAGGACCCGGGTTCAATCCCCAGCACCCACATGGCGGCCGAGAACCGTCTGAAACTCCAATTCCAGGAGAACTCCAGTTCCAGGGGAATCCGAGACCCTCTTCTGACCTCTGCGGCATTGCACGTCACAGGTGCACAAACTTGCATGCAGACAATACATTCATACACATACAGAAATAAATAAAAATTAAAAAAAAATAAAAATATAAAATACAATATAATCCAATGATATATTAATATGATTACTATATGTTAAATAATCACAGGAGGAAGATACAAAGCCATAATTAAACCACTGTTTCTGTAGGAGCAGAAAACTTTGTACCTGCAGTAAAAACACTGCAATCCATAGCATACAATAGTTTTGAGTCCAAGCTGAGGTGTTCCAGGCAGCATTTATATGCTTTGATGGAAAGTGTGCATATTAGAAGCAAGGCTACAGTAGAGTCCTACAAAGCAACACAGGTGAGCACTGCGAGCCACACCTTGGATCTATCATGTGTTTAACTTTGAATTAATTTTTGGTCATTTTACCTTTGTAAATCTTTTACTGTTGCCAAATTATTGGTGATCATTACATTCAATTATGTGACTTCCATATGTGGGGTTGTGACCCACAATTCAAAAAGCTAGGGACTAGAGGTACTAGCATTAACTGTAATCCAAAGCTCAAAGTGTTTATGGTTTTTTAAAATAAGGATTCTCAAATGATGACATATCTATTGTAAACTCTCTTCAGAAGCACCTTGGGTAGGGCTTAGCAAGGAAGCTGGCTGTCACCCAATGAGAAGCATCCAAGTTACAGGCAGCTGCCAAAGGACTTTCATACTGTCCCATGAGCTCTATAGCCTGCAAGGCATGGCTTGGATCACTGCTTCTGTGCAGAGCTTTCTCCATCACCAACTCTTTCTAGCTACTTGGAAAATAACCCATCCTTCAGGCTGGAGAGATGACTCGGCAATTAAGAGCACTGATTGGTCTTGCAGAGAACTGGGATTTGGTTCCTAGCACTCATGTGGCAGCTAATAACCATCCATAACTCCAGTTCTAGGGGATCTGACATCTTCTCACCTCTGAAGGCATTGCATGACAGACATGTAGGCAATTACACTAATACAAATAAATTAAAAATAATGAATGTTTTTTTTTTTTAAAGAAAATAATCCATTTTCCTTATTTGATGCTAGGATCTCCTATGGAAACAAGAACAGGGTCAAGGGTCCACATGGTGAATATACGTGAGGGATGTTGATTTATTTGAAGAGCTGGAGCAAAGACAACATATTTTATTAAACCTAAAGAAGCTTGAGATGCGACCATAGTCATCCCCCTACACTTTCTGATGACCAGGTTCCAGAAATCCACAAAATCCCTTCACAATAGCAATGACTAAATTCTGTTAGGGAGCGTGAAGATAATGGGGCTGTCCATTTACCTTACAGACATGAGGACCCAACTTAAAGTCACCTGTGCCCTGGTCAAGTTCCAGATCATTTTTCCAGTTAGTTAGAAACTGTTTTGTCTCCTTAGAAATTCAAAGAGCCAGGGATAAAGAGCAAGACTTGTTAAGAAAGGAAAAATACAGAGCCATCTTTTCCTGTTCTTATGTGACAACTGTTGACTCTTTGATGACAGTGACTGCCTTTCTGGGCAGGGTGGGAAGAGGCAAGGGATTTTTCATACAAGGGGAGGGGCTTCTCCTTCCATGTGGGAAGAGTTCATTGCCTATTGAAGCCAACTCTTAAACTTTAAAAAAATTATGCCACTTTTTAAGCTTTATGAAAGGTGGTTAGATGACAGACTAGATAGATAAAATGAATAAAATGTAGTGTTATTATGACAGCGGAGGACACTAAAAATGTAAAATCAATAGTGGCTAGGGCAGTGCCTATTGGTATAACTCTCTCTGAGCCTGTGAACAGCCTGGGAAGGAACATGGTATCCCCAGTGAACAGTTTCACACCTGTCATTGTTGCCATGAACTTCAAATCCAGCCTCAGTCCTGCTAATGATTTTTTTTCTTCCTGCACTTCTGAGAAAAACAGAAGCAATTAAAATTTCCAAGCCTTGTCATCTTCCTATCAGCAAGGCTAAGACCTACTTTCTCTCCTCTCCTCTCTGGTCACATGGCAAGATCGGTCTGTTTTCCCCTCGGTCACATCCCTTTACAAACACCTTTCAGGCCAGGCGTGGTGGCACATGCCTTTAATCCCAGCACTCAGGAGGCAGAGATAGGTGGATCTCTGTGAGGTTCAAGGCTGGCCTGGTCTACAGAGCGAGCTCCAGGACACCTGGTACTAAAAGGGAGACCCTGTCTCAAAAATACCAAAAAAAGTGTAAAAAACAAACACCTTTCAGTCACAGTTCATGCCTCTTCTCCTCGCCGTGCTTTCTCCTCAGCTAGATCATCCCAACGGCAGGAAAATGTGCTCCACGCCAGCCCTGTGCAAAACTGAATGTGCATATGAATCTCTGAGAGTTTTGTTTAAAAAGATATCATGATTAGAACTGGAAGGCTCTGGTTGTTCCCTCCCTCCCTCCCCTCCTCCCTCCCTCCCTCCCTCCCTCTTTCCCACCCTCTCTTCCATCTTCCCTCCCTCTCTTTCCCTCCTTCCTCCCCCCCTTTCTTTTTCTTTCATGATAGAACCCAGGGCCTTATACATGGCTAGGCAAGTGCACTGCCTTGGAGCTATATCTCTAGGAGATTCTACTGTTCCTTACCATTAGAACAAAAGAAAGAAACCTGTCTTAACTCTACATGTCTACTTTCAAACTCTCTATTTCTTTTTAAAATTTTTATTATTTTATAATTTTTATGTGTAAGACTGTTTTGTCTATGTGCATGACAGTACACATATGTCTTGCAATGTCAATGGAGGCCAGAAGAGAGCATCGGATCCCCTGGAACTGGAATTATGGAAGGTTGTTAGCCGCCATGTGGGTGATGGGACCCCAGTCCAGCTCCTCTGCAAGAGCACCCAGTGCTCTTAACTACTGAGCAATCTCTCTAGCTCTTCTCTCCCTATTTTTGGGCAACCTTTCAGAGTCATACTCTTTGAGAGGTGTTTTGTAGAGTATATTCACTTTGTCAAGTACACATATCCCTTACTCCAAAGCTTCCATACCCCAAACCCATCCCTATCACTGAACTGAAGTTACTAATTTTAGGATCACAGTATGGTGCTGGAGAGATGGCTCAGCAGTTAAGAGCATTGGCAGCCCTTAGAGAGGATCTGGGTTCAATTCCTAGCACCCATTTGGTGGCTAACAACTGTCTGTAACCCCAGTTCCAGCAGATCTGACACCTTCTTCTGATCTCCATGGGCACTGCACAACATGAGCACACCTACCTACCTAGGCAGGCATTATACTCATACACATGAAATAAAAATAAAGAATAAAAATAAAAACAAAAATAAGATCACAGTATTCACTTACCAGATCCACTGGTGCTTTTCTGGAGGTTATCCTTTCTTCTTTCTTGAAATGCTTTCTTTCACTTGACTCTCAAGCTATACCTCGTGACCTAACTCACATATCCTTCAATGAAATAACACATCCTGGCTGCCCAACAGATGTCTGCAAGTTTCATGATCTGAACAGAGCTCTTTATCTGCCTTTTGTCTAAGTATTCTCTCTCTACTGTTTCTTGAATTACTAAAATCTGGTTCCTTTATCCAGTTGTCAAAGGCAAAAAATGTAGGTACTTCCTGGATTTCTCTCATCCCACCTGTGAGATCTAATCTAGTATTATGATTGTGTTTCTAAATTATGATTCTATATACTCTGCTCTTAGTTCTCATCCTTCTTCAGACAACTATGAAGTCTCTTGCTTTTTCCTTTATGATATCTAAGATATTCTAGGATATTTCTTAGAGTATATAATTCTCTTGATTGGAATACTGCTATGGTTTCCCATCACACCAAGAATAAAATTGCCACTGTTCTCTGGCTCACAAGGTCTCTTCTGTGGCGTGGCTACTTCCCTGACACCGTCCTATGAGGCTCTCCTCACCATGCCTAGGCTTCTGTGGTGGTTTGAATGAGAATGTCCCCCATAAGCTTTAAGTATTCAGACATTTTGTCCCCAACTGGTGGCACTGTTCTGGGAGGTCTTAGAAGGTGTGGTCATGCTGGAGGAAGTATGTCATCGGGGGCTTAGTGAGTTTAACAAGCCTTGCCAGTTTCCAGTCTTTCTTTCTCTCTCTCTCTCTCTCTCTCTCTCTCTCTCTCTCTCTCTCTCGACTTCCTGTACTCATTGCGAGATGTGAACCTTGGCTTTCTGCTCCAGCCCTGGCCACCATGCCTCCTGCCACAATGGA
This sequence comes from Rhizomys pruinosus, assembly GCA_009823505.1. Lineage (NCBI taxonomy): Eukaryota > Metazoa > Chordata > Mammalia > Rodentia > Spalacidae > Rhizomys > Rhizomys pruinosus. Next base: position 2,265,708 of record VZQC01015218.1, on the reverse strand, counting down.
CTCTAATTCCCTGGAAGCTTGAATAAACTCTTCTTTTTATAAGTTCCCTTGGTCATGGTGGTCTTATCACAGCAACAGAAAAGTGACTAATACAGCTTCATACCAGCTCCAGTAAGAGGAACTTGTTTTCTACTTAGTACATGTGCATTATGGCTACCACTTCCTGATCTACTGGTTAAATTGGCTGGCAATTTGCACCTAGTGCTGTCCATTGCCTGTTTGCTTCCTGGTTGACCCTTACCACCTTCTCCCTGCAAACCACAGTAGGAGACTGGATGGAGGCAGACAATGGAATGAAGGAGAAAATAAGGGAATCCCCCACATATCTCTCCATGCTGCTGGGGGTATTTGCCAGTGTTGACTAGGTGCCTGGATCTCCTGTGGTTCAGCTGCCCACCAGACAGAACCCTTCATAATCGCAAATGCTGCCAAGCCCTCCATAGCTCTGGCTCCTGCCATGTGGTTGGACCATGTCATCCATTTTGGCTTCAGTAGCATGACTTCCCTCTCATAATGGTTTCCTATCCTAATGAGGGGTGCTTTCCCCTATGAGCCTCATTTTCCATCACCTGTCCAGACATTCTCCTACATAAACTTTCCATTGGTTGAAATGCCTAGAATAGTTTTTATTTTCTTAGTAATTCTTAATTCTAAAGCTCTCCTTTGGAGCTACCCTCCCTGACCACTATGTCCCTCTCTAGTACATGTATGCAGTCACTTCACAAAACTTCACTGTCTGCTGTTTTCCTTGCTTATTTATTGTGTTTTGGTTTGGTGCTGTATCATGGCATCTAGTATCCTCAGGGCTTATGACAGTGTCTCATACTAGTCATTATTTATCAAGTCAATGAATAGAAAAGATTTAGCTAAAGAGTACTTTTAAAATGGAGAAGTGATGTGAGTTAAGCAAGTGATAATCAATACAAATTCCCAAAAAAAAACAAAGGTCTGAGAGAAGGGGAGGGGGAGGATGTTACCCTTTGGGAAGAAAGACAATTAGTGGGTAGAAGGAAACCAATATTTATATAACATCTCTAATGTACCAGTTAACACTGTTAGATAGACATAGTCTATCATAAGGAAATGGAGTATCTGAGAGTTTGTAAAACAGCACAGGCAGATTCAAGGTTACAACACCTATCTGCCTGACAAGGACAAGCCCAGGAAAGTACATAGCCGTAATCCATGCCCATCCCATTCCATTTTAAATATAGATTCATAAGCTACCATTTCTGTGTCAGGTTTCTTTTTTATCACTGTGACAAATATCTGTTACAAAGGAGGAAAGATTAATTTTGGCCCATGGTTTCAGAGATGTTGGTCCTTGGTGTGTGTGTGTGTGTGTGTGTGTGTGTGTGTGTGTGTGTGTGTGTGGTGTATTTGGTGTATTCCTTGATCCATGATAAAGCAGAAAATCATGGCAGAAAAGTGTGACAAAACAAAGTTGTATATACCTCATGACTGAAGGAGGATGAGAAGGGGAAAAGAGAAATGGAGACAAAGATAGAGACAGGGACACAGACAACATGAACAAGATACCTCCCTCTAACCAGGCTCTCCTCTGTCCTATTACCTCCACCAAATACCAAGCTATGAATCCATTAATAGATGGACAGTCCTCATGACTGCATGACTTTCAATGATTGGACCCACCAGCTGAAGACCAAGCCTTCAACACATGAACCTGTTGGAGGACAGAGCATTAAACTAGAATAATTTCTAAAGGACTTATTTTATGCTCTTAAACCAATAGCTATCCACTGTGAGGATCTGAGATACTTTTTCAAATCGATTACCATGTTATTTGCCCTTTTACACTCTCTTCCTCTCGCTCACCCTCTAGCTGAAAGAAATTCTGACCCCACCTTCTAAATGACTTGAGTGAACATTAGTCACATAAGTGACTAAACAAAAACATTGCCATTAGATAAATGAAGTGGGTTTTTGGGCTTTTGGTGGATGTTAAGCTCAGAATGATCAGGTTTCAGTGATTTTACCCTGCTGTGAAGAGGTTTGGGGAGTAGACCTGCCCCATATATCAGCAGTATTCTATGGAATACCAAGTTGTAATTTAGGAATGTGCTACATATGGCATCAATAGAGAAAGATGGCCTAGCTCCCTCAGAGTTCATTTTCACCACTGTTTTGTGGACTATCATTGAAGAACCCTGTGATCTTCTTAAGGAGTCCTGTTCCTGGTTCTCCACATTACACCATTAACATGATGTTTGTAGAGAACTGGGAAGAAAAGCCCTAGATGGTGGGGCAAATCACTTTTTCCTGAGGTTAACTTCCGTGGTTTAACAGATTCAAGTCAGGCCATTAACATGATTTCAACATCGCTTCTTTCCTGAATTGTTCTTAAGATTTTCCATTGTCCCTAAACATCATGTTCTCAGAACACTGAAAACATACAGCAAACAAATCACAGAAGTTTAATAGCAATAAAACTGTTGTTGCCTTCATAATCAAAAATATTATTCAGTATTTAAATGGTGATTATTTCCAGAAACTTGGCAATTGTAACCATATAAATGATAAAATTGATTCCAGTTGCAGTCCATCTTTGTTTGGAAAGGAAATACCAGTAGTGTTTGAAAAATGGATTATTAAAGACCTTGGTTTGCTAAGGTGGCTCACGTGCTTGATTTGCTAACGCAGCATCTTGTTGTGAGAGAAAAATAAGTGCAACTTTTCTCTAGCCCAGATTATTTTCACTGCAGATCCTCAGAGCAGGAAATAAAAAGCAGCTAATGGTTCATGGTGCATGTGGAATTAGTTTAAGCAAAGCTGAACCCTGGTCCTGATGACCGCCTCCTCTTTCCTGTGCTGTTTGGTCTATGCCGGTCTTAGAATATGTCAACAAATCTCCTTTAAGCTCAGATGGGAGAAAGGATGATGATTCTTTCTCTTTCTGTAAAGGAGTAATTTATAACAGATGTGCTTTCCCAGAAAGGTACAGTTTGTCTGGTAAAATATTTGTAAAGAAAAATAGCCTCCGGATTTCACAGAGTGATTCTTACTTAGTTTTGGAGATGTCACAAAGAGCATTGTTTTTACAATACTAACATGATTCTTTTCTCACATAATTTGATTATAATTCAAGATTAGTCTTAAGGAAGAGCCAAGTTTAAATATCTAAAACAAAATAGTGAAAAGTACCATATGTGACTCATGAATTTTTAACAGTGACCTGAAAGAAGACCAGTTTGAATCATGAGACATGGGTTATGGTGTAAGAAATTCTTTTTAACTGTTAATGACACCTTAGCTTCTCTAACCCCATCTTTCCCTATCTGTAAAATAGAACAAACACCTGCTCCTGCCATCTCGAGTGGGAAGATGAATTTCAAATGCTAAGTGACAGTCTTTAAAAAGTAAATTATTGTTTATAACGAATCCATTTAAGAGAAAAATAAGAGCATCCTGCACCTTGTGTCTATGTATATATGTATATATATTTACTTACCTACCTACCTACCTACCTACCTACCTACCTACCTACCTACCTATTGAAAGGGGAATCCTCATTTTATGAAAAATTGTGCTAATGGGCCGGAGATGTAGCTAGGTAGTAGACTTCCTGCTTAGCATGCTTGAAGGCCTGGATTCCATCCCCAGCAACATAAAAACAAAACAAAACAAAATGCTATAAAGTAGATTGGTAACAGAGCTTGCACTGTTTAAGATTAAATAATTCTGTTCCTGATTCGCCTACTAGGCTTGTTGAACAAGTTACTGATTCTAATGTAGTGTTTGACTTGCATAAGCACTGACAGACAGAATCATGTGATACACATGATAAATGATATGTGTCTTGCTTGGGTATGACCAGTGGCCTGTGGAGGACATACAACTTTTAGAGGGTAAGGAATATTGCAAACAGATGAAATTTCTATTCAGATGACATTTTTTTAAACCCTGTATCTCAGATGAGCATACATACAGCTAGAAAAAGCAGAGATTGTAGAAGTGGAAGGTAGGAGTTTTATGCACTAGATTTTCATTCTACTGCATATTCCCATTCTCTACTGCATTAGTAGAGAATGGGAATATTGTCAACTTTGAGTGAATAGGATAAGGACAATATGATTCTTAAAAAATACAAACCCACCTTTAATCCCAGCCCTATGGAGGCAAAGATATGTGGATCTCTGTGACATCAAGGCCAGCCTGGTCTATATAATCTATATAATAATTTCTAGGCAGCCTGGGACTAGGGAGACCCTGACCCCCCCCCAAAAAAAAAGATACAAACATAAAGCCACGAATTATATCATGAAGGAGAAATTTCTCTTTATGAAAATTAAAAGAAACTTTGCTTAAGGTTTTCAGTGTGCATGTGTGTGTACAAGAGAGCGTGTGTGTGTATGTGTGTGTATGTGTGTGTGTGTGTGTGTGTGTGTGTGTGTGTGTTATGTCAGAGGTAGACTAAAAAGTCTTGCTCTACTATTCTTGGCCATATCCCCTTGAGCCAGACTTGCTCACTGAACCTGAAGCATGGCTAGTGGTGAGCAAGCCCCAGAGATCTTCCTGTCTCTATCTCTCAAGGAGCCAGGTTCACAGGCACATGTGCAGCAGTTCCAAGGTTTGATGTGAGTGGTGGGTTTGATCTTTGGTTTGTGCAGCAAGTGCTGCTACCCACTGAGTCATTTCTCTAGCCCCAACATTTAAGTTTTGTAGTATTTCTTTTTCATTCTCTTTAAATTGTTACTACTACTACTACTACTACTACTACTACTACTATTTACTAAGCACCTTGCTATGTTGCAGATATTTATGGTAAATGCTTACTAACTTCATATAATAATCATGTCCCATTATTAACATTTTACAGATGGAGTCACATTTTTTCTAGATAATATAGCTAAATTAATAATGGAGGCAGCACTAGAACTAAAGTTACCAATAGCTAATTACCCAGAAATCTAGTAATTTTTAATAATATTATGATCAGGTGCATGATAAAGCATGTGATCACCCTCTTAGCTCTGCATCTGAGCCTCAACACACAGTTGAAAGTGCCAGTGGCCTGGCATGGTATACTGCTGAGCATGGACTAGCATGGGTAAGTCCACAGGAGTCCAGGACACGAGCATTATAATACAATCTAATTTTATTAATAAACATGAAGGTTCATTCTATAATTCTAATTCTGTCCTGTCCTAGCCTCTCTCTCCAAGGCTGCTCACCTACAAGGCATCTATGGAAGCCTCTGGGAAGCCACGGGGGGGTGGGGGTGGGGGTCCATGCTAGGGAGTTCCAAGAAGCCAGTTGATTGGCTGAAGTGGATCTCTCTTTTGGACCAGGGGCTGTGGTACCTCAGGCAGGCTGGTCCCGGGCAGCAGCAGTGGCCAGCAGGGTCAGTGTGCACTTCAGGCGAACCTGTGTCACAGGGGGCTCGGGGTGGGGGGGGCATGTCTGGGTGTTCTCAGCTGAGAAGTTCGCAGTGGCATCTCACAGCAGGTCCCCCACTATTGAGTGAGAGCACCCACCATTTGCACTTCCTGGCTTAAACACGCTGCAGTCAAGAATGGGGAGTGCACTGGTCCTAGGTGCTAATCTCAGGCTTGTGCCTAGGGTCCCCCCTGCATAGCAGATGGCTATCTTTCCTATCTGAGTTCATGCCTTGGTCAGGGCAGGGGACCCGGCACTGGTCATCAGGTTTTTGTGTCAATGCTGCTTATGGCCACCTAATCAATTGAGTATGGTCAGACTCTGCTGAGCCCCTCTGTGGCCAGCCTAGTGCTGAGTGCTTACCTCTAAAGCAGCCCTAAGCTGGAGCAGGCCTCTTGCTGAGTTCTAAGTTTAACATTTGCTAATTTCTTTAAGGTTATAGCATTTCACACATTATCTACTCTTAGGATCTAACTACTTCTCATTCACACTTCTGTATGCTAGCTATACTCTTTAACATATACCCACTGCTATAGTAGTGTGGCACAAATGTTATGGGAGAAACATTTTCTGATTGGATTTAAGACAAAACTCACGCCTGGTAAGGTTAATTGGTCTGGGTAGGTCATAGGCCCCATGAGAGAACCTACTATCTGCTAAACAGACATAGTATTAAACTACTCCCTAAGTACTCAGATTAGTGTATCTCTCAACCCTCATAGATTAGTGAATTCTAAACCCTCATCAGAAAAGCTTTTAGCTTTAGCTTTTGGCAGTTAACACAAAGACTCACAAATGGCCAACATGTAGAGACCGTGGAGTGTTCATCCTAAACAGGACATCTACATCACACATCTTCCTTGTGAGGCTCAGGGATCATCCTGGAAGAGCTGGCAGAAAGATATTAAGAGCCAGAGGTAGTGCATGTGTGCAGCAGAAGAGTGCTTTCTGGACTCAACATGAACTCAGGGGCTGTGATTGCATATACAATACCAGCACCATATCAAGCAAGCCAAGATCCCGGCATGGATGGAGGAGGGGGCTCATGAAGTCCCACCCTATCTGTGGAGCTACTGACAGCTGATGGCGGCTGGGGGAGGACCAGCCAACTTTCTTCAGAGATGTGGACACTGAGAAGCTACCTGCAAACATGCCAGCAACACTAAGTGCATTCAATGGGTTTGAGAGAGAGAGAGAGAGAGAGAGAGAGAGAGAGAGAGAGAGAGAGAGAATATGAATCATAGGAGGGAAAAGTGGTAGTGGGAGGATAGGGGAGGAATTGGAAGGGAGGAAAACGGGGATGGATTTGACTAAAAAATTATATGCCTGTATGAAACTCCGAAACAATTTTTAAGAAATTCAATGAAAATCTAGCCTAGTATTTGCTGTTTGGATCCAGGCATAATCTGTCTTTATCACTGAACCATAAAAGGAGTAGGATAATTTCCACCCACCAGCAAAATTCTCAAATGAAGTTTCAAATGACTGTGAAGGACAGAGATGATCCGCAACTTTAGAGTTTTTACTATTTAAAGAGTATTTACTGTTCCTTAACTTTATTTTATTTTATTTTTTGTGGTAGTGCTGGAGATTGAACCTAGGGCCTCAGCCACAGTAGACAACTACTCTAGGAAAGAGTTGTACCTTCCAGGACTCCCTACGTTATCTTTTAGATGGCAACGTGCAAGCAAAAGAACTTGGCACTAATGTTTTGCTGGGCGTGGTGGCTCACACCTTTAATCCCAGCACTCAGGAGGCAGAGGCAGGCGGATCTTTGTGAGTTCAAGGCCAGCCTGGTCTACAGAGTGAGTTCCAGGCCAGCTGGGGCTACAGAGCCTGTCTCAAAAAGACCAAAAATAAAAGGAGCTTTTAAGATGTATCTTATTTAACCTTTCCATGCTGTTTGCCTCAAAGGAAGTCTAAGGACAGGCCATGACTTGTCCTTTTGTAATCAGTGCTTTCATATTCTCAAAACCTTTCCTGGGGGCTGGATAGATGACTCAGCAGTTAAGAGCAGTGACTGTTTGGTTCCCAGCATCCCAGGGGATGTAGTGCCCTCTTCTGGCTTCTGCAGGCATTACATGACATGGGAGCACTTACAAACATGCAGATAAAAAGAGATGGCTCAGCAGTTAAGAGCACCGACTGCTCTTGCAGAGGACCCAGGTTTGATTTCCAGCATCCACATGGCAGCTAAGAACTGTCTTCAACTCCAGTTCTAGGGGAATCCGACACTCTTCTGACTTCCTCAGCTTTGCACGACATAGGTGCACCTACCTACATGCAGACAGTACACTCATACACATAAAAGATAACTAAAAATTTTAAAAAATTAAAACAAAAACAATAAAAAAAAACCTTTCCTCAATCTGTTCATTTGTCTTTTAAAGGAAACCCTGTGGGCCTCATAAATTATTATTTCAACACTTTGGGTTAACGTTGCCTTTTATACTTATTTTCCTACTGGGTTATTTGGCTTCTGCCTCTTTGGCTTGTGGAGTGGAGCGAGGCTTCTTGGCCTTTCCTTCCACTCTGAGTGCTGCAGAAGACAAGACTCCCCAGACAAATGCTCCTCTAGATTGGATACAATGTCCCCCTCTAGAAACATGTACTTCCTGTCTGCTGGCAAGGAGTAAATAAATCAAGGCTATAGTCTGATAAAGAGCTTTCAAGTACTCTAGGTCAGGTAGAAGTTTGCAAAACCACCCCCCACCCCCTTAGGCTTTGTATGATTACGTCTGAGCAGTAAGGAATTTGGCTTCAGGGAATTCTCTTCCCTGATCACAGGTATTCTGTGTCCCTGGAGACTTTCATTAAGGTTTATCCACATTTATAAGAAATTAAATATTTTCTGTACAGACTTTAACAAATAACTTTTAACTGTTAAGTTCCATGGTTAAGACCGTTTTTTTGCTGTTTTGTCAGTTTCTCATCCAATCTTTCTTTCCCTCCGGGCCTCCTGAGCACTCCCCCTTGTCCTGCTCAACGGAAGTTCTTCTCCTCAGTCCTCTCCCTGTTCTTTTCTTTCCCTTTGCTATCTTCCTTCCTTCTCTGCTCTTTCCTCACTTCTTTTGCTGTATCAATATCTTCTTCTTTTTCCCCTCCCTCCCTCCCTCCCTCCCCTCCCTCCCTCCCTCCCTCCCTGTCTTTCATTTTAATGTTTGGAGTGCCACCTGGTATTTAAAATCCTGTGGTGTACATTGTTCAACACAAGTGATATTTCTGTCCAAATTCTTGTTGCTTTGCAGTGATCTTTAACATTGCATGTAACTAATGTACAGTGGTGGTATTATTACAAACTGAATGATAGGAAATTTGTACTGAAAAGCATAAGGCTATTTTGGAGAGATGAAATGAAAACACAACCAAAACAAACAAAAAGAACAGGCAGGTATTTATTCAGGAAGGGGAAAAAAGAAACGCTAAAACAAAACAAAACAAAACAAAACCCAGAGAAGGCCTCTGCTAAGTTAGAACAGGAAGAAAAGATCTATTATTCTAAAGAATAACTGTCTAAAGTGGCATCTCACAGGTTAACAATAAACCACATGGAGAAAAAAAACAAAACTACTAAACATACAAAAAGGTTTTGCATAGCCAAAAATTCACTCTATTATTTCAAATGTTTGTTTTCGACATAACCCGAAAAGAATAAAAGTAATCTGTAATTTTATCACTCTGCTCCCCAACCCCCTCACCCCCAGTCCAGTATAGACAGTTTATTTCTGCCAGGCCTTGTACTAGCACTATTATATGTAGTAACCCTGAAAATAGATGGTTTTGAGAGCTGTTATTTGTGGGGTGGGGTGGGTAAAACAAGCTTATTGAGCACACTGCAAGGGACAGCAACAAGAGCAGTGACTGCCTGCTGTTTTTAAGGGAAAAACATGCTGTCATGTTAAATCATGTCCATCTATCTTCCCAACCTTAACTATCTCTCAAGTTTCTTCAGTGTCTCCCTGGAAAGTCCCTATATTTTAGGACTAGTATCAGGACAAGAGCCAAGGCACCAAGTAAACTGGATAGATTTGATGTAGTAGGAATTGAGTAAGACACTTAGATGAGACTCAGTAGCCAAGGACTTGGAATTGCCAAGATGCTCTCTGTGAAAATTTCAGTAGTCTAGATTTTGGGCTGAAATATAGCTTTCTATATATGAAAAAGAAAGAATGTTGGCAGAGAGAAAACATCTGATCCTTTCTGTGTGTGCCCCTATCCAGACTTTGTGTCCTATACAATATAATTTCCATAGGTTAGAGGGATAGAACTGAGCAGCATCTTACTGAATTAACTATGGAAAGTGGGGGACCAAATCATCCTTGGCATGGCACTCGAGTCACAGAACAAACACATTCCAAATGCACAGACCATATACTTATCCACAGAAAAGCTCTATGTAGTCAATGGTAAACTAGTTATGTCTCAGAAAATGTCAACCTATCAAGGACCTTTATAGGTGATACAGCAAAACTTTGAAGTATGAGTAAGATTAGCTTTCTGAATACTTTACCCAGGAAATAATGGAACCATATGCCCTGATTTGTGGGTATAGTTCTATTTTGTTTGTTATCCTGGCATAAGATTTAATAACTCCTTGCTTTCAACTCAAGACACTTTCTCAAGTCTAGAAAGTGAAATACAACCAATTTTGTAATAGTTATATTTGGAAGAAACATATTGTACATCTGCTGTGATCAATATAGCACAGGTGTTCAACAGATTTACATTCTGTGATGTCAGCGGAGTTGACAGTGGCCACTTTAGCAGGCCCCTAAGTGCATTAATGACTGAGACAAGGTATAGATCAGCATGAGGAACTAGACCCAGAGTTCACCTCCCTGATGTCTATCAGTTTGGCTTCCTGTTCCCATTCAGAAAAAAATCAATGAAAGGTGGAGATTAATGTGTCATTGTAGCTTCAAAGTCAATGAGCATGCTTCTCCATATATGTAAGTATTCCCATTAATTCTGTGGTTGGTCTTTAGGTTTTTCCAAATATCTCAAAGCTAGGAAGTAACTACTCTTTCTGGAACCTAGTGAATTTTCTTGTTTTATAGTTCATGTTTTGTACCTATTTAGGTATAATAAGCATTTTTAATTTAAAAACTGTAAAGAATCTCAAGAGTTATGCAATATAAACCTCACATGTTCTCAGATTTATAGTTGTGGCTGTTTTCATGGGTAACATTTTTTTAACATGTTCAAAAGAAATCTTAATCATGTAGTTTTTTAAGAAACCAGTCACTACCAACCTTTTGGATGATTAACTACCCCCTGGTATTTCTTTCATCCAAGCTGGTTTATAAAGGCAAGCAAAAGTGACAATAAAAGAAATGTACCAATTTATTCTCTACTAATAAAGTATTGAACATTAGGGAAAAAAGTATGAAATATTGGAATGCAACATAGAGCAATTCCATTACCCACTGCAGTTTTGGGTCATATACTAGATATAAAGAGTAATTACTTCATTGGCTGGAGACCACAAAGGAGGAATACAGAATCTGATGAAAGAGATTTTGCAATAAGATTTTACCCCAAAGTATTTGCTTCCCCAAACTTTAGCAACCTTACAGCAAACTCATCTTATTTGGGATATGGGCATGGCAGTGGCCTAGCTGTGCTAGAGAAACAAAATTGTGTGAGCTCATTTTTAAAGAATCTTAGCCAAAAATTACATGGCTACATTTGGATTTTCAAAGTGTTCATTCAAAACTGTCTTTTTTTTTCTTTAAAATATTTTATTCATTATTTTTAGAAGTTCATCTTTCTTTAATTGATGTTTTATGTATTTCATACATCATTTTTCAATTCAGTTCAGGCATATTCCCCTTTGCCTTCCCCCTCACCCCAGATTGTGCATTCTGCCATAACTGTCCTGCATCTTTCTCTCAGTCTTTTTGTTTGTTTGTTTGTTTAGGAATTCACATTTTCCTCCATTAATTTTATATTACTCTAAAATATGGATACTGTCTTTTTAATGGCTTAAATGACACACCTGTTACCCAAAGTCCCATTCTGCAGCACACTCTTGACATTAAACCTGGGTGGTTGTTTCTAATACATTTCCACTTTCTAACTTTGAATGAAATTCCTACATTTCACTTTCTTGGTGAAGATTTTGTCTTTTTTTTTTTTTTTTTTTTGTCTTTTCGAGACAGAGTCTCCCTGTAGCCCCAGCTGTCCCTGTCCTGGAACTCACCTTGTAGACCAGGCTGGCCTTGAACTCACAAAGATCCGCCTGTCTCTGCTTGGTGAAGATTTTAGCTGCATAAGTCTCAAGATGTGATCATGGGGGGTCTACATGTAAATAGTTCCCTTTAAAAAAAAAATCCCTTCTTGTTTATCCTACTGAGTTTTGGGGAGAGGACTGAAATCTTCCTGAATGATAAGAAACTCACACAATGTACCATGGAGAGAACAAACTGGCGTTAGATAGCTTACAGCACCAGTCTAAGCTGTCAGTTTACTTGGAGCCTCAGTTTCTAATGTAGGACGGAGAAAAATATATTGTAGGATAGTTGTGAGTATTGAATGAGTTATGTGAGAAGTACTTTATAGTACTCAGTGAGCATGTATTTTTATGAAAAAGCCAAAGTAAAGCCAGGTGTGGTGACACACACCTTTAATACTGGCATTCAGGAGACTGAGGCTAGCCTGGTCTATGTGAACTCCAGCTAGCTGTAGTTATAGGGAGACCTTGTCTCAAAATATCATAAACAAAAATAACAAAAAGCCAAAGTAAAAGTATGACCAGGGTGTAGTTCTAATTTATTTGTTTTTCTTTAATATTAGGAAAAATCAAGGAAATATTCTAAATGTAAAATTTTAATTGCATTGAGAAATGTTAGGCTATTGTATAGCACATTTATTCCCCATTTATTTCAAATAGATAAGTATTTCATGATTAATGACTCTAAAATATTTCCTGACTTCACAGTTAATGATTTTGTTAATTTTTTATTATATTTTTTGTTAAATTTATAAACAAAACTGTTATGGAAATATTTTCAAGTGTCTACTGAGTGAACATATTGCAAACATCACCTCAATTGTAATATTTGTTGCAAATTCTTTCCCAGTTAGCCTTTAAAACGTGGTTTTGGTGGTGCTGTAGACTAAACCCATGTACTCACACATGCTAACCACATGCTATACCATTAAACTATACCTTGGCCCAACTGTTTTAAATTTTTTATATATATATTTTTAATTTTATTTATTTTGTATGTGTATGGATGTACTGTCTGCAAGAAGGTTTGTGCACCCGTGTTATGCAATGCCGCGGAGGTCAGAAGAGGGTGTCGGATTCCCCTGGAACTGGAGTTAAAGATGGTTCTCAGCCGCCATGTGGGTGCTGGGGATCAAACCCTGGTCCTCTGCAAGAGCAGTCGGTGCTCTTAACTGCTAGGTCATCTCTCCAGCCCTCAACTGTTTTAAATTTATGATGACCTATGACAAATAGTGAATTTTTAATTTTATGAAATAATTTCTGTCATTTTTAACTGCTTGTTTTTAGAAAATACCTATTAAAAGTAGTAACTTATTTATATTGTTTCCATATAATTCATTTTTAGCTTTTTAAATTAGTTTAGAATGTATTTGGAGCTGTTTGAAGTAGAGATGGATGTACACTCTGGTGATAATTCATTTAAGGTGGAGTTTAGCATAATATTCCCTAAGTATTACGCAGTTATTTCGATTGCTCAGTAACATATTTTCTTCTATGTGATGATGCTGCTCCCCCTTTTTGGGACAGGGTCTCATGTAGCCCAGAGTTACCTTGAACTCCCTACCCAGGCCAGACAGGCCTTGAACTCCGGATCCTCCTGCCTTCATCTCCTAAGCGCTGGGACTGCAGGCATGCAGCATCACACCTGGCACCCACATGGTAGCTAACAACCATCTGTAACGGTAGCTCAGAGCGAATCTGATGCCCTCTTTTGACTCTGTGGGCACTGCAGGACATAGGTGCACTCACAGATATGCAGGCAATACACTCACACAGGAAATAAAAATACATAAAATATTAAAAAAAGAAATACTTTATCAAATTGTCTCCATTTCAATCCTCTCCAAACATAAGACTTGCTTGAAACTGCAATGAATCTATACATTTAACAAAACCCCCTAACACCCTGAATTGGAATTTATAAATATTTCTGTATTTTCATAGATTTCATTATTTTTAAAGTTTTACCTAAGTATTGTATGGTTATTTTGAAAGAACACCATGTAATCTCGAACAGGAATCTTATTCTTTTTTTTTTTTTTTTTTTTTNCTGTCTCGAAAAGACAAAAAAAAAAAAAAAAAAAGAATAAGATTCCTGTTCGAGATTACATGGTGTTCTTTCAAAATAACCATACAATACTTAGGTAAAACTTTAAAAATAATGAAATTAAAAATACAGAAATATTTATAAATTCCAATTCGGGTGTTAGGGGTGGGTTTTGTTAATGTAAGATTCATTGTCAGTTCAAGCAAGTCTTATGTTTGAGGAGGATTGAAATGGAGACCAATTGATAAAGTATTTCTTTTTTAATATTTTATGTATTTTTATTTCCTGTGTGAGTGTATTGCCTGCATATCTGTGAGTGTGCACCTATGTCCTGCAGTGCCCACAGAGTCAAAAGGGCATCAGATTCGCTCTGAGCTACCGTTACAGATGTTGGGTTAGGCTACCATGTGGGTGCAGGTGTGAGCTGCATGCCTGCAGTCCCACGCGCTTAGGAGATGAAGGCCAGGAGGAATCCGGAGTTCAAGGCCTGTCTGGCCTGGGTAGGGAGTTTCAAGGTAACTCTGGGCTACCATGAGACCCTGTCCCAAAAAGGGGGAGCAGCATCATCACATAGAAGAAAATATGTTACTGAGCAATCGAAATAACTGCGTAATACTTAGGGAATATTATGCTAAACTCCACCTTAAATGAATTATCACCAGAGTGTACATCCATCTCTACTTCAAACAGCTCCAAATACATTCTAAACTAATTTAAAAAGCTAAAAATGAGTCTCCCTGTAGCTCTAGCTGTCCTGGAATTCACTCTGTAGACCAGGCTGGCCTCGAACTCACAAAGATCCGCCTGCCTCTGCCTCCCAAGTGCTAGGATTAAAGGCGTGCGCCACCACGCCCAGCTAGGAATCTTATTCTTAGTGGACTTTTCACTGTATAACCAGAGCACTTCGACATGTTTTTCTTTTTCTTTTTTGGTGCTGGAGATTGAACCCAGGACTTTGTGTATGCTAAGCACGCAGTCCACTGCTAACATAAAGCCTTGGTCTTCCAGTTTATTTTGCTACATACAAGATAAATAATTTATAAGAGCACTTTGCTGCGTAGACATAAAAGAACTTAGCTGGTACTTAGAAGAGACCACTAAAGGTCAGCCCAACTTTGTTGCTAAGAAAACAACTAGAAAGAGCCACTGGTTATTTATTCTACATATTATTTACTTATTCTAAAGTATACAATTATGTAGGATTACATGGGTGAAATTAATGTAGTTTATTTGGTCAAATGGAGAGAAAATATAAGAAATTGATGTATTCAAGTGTATCATGGCAGATGAAGGATGACTCTTGAATACAATGGAGAATTCTGGGTAGCTAACTGCTTCCTATGCTATTATGGGGCTTAGTGTGTCCCTCATCTACCTCACTTGCAATCTGCTTTGGCCTAAGATAACTAATGTAGACAGTTTCTCCTATATAAATTAAATTTAAGATGAAAGCTCAAAGGAACTGGTCTCCACATTAAAGATCAAGTTAAAAACTGCTCTCATGGCCTTGGCCCCAGGGTACTGAGTTGTTCTTGGAGGATGCATGTGCACCTGTGATTCATTTGCTTTTGGCTTCTGGGTGGCAGAACACCAGCCCTGGCCAAGTGTTCACAGTGCACAGTGTTTAGACTCTTCTAAAATAAAAGTCAGTATGCAAATGTGCAACATGACATTATTATCCTAGCTTCCTGGCTGCTTCCAGCAAGCACTAACTGCCACATGAGGTCTCAAGTGTTCTGGCATAGTATGCAAGTGTTCAAAAGAAGTTAAAGTAATGGAATTGGATCTACATTTCCATAGCTATTCAAGCTGGCATGGGGGAATGGAGTCATGGAATGAGGTTGGATGATCTCCACCAAACAACCTAGGCAAGTGTCTGTGATGCCAAGCTACCAAGCAGAATTCAATCGTGAAAGGCCACTACTATTTCTTCCTCTGGGTTTAAATTTACAAAATATGCACATTTCCCCTTGGTTCACACCACTAGCAGGGTGCTTTATACTTAATCCCCTTCCACCCACTCCCTGGAGAATAAAAGGTTTGATTAAATTCAGCACAAGGTTTAAGTTGAGTATGTACCGTAGAATATAAGATCACTTTTTTTTTTTTACTGTGTATCAGATCTTGGAGTGTCTAGTTAATGGATTTTAGTTCTTGTCATTTTTTGCAGTCATCTCTGCTCCCAGATATTCTCATTTGCACCCAGTATTTTTTGTTATTAGAATATTTAAGTACTTGGTAAAGTCTGGGGAAGCAGTTCAGTGGTAGTCAGTGAGGGTGCTTCCCAAAGCCCTGGGTTCAATTTAAAAACAAAAGCAAACAAAAGCCAAGAAAGGAATACATGGAGCCACAAGTAACTTAGGTGTAGGTGGCAGGGTCAGTAAACTAGGTTTGAAGCCAGAGGATGTAGCTCAGATAGCAGAGTGCTTGCCTAGCACCTCAGATGTTAGAGTGCTTGCCTAGCTCACAGGATGCCTGGGTTCAAACTCCAGCACTGCATAAAACCTACAATCCCTAGTACTCAGGAGGGTGGAAGAAGCTAAAGAGTTCAATGTCACACTCAACTACAGAGCAAGTTCCAGGAAGCCTGGGCTACTTGAGACCCTGTCTCAAAGAGACACTGGGTTTGCTAAGTGGGTTCTGGGTCAGTGCAAACTCCAGATTTGGTAATTCTTCCGCTCACATGTGTACACCATCACCAGCCCACAATTCCAGGCTTTTGTTTATTGGAGTAAGAGTAATAGATTTCAAGTTTCTTGTGTTATAACAATCTCAGCCCGGCTTGGTGGCACTGCCTTTAATCCCAGCACTCTGGAGGCAGAGGCAGGTGGATCTCTGTGAGTTCAAGGCCAGCCTGGTCTACATAGCGGGCTTCAGGCCAGCTGGGACTAAAGGGAGACTCTGTCTTAAAAAGATTAAAAAGACCCAAAACAAAACAAAACAAAAAACAATCTCATACGATTCTCCTTATGCCTTGTATGTATTGTACCATGTATGGAGAGGACAGAAGAGGGCACAGGATCCTCTGGAAGGAGTTATAGATGGTTGTTAGCTCCCATGTGAGTGCTGGGATCTGAACCCAAGTTTTCTGCAAGAACAGCCAGTGTTCTTAACTGTTGAGCTATCTCTCCAGCCCCTAAATATCCATTTATATAAACATGATGATGAAGTTTATTTAACCTTATAAATCTAAGAGAGGTACAGTCCAAAGAATACAGGTACTGAAGGATGTATTTTACTCATACAAAATTTCTTTTATTGCCTTTTAGGACAGTGAAAAAAAAGGATTTATAAATAAAATCTATGCCATCCAGGAAGTATGTGTCAGCGTCCAGAACATCCTAGATGAAGTGGCTTCTTTTGGCGAAAGGATCAAGAAGTGAGTGATGCTGCCTGTGAGCCCTACCTTCTGTAGGACAGTCCGCTGACTCTTGGAGGGTGAAATGCCATTCTTTCTGGCAGGAGTCACTCCTGGGTGATTTGTTGTCCAGTTTCATAATTATCTACTTGGTTTCTGCTAGTCTTTGGTTTTATGACAGTTCTGTCAATTTCCACCTTGAAATGTAGAACACATTGGTTGGAAAGAAGTCCTACTTGTAGCTTTGAAGAAATAACACCGTCCTAAGCTTTAGCACATTTTTCATAGTGAAAGACTTTGCTCTTAAAGGGAATATGAAATCATGGTTCAAAAAATAAACCAAGTAATGGAAGATTTAGGCAATAGAAACACCTATACTGTATTATTGGTCTAGTTATACTTTCACCAAGTTTCTATAAACTTAAAAAGTACCAATCTTCAAAAAGTCTTTTTTTTTTTTTTTTTTGAGACAGGGTCTCCCCAGTCCTAGCTGGCCTAGAACTCACTATGTAGACCAGGCTAGCCTCAGTCTCAGAGATCTGCCTGCCACTTCTGCCCAAGTGCAGGATTAAAGGTCTGCCGGCTCTACAAATTGTATTAATTATTATTATTGTTATTATTATTATTTTGATATTTTTGAGACAGGGTCTCCCTGTAGCCTCAGCTGGCCTGGAACTTGCTTTGTAGACCAGGCTGGTCTTGAACTCACAGAACTACCAAGTGCTGGGATTAAAGGCATGCATCACCATGCCAAGCATACAAAAATATTTGCTTGAAAAAAATTTTTTATGTGGATGAGAGTTATGCCTGTTTATAAGTGCACCCATGTCAGACAGTGCCTACAGGGACAGAAGAGGGCCTTGGGGCCCCTGGAACTGGAGTTACAGTTGCCAACCACTATGTGGGTGCTGGGATTCAAATCTGGGCCTTCTGTAAGAGCAGCCAGGACTCTTAACCACTGAGGCATCTCTTCAATGCCTCCTGCCCTTTCATCTTTTAAAATGAGGAAATACAGTTTGAGATCAATGTAAAATTAAGGAACTTACATTCTTAATCTTATACTGTTTTATTTTAAATAATTTTATTTACTAATAAACTTTTGTTTGCTTTTTGCCTTTTGAGACAGGGTTTCATGTGTTCCAAGCTAGCCTTGAATTTGCCATGTAGCCAAAGGTCACCTTGTTCTCCTGATCTTCCTGCCTCCATCTTCTGAGAGCTAGCACAATTGGCTTCTAATACACTTTAAAAAAG
This sequence comes from Rhizomys pruinosus, assembly GCA_009823505.1. Classification (NCBI taxonomy): domain Eukaryota; kingdom Metazoa; phylum Chordata; class Mammalia; order Rodentia; family Spalacidae; genus Rhizomys; species Rhizomys pruinosus. The sequence continues at coordinate 2,247,423 of VZQC01015218.1, read as the reverse complement.
ATTGTTTAGTTATGAATATAATAAGGTATATTTATTGTAAGTGATTATGAGTTAAAGATGTACTAGTCAACTCTGAAAAGTGGCCTCTGTGGCAATTGCTAATAATTATTTTAAGACTGCTCTGCATCTGCACAAGCCCATATTTTGAGTTTCATATATATACTCATTGTTTATTATTCATAACCAATAGTATTCTGCAGACTTAGATCTTTGAACATGCACAGGATTTAAAAGGAGTAAATTATTTAAACCAAAGGTACAAGTCTTTCACCTGGTGCCTTTCATGTTTTTCATGTTGCAAAGAATAATGCATTTTATTTTGTATAAGGTTTTACTTATCGCATTTCCACATATGCATAGATGCTGAGTTTCAACTTTTTTAAATTGTGCTACACAAAACCAAGTCCTTTTCACTACTAAATGTATCTCTAGGCAACATTCAGTCTCAAAATTCTAAAGACTCATTCATATCCTTTTCTCTCTCCATTTATCTATGTTATTTCTCTTACTAAGGTTCCCTTGTCTGCATTCCCTATTCATTAAAGCACAGCATGAATCCCTAAATTTGGGGCATTTCTTTACTGGGTATTATATCACAATGAGCTAATACCTGAAAATACCTCACTTATACCAGGAGACCCGGATTTTCAGCTGAGGTCAGGGTAGTAAATGACAGAGGGGACAGAAGCCACTTCTTAACTTTGGTGTGGTGGAGGCCTTAGAACAGACGCTTGGCTGGAGAACAAGATAGCCACCTGAAAGACACTGTTGGATCCTAGTTGTGGATCAGCCTCAGGGAAACCTGGGCTTTGTGCAACTTTCCATGCTAAGACCCCAGAATATGACATGAGATCCAATGTGTCTTCAAGGAGTGATCTCTTCTTCAACAATATTTAGGATGCTAAAGAAGTATAATTTCTGAGGTCCCATGGGATTAGAAGCATCTCTCCAGTAAGCAGATCCAGAAGCAATCTTCAAGCCCCAAATTAAAAGCCTATGTAAATGTACCTTATTTCTGTATAATCATTCCAGAACTTTCTTGAATTGCAACTTTTTTTTTCCTTTGAGGAAAGAGCATATTCTAGATTTAGATTCCATAAGGTAAGAGTGTGGAAATAGAAAAGGGCAAGCTTTTCTCCACTAGTATTAGCCACACTGGTGAGAATTCTCTGCCATTTATCCTTCCAATAGGAGTGAGGTACACACAGAGAGCCCTTCAGTATGGCTGCCCAAAAGGCAGGTTTTGTAAGTGAAGTACCAGTGCCCTCAGCCATCGAGCATGTGATGGATGGCTCTGAAGTGAACCACAGGAAAGCAAGCAGACCCTCAGCCTTCTGCACATCCAGGCAGAAATAGGGGAATCACATGTGTCCACTAACTGCTGACAGTTACAAGGTGTTCTGACCAGAAGAGAAAAAAAAAAAATAGCTAGAAAAGCCAAATTTTAGTTGGGAGCTGTGGCACACCTATAATCTCAGTATTGAGGCTAAAGCAAGAAAGTATGAGTTTGAGGTGAACGTGGGCTATATATTTTGAGTCTCTCTCAACAAAAACAAAAACAGTAAATAAATTTTAAAAAGCTTGACTTTGAAGATTACTGAAAACAGGATACGCAGATTGATTCGACTTTGGACCTCCTGTTAAGGAAAATACTTTTGGAAATAGTTGACCTAGAGAGACACAAAAAGCAAGCTACATGCACAAAACTTAGGAGCAATTGGAGAGAGAGAGAGAGAGAGAGAGAGAGAGAGAGAGAGAGAGAGAGTGATGAAGGGGCAAGGGAGAGAGAGGCTTACAATTCTTTAATGTTATGATGAGGCATAGTATTAGAAGAAACTGTCTTAGCAGTCATACTATATTGGGTCAGAACTGCTCTGAAGATATCATACTCCATATCACAGTAACATGGATTACCCAGAAACTAGAAAGGAAACAGTATTTATCATAGCAAACAATTTCATGTTTTCCTACAATATCTTCTCCCTGCTTTATTTTAGATTCCCATAGGTAAGAAGTTCTAATAATACCATGATTCACATAAACATGCTATCACAACAGTCTTCCTTGATACAATAAAGCTATTTTCATATTATAAATGAGAAAACTGAGGATTAGGGAGGCTGGTTTATCTAAAATGTCTCAAAAAAATCTAAACTTTGAACTTGTATTCAAAACCTGCTAGCTTCGTGGATCTTCATTAAATTGTGAGGCTGACAGAATCAGTCAAGATGGTGCAACAGTTCCTCTTTGGTAGCTGAACATTAAGATTTCACAAAATGCAATACCATGCCTATGGATGATGATTTACTTATGCACCCATGCTTGGAGGCTCCCATGTAGTTTTACTTACTTTGTTATCCTTACAGAACTTCATAAAAAGCCTTATATGAGCTGAGCCTGGTGGCTCATGCCTATAATCCTAACATTTGGGAAGTTGTAGAACTACAAGCAGGCTAGCCTGGACTTCATAGTGACTTCAACCCATCCTAGACCAGCATGAGACCTAATCTCAAGAAAGAGACAAACACCTTCAGTGGTCACAGTCCTTCCATCTCCCATTGCTTTGACTGTCTCATTGTATTTTTAGAGTTTTCTGCACCACGTTTTTGCCTTTATTTTTTTTGCCACACTGAATTTCATTTCCTTTCTTCTTTTTGTAACTTACTTTACTTCTGGGTCTGTTCCTGTTAGTATCACACCTACAGTACTGCCTTAAGGCCTTCTCTTCCCAGCCCTTCCATCATCAATTGCTAGTAGAATAGTGACACTGAAGACCCATCAGCTTTATTCTGTGTGAAAGTACATTTTTCCAGTTTGTACTCATTTTTCACATTTTATCCCATAAATTCACTATATCTCATGCTCTCCTGTCCCAGCAGTACTAAGGGAGAAGAGTAGGTGGTGCTGACGTCATTTCTTAGTTACCTGCACACTCCTGGGAAAGGGCAGTGGCAGCACACCACAAGGCTGACCCCCCCCTTCCTGATTTCCAGTTCCATTTAAAACAAAAAGTTGAAGAAAAAATGATCATTCATTAAAGAAATCTAAAGTTCAAGCTTACACAGTGTTCTAGGAATTGCATCTATAGACAGTTACTGCAAATATTTCACTCCTGGTGTGGAGAATATGGAGAGTTGATAGAAGGATGAATGGGTAGGCCATGTGGCATTCCACTATATAAACATTTAAAATACACAAGGATAGGTACTAGTTTACAAAAATATTTTTACAACTTGGAAATACCCAAGTTGTGCAATGGCTTTAGACTTTGAAATCACTTAGGAGAACATGGTGGGGTTGGTAGCAAGAACTTTACCTGGGCCCTATGTTCATGAACTGAACAGATTGTAACTAATTTATGTCCTTTGATAGTCAACTAACTCTTAATTTATCTTAATTATTTTCTGAAAAAGGGTATGCTCAGACTGCTGATGTGTTACTTTTTTATTCAGTACTTTCAACTGGACTGTCCCATTCTTAAGCTGGCTGGCCATTGTTGCCCTCTGTATGTTCACAGTTATCCTGTACTGCATTCCTCTGAGATACATTGTCCTTGTCTGGGGTAAGTAAAGGTTTTTAAACAGTAAAACAAGAACAAAACAAAACACCTGTCTTAGTGGCTGAGAACAAACTGTTTTAAGGGATGAGTTGTGGGGTCAGTAGTTTTCAGTACTTACAGCCATGTAGGTATTCCATGGTGAAAAGACAGGTCACTTAAAAAACAGGTCAGCAGTACAAAGTATAAAGGTCTACCTGTAAAATGCATTTTTCTTATCTGGCACCATAGGCTCCATCATACTATGAACATGCAGTTGTACAGATTTTCCATGTATCAAAGTGTAACTCTGTCTAGACAGTGCTGATTTATTTTTACTACTTATATACACCTACAGAGGCCTTTTGGACCATACAGTGCATTTAGAACAATATATATTTTGTTGTGGTACTTTAGGTTATAGAAGTATATGTAAACATGGTACCATAAATGGCTGCCTGTTTAAAAGGTCATCTTTAGGAAAAGCCTTGTTATTGTTAGCATGTCCTGAATAAGAATGCTTCTCTAAAAGCCTACTTTAAAGGTGACTTCCCTCCTAATTTTAATGTAATTTTAATACCTCATGTCAACAATCTCTTAGAGGCAGTTTTAGTACTTTTGAAGAGCTTTACTATTGTTTTTGCTTTCTTGGTGAAATTTATGGTTTGGAAAGCCAAATATTTATTCCATAAGACCTACTACCACATAGAAGCATTCTCTATTCACCTCTCACACATACAACTACAATATTAAACCTGGAACAATACAAGAAAGAAAAATGGGTCTTAGCTTCAGAAAAAATGCTTACACTGTAAACCAAAAGACCAAAGGGAAATTTTTGTTCTTTTCAAAACTTTGATAGAAATATACTAGAAGAAAGTGAGTTGAGACTGACAGTCTCCAAGTCTAGTTTTTAGATTCCTATTTTTTCTCTTTTTGGCCCATGTTTCTTGAGCAAGCCCCCTACTCCTCATAATCACCATCATTACCTCTAGACCCCAAGTGAAGGGTAGGGTGATTAGTGATTTTTTTTTTTCTTAATTTCTACCATTTACAGAAATTCAAGTAAGACATCACTTTCACTATTCAAGTAATGAGGCATTTTCACCACTCTTGTTTCCTAGTCTATTAAACCCGAATCTTTTATTTATTCCTTTCTCTTATATTTTTAACACAGATATGGTTTGACTGAAGGATTTAGGGCAGAGAATCATCAGACCTGCAGAGCTATGTCTGTTGCTATAGGTGGCAAAGGACCCCTCCCCCTACTGACCTTCTTCCCCAGGTTCTGGGAAACTGGAGCCCAAGGCAGACATCTGGCCATGTAACCTGTAGTGACCTCACTAGCTAGCTGTCTTAAACAGCTATGTGTTTGAGAACAGAATGTGTTTGAGCCTTTTGTTTCTTCAAATGAAATAAAACAAGAACACTATTCCTCTGGTGGTAGGTGATTGCTGAAATAGTAACAAGAAGCCCAGAACACAAGGTGGGAGAGAGACCAAGATCCTCCATCTTACTCCTAAGTTTTTAACCAGTGTGTTGATTTCATGTAACTTTTTTTTCCCAAAAGATTATGGCAGTATCTTGGATTTCAGCTTTGAAAAAAATCATGGGTCATATGTCTTCTAAATATTTTGCTTGCTTTATAATAAGAAGGGTTCCTACCCCTAAATCTTTGGAAAAGAGTGAAAACAGTAAGTTAGACTTCTTGCTTGAGAAATCTCAATCTAGAAACATACTTCATCAGGCTAAAACATGAAAGTAAGTCTTGTATGGACTGGAGCACTGAGGGTGGTAACACTTTGTTTTCCCCAAAGCCTGCTGGTAAGAAGCTATTGAAATGTAGAGAGAAAAAGAAAGCGACATCTTAGTTGGGAAGGTTGAAAGGAACCCCCAAGGAAAGGGGAGAAGGCAGGGCCAGTGACCTAGTTCATTCTGTTAAGGCTAAGGCTGAGCATACAAGACAGATGTTAAAGTCACTGTATTACTTTTGCCAGCAATGTGCTTTGCCCACCTCCAAACTTCGGAGATTTCAATAATGTTTGACATGTCACTTTTTTAGGCATTAACAAATTTACAAAAAAGCTTCGGAGTCCGTATGCAATTGATAACAATGAACTCCTTGACTTCCTTTCCAGAGTCCCTTCAGATGTACAAGTGGTATGTAGGTTTCATTATTTCTATTTTGATGCAGTGTGGCATGGGGTTTTACCTTTTATATACTTTTGATGTCAAAAGTATTAGAAAAGCCAGGTAAAGTTAATAAAGGCCATAGCAGATTTTACCAAACAGGAATTTAGACCATTTGATGTTAATCAAGAAAAACTTAAAGAGAAGAATGGGAAAATGAAAGTAACTGCATAAAGAACCTACCAGAGCTCTCAGGGAGAACTGTACCCCAGGTTAAGCCACTCTGAGTATGTGAAGGGATGTCACTACGACCTGAGGGGAGAAAATAGGAATATTAGGCGTAGATAGATGATGAAAGCAATGGGTGGTTACAGCTTGCACATAGTGCATAAATTAAATATACTTTAGTGTTGCATATTAATGAATATTTTAGGAATGGGGAGACCTACCTTTTAGAGACTGCTACATTTATCAACAATCCTTTGGAATCCTTTGGGGTTCCAAAGGATTTGTAATCCTTTAACCTATTAACCATCAACTCTTTTTAGAGTGAAATAAATGCTTTTGGCAAAATCTTGCTGCTGGGTTATACTGATACCAATTTCCCTTTCCTTCCATTGAGGTTTTCATTTCACATACATGACAGTGGGCTAGATGGAGACGTTAAGACTGTATTTAATAACCTACGATTTGTAAAGACATCATTATATAGCTCTTAAAAAATAGATTGAGATACTTTTTCTTTCAATGTAATGTGTTATGGTCAGTGACAGTCTTAGCCCATTACCAAGGCTCACACTGGGGCTTCACGAGTATCTGGCCGGATTTCCCTTCCGACTCCTGCTCTATGGGTGCGTTGTTTTCCGCATCCCAGCCAGAGATCCCATTCAGCCTCTAGAGAAGCTCTTTTCCCTCCAAGTGCTCTCTCCTTCCTTAGTGTTTCCTGCTTTTGCCAGAAAAGTTGCCACCTGACCAGTCTTTCTCTGAACTCTGTTTAAACAGGTGCAATATCAAGAACTGAAACCAGATCTTTCTCACAGCCCATATAAAAGGAAGAAAAACAATCTTGGCTAGCCGGCTCCCAGCACTGAGGAGACCAGCATCTGCTTGGGAAGATAAAAAGAAAAAGCCTTCAGCCTCAACAGCATTTCCTTTCTTTCTGCTTTTTATTTATTTTGCCTTTTTATCATGATCGAGAGAATCTGTAAATAGTGTAAAAAAGGCATACATCTTTGAAAATATACTTCTATTGTACAGACTCAACTTCATAAAGGTCTTTAGGTAGTGCTGTATGGAAACCTTGTTAGCTATGGATAAATAACACACTGAAAGGACAAAAATAAGGGTTATAAAACTGGGAGATACACATTTCTGTAATTACAACCAAAAGAACCAGAATATCAGATTAAATGCTCAATTATGTTCTGATTGACCCTACATAAACAGTAAATGTGTATTTGAATTTAAGGATTTTTTTAATGTGACTATTTTTTATCTGAAAAGTAATTCATTAGTTTTCTATGTTTATACATTTCAAAAGAGGAAAACACCAAATCCTGAATGGCAAGGATACATTCAATTTAACATAGATCTTGACTTTCATTCCTGTGCAAATTACTAAGTACGACTAGGCTAATTTTAAGCTAATGAGTATAGGTACATTCACCATCCCCAACTCCCTTAAAAGAACCTGAGAATATATGAAGAACAGCTATAAGCCTCCTATCATTCCATCTAAAACCTTGAATCTCTCCAGGACTATATAAAATAAAAACTGCCAGGTTTATACACGATTGTGTATCAGAATTTTTATATCTATTACAATTTAATTTATACTGAGCAAATTAGCAACCCAATTCAGTTGTCAAAAATATTAGCAAACTAAATCCATACTGCATTTGATGTCAAGTCATACCTTTGTGCATCTAAGAAATATGTAACATTGAAGTGTTCTCACAGAAAAAAAACAAGGATCTGCTTTCACATTGGATTTGACATGATTTAATGCATAATATGATTTTTGTTTTAATGAAGTTTTAATGTAGAGGCGAATGTAGTGTGCTGATAGGCCAGCGTTTCATTATATTCATTTATAAAAAATCATTCTTGATAATAAATGCATGAAAACCTGTTTTGTAAAATAAACTGCTTATAGGGGGTTACCACAGAATCTATACTTAAAAACTGCATTCTCAAGACTTATTGTAGCTTTTGTACCTAACTCCGGGGTCTATCAAGGGAGCATACCTCTGGAGAAAGTGAGTCAGTGAGAATGTCACCACTGACTTGTTAGGGGACTCAAACTCAGTTGAAATTGCTGCAGACAATGTTTTGCACTACTTTATTAATAATAGACTGGGGTGGAGTAAATGTGGGGGTGGTGTTGGAAAATGCAGAAAAGCAGAATGATATATATATATATATATTTCACTCTAAATATTCTTTAACTCTCATCAAAGCTGATTTTTAAAGTATTTTTATTTTAGAAATATGTTGTTAAATAATATTTCTTATAATAGAACTATTTTGATGTTTATATACTATGCTTGGAAAGAATGTCAATTAATTCCCTTTCTACAGAAAGGCTTTGACCTCAATATGTTCTATTTAGTGCATCATGTTTAAAATGACATGCTTATATCTGCATTCCATCACTGTTTGTTGCAAAAACATTCTATTTAAAGAAGCTGATGATGCTACAGAAAGTTTATTGATGAAATCATTTGTTTGCAGTAAATTCTCATTGTACCTTGTGTGAGATTTATGTTCAATGTTGACAGTGTCTACTCTGATGTCCATAAGCCTGATAATTCTATAACCACAGATGTATCCAGTGGACAGTAACCATTAACAGATGAGTAATTTCTGTGTTTCATTGTCTCTGATTTCAGATGTTAAGTTCAATTGTAATATTGACTACATATTCACTCCAGTAAATAAAAAAGAGAACCTTTTCTCTGTATAATCAATTCTTTTCTTTTTTTCTGAGTTGAGAGGAGTGGTTAAAGACTGCTAATGTGCTTATAAGTGAAATTTATTTTTGGTTTGAACTAAGCTTTTCTTGAAACTCTATTGTATAAACTCAGTACCTTTGAAAACTATCCATTGAAGCAGAGAGAACTAGCTGGAGTCATTTGTGTTCTTCAGGCAAGTGTCCTCATTGGTTTTGGAAATTGCTACATTTCAGGCTGGAGATATGGTTTCAGGGGTTAAGAGCATGTTCTGTGATTCCAAAGGACCAGTTTGCTTCACAGCACCACTAGAGGGCAGCTCACAACTGCCTGTCACTCCAGCTCCAGGGGAATCCAATGCCTCTGGCCTCTGCAGAGGTGGGTACATACCCACCCACCCCCACATACACATGGTTAAGAAATAAAAATAAATCCTAGAAAGAAATTATTGTTATTTACAAGTCTCAGATGTCTAGTGATTTTAAGGTTTTTTTTTTGGGGGGGGGGTTTGTTTGTTTTTAAATATGTTGTGAATATTTTGACTACCTGTGTCATGCAATGGCTTTAGAGGCCAGAAGAGGGTGCCAGATTCCTTGGAATTGGAATTACAGACAGTAGTTAGCTGCCATGTGGATGCTGGAAACTGAACCAGGGTCCTTGCAAGAGCAGCCAGTGCTCTTAACCACTGAGCCATCTCTTCAGCCCCTTAATTTTCTTATACAGGTGTACTATCTTAATAGCTATTTGCCTTCATTTTCATATGCTTTATATTTCAAGATATCTGAGGAGACAATTATCCCCCATCTATTTGTACTGACATTTTTCTGAGTCTATATTTTAATTCCAAATTACAGTCATTGTTGTAGAATGCAGTCCTCTGAGCAAAGCAGCCACCATCTTCATTAGAACAGCTGTGCCAGCTAACAAAAGACCATCATGTTCAGGCTTGTTGACTGTGACATCCCCTCATTGAAGGAGCAATGGAGGGTCACTAGACCCTCACAGGATTCCAGCCATTTGTACACAGTTCCGTTCTAACTGCCTGTGACTTTAGGAGGTGCTAGAGTATAAAGGCTGGGTGGTTAAGTTGAAAAGAGTTTCATCTTTGCAGCTATGGGGAGGCCAGACCTCTCAGTGCTGCTGCTTTGGGGTCACCCACACTCCTGTAGGCAACTCCTCAATAAACTCACTGGTTTCCCAGGTTGAATTTTTATAGAATAATAGTTTGGTTTGTCACTGGGATCCTATTATGAGGGAGGGGTATACGATGTTTATGTATCTCCAATGAAGGAATTCTTGCAACATCATTAACTGAGATAATTCCTAAGACATATGTATCTTTTCATATTTTAGCTTTTCTCCCCTACCTACGAAAAGAGTACACTGTCAACAGTCATTTTGGTACTGTTTCAGACTCAAACTGTTATTCTGGGGGCCCATTTCAAATTTATGAGCCATTTCTGGGATAAGGTGAGTTGGGAGATTATTCAAATGACTTTGCTTTATGATGTATTTACTGCATATGTACTGTAAAACTCTGAGAAGGGCAATGACAGTATGTATGTATTCATATATATTTTTCAATGATAGCACATTAAAACCAAATCTGTAGTTTGTAAAGAGAGTGCCAAACTTGGTTGATATATTTCTGAAAGTAACTTGTTAGGAGTCTTGTCTTATGTAGTCTAGGCTGGCCTCTCCAACTTGCAATTCTCTTGCATCAGCCTCCCAAGTACTGAGATTAGAGATATGCACTACTACACCCACTTTAAAATTAACTTTTCCAAGGGTTTGCTTTTAATTCTGCATTTAAAAGTAAAATTCAGCAGTTAAGCTTTTTAAACCAAGGACCAGAGTTATGGACTTTCACCCCTTTTTCACTTTGACCTCAGTATCCAAAGATCTCCAGTACTGAAAGGAGCCTATTTTTGCATTAGAAAGCTTTATTCAAAGGCCATTATTTTTTTTTTTTTATAAATTTGTTAAGTAGCCTAAATGCTTAGAATGCTTTTGAGTATTAGTGCTTTTCTGTCTTAGAAATAAAAAAGTATAGGGGATTTAATCTTTTCAAATTGAAGAGAACCAGTATGATACTTCTTGAAAATGCCTCAGGTATTATGAAATTATTATGATTAAATACAGTGGCAGTTCTGTAACAGTAGTCACCTTAGAAGAGTTCAGCCTCCTCTCTGACGCTCAAGACGTACCAAGTAAAGTCTCTATAATGTACACTCTGCCAGTACACATTAAATGTCCAAAGTAGATGGGATATACAAGTTTGCTGAAATTTAATTATGCCATTTACGCTTTTCCAGAGGGTTCTGGGTTAAGAAATAAAGGGTAAAGCAAAGCAAAACACTCAAAACAACCACAAAATGAGCCCACAAAATGAGACAACTAAATAGATAATTGGTCTTGGTCTCAAATGAATTTCAATTTGTTCACTCTTTCACATTCTAAGCTAAAAACACTGAAATAGCACCCCCCCCCCATGATACACTACATACACAAATACTAATTTTGTTAGGACAGAATAAAAATTATACACACACACACACATATGCAGTTCTATGTATCTTCCAAATCATGCCTAAAAATGGCATCCCGTATCACTGTTCTGCTCTGGACAATTAATAGGGCTATTCTTTCGGGTAAAAGCATTCAGTGAATAGCTGTGCCCATATTTTCTCAATATGTAACAAGATGAAAACTTCAATGAAGGCCTCCCCTGCTGTATTTTTCCTTGTCCCTTCAAAGAGAAAAGGCATGGCTGAAGTCCTTGGTGCAAGTGAACCTAAAAGCACCTTCTTTCTCAGACTATCTGCTGAACTGAGACCAGGCTGATGGGACCTGTGATTGCTGTGGTGAGTATAAGGTCAATCCTTCCAGTCGAAGGCTAGCATCAAAATGCCTACAACCGAGTTGAGAGATTTAATTTTACCAGGGTTCAAGTAGCCATAGATGTGGAAGAAATGCTGAACTTGTATGGAAAGGGACACACACGGTCCTAAGCATTTCTAGTTGTGCTCTGCATTTCTAGTTGTGCTCTGCATTACTGGGGACAGCTGAGACAATAGTCAAACATTCTTTTCTTTTCTTTCTTTTTTTTTTCTTTTCAAACATTCATTTCTAACAGAGACAGCTGGACCACAGAAGAGAGCCAAAGGGAAAGAAATGCCAATATTTATCTCAAGTGCAAGACCCTCCTTTAAAACTACTAGAAATGGAAACCCTATAATTCCATGTACCATAAAACATTCTTCCTTACACAGTAGTGATTCCAGCAAGCTAAAATTTTATTTGCAGCCTGCCTTGATAAAATTCAATTTCTATCCAAATCTGCAGAATATATCCCAGAACTCTGAAGCACTCATGAATCTATCCAGAAAGGTCAAATACAATGCACATTTGAAGCATTTTTTTCTATAGAAAAATAAATGTCTGTTTTATTTATTTGAAATTCCTTAACATTTAAAATTTTTGTATGGAATGCATAAGAAAAAAGTATTTTTAGAGGCTGTGGCTGTAGTTCTATGGTAGACTGTTTGCCTTAAAGGCATTAGGCCCTACGTTCAATCCCAGTACTGTCACCTCCACCTAAAAAAAGGTATTTCCTCTAGGAAAAAACTGGAGAGTTTTTTGGAGGGGGCGTAGAGGGTAGGACATGAACCAGTTCTTCACTTAGTAATTTGGCTAAGAGCCAAACCTGCTGACTCTTGTGGAGTAACCATGTTTGCTAGCAGCTGAGAAATCTTCCCATCAAAACAGATTTAAACACTTTCTGCTGTGTCAGAGTTGCTATTTCATCACTTTTCAAAAATTAGTCTTAATTTTTTCAGTGTATTTGGAGATACATAGATAACAATAGGTATAGGTATTATATATAATATGTAAACTACATATTATAAATATATAAAAAATACTGAGTTGTACTGCCTTAAAACATTACCTAATATGTGAAGCTGCTTTCTTGGCCTTCACACAACAGGTGCAAAATGGCATGCTCTTGAGAACAGTGTCAAGGTAATCTCAGAACTCTCTTAATAGATGGCTGCTTTATCTTCCTCCTTGTTGCAAATAAGTTACATGGTTGATTTTTTTTCTAGATTGATGACAGAAGGAAAATTTGTAATGACACAGTAGAGAAAACCCTTAAAAGGCATTTAAGGTTCACTCTCTGATGACTACAGTCATTTACTCTTAGCACGTCCTCCTTTTCTGGGTTAAATGTAAAAAGACTCCTCAGAAAACACTAATTTCTCTGAGATGATTAGATTTTTAAATTATTGTTTTAGTTATATTAGGTTTCACAATGACATTTTCATATATATGTGTCACTGTACTTGAGATAACTAGATTTACCTAACCTTAAGGACAGGATTGAACACTACTAGTCAAAACAGCCTATTTCTTTTTTTTTTTTTTTGGTCTTTTCGAGAGACAGTGTCTCCCTGTAGCCCCAGCTGTACTGGAACTCACTCTGTAGACCAGGCTGGCCTTGAACTCACAAAGATCCACCTGCCTCTGCCTCTGCCTCCCAAGTGCTAGGATTAAAGGTGTGCCCCACCACACCCGGCTAAAACAGCCTATTTCTAATAATACCTGGCAATGTTTTTCTTCACTTACTTTTACTGAAATTTGACTATAAGAACACATTACAGGGCTGGAGAGATGGCCTAGTGGTTAAGAGCGCTGACTGCTCTTGCAGAGGACTTGGGTTCGATCCCCACCACATGGTGGCTGAAAACCGTCTTTAACTCCAGTTCCAGGGGGATCCGATGCCCTCTTCTGACCTCCATGGCATTGCAAGACATGGGTGCACAAACCTGCACGCAGACAGTACATTCATACACATACGAAAATAAATAAAATTAAAAAAAAAAAGAACCCATTACAAAATAACCATCTAGATCCCTAGTTTAGCTTATTAAAAATTAATTGGCCAGGCATGGTGGCTCATGCCTTTAATCCTAGCACTCAGGAGGCAGAGGCAGGCGGATCTTTGTGAGTTCAAGGGCAGCCTGGTCTACAGAGTAAGTTCCAGGACAATTGGGGCTACGGGGAGACCCTGTCTCGAAAAGACAAAAAAAAATTGAAAAAAATTGAAAAAAATCAGGGATAGAGATGGCTCAACAGTTAAGAGCACTGACTGCTCTTGAAGAGGACCCAGGTTTGGCTCCCAGCTTCCCCCATGGCGGCTAACAAAACTGTCTATAACTGCAGTTCAAAGAGAATCTGAGACCTTCTTCTGACCTCTGTAGGCACTGCAAGACATAGTTGCACCTATATACAATCAGGCAATATACTCATCAATACAAATAAAAATAATAAAAGTATAATAAAAATTACTCAAAAATCTCAAGGACAAGGTTTATTCCTGACATTAGGTTCATCTATATATCTTTTGACTGATATTCTCTCTTACATAATTTCAATCAACATATTAAATAACGTTTAGAAGCCTTTCCTTTCTTGATTCCTATAAGCCAGAACATTCCCTAACCATTTTTTCTCCTCCCTTGCCAGGTTTCTGCATTTCAGTTTTAAGTTTTCACAGAAAGTATTTTAAAATGTATATCTGAACTGTACCAAATTCTATTTGCTGCTCAGTAATTTTATGTTTATGTTGTAAAAGAGAAACAATGCAAACAAGAAAAAAATATATATGTATTTTTTGGTGTTTTCGAGACAGGGTATCTCTGTAGCCCCAGCTGTCCTGGAACTCACTCTGTAGACCAGGCTGGCCTTGAACTCACAAAGATCCGCCTGTCTCTGCCTCCCAAGTGCTAGGATTAAAGGCGTGCGCCACCACGCAGGCTAAGAAAAAATATTTTTAAGGTAAAGTCAGATACCTAAGATGTACATTCTGTAAAACAAAAATGAAAACCCATTTAGTATAAATCAAATCATTACGGTCATTAGAAAAACTTTTTTTGTTTTTTGTTTTTTTTTTTGTCTTTTTGAGGCAGGGTCTCCCTTTAGTCCCAGCTGGCCTGGAGCTCTCTATATAGACCAGACTGGCCTTGGACTCACAGAGATCCACTTACCTCTGCCTCCCAAGTGCTGGAATTAAAGGCGTGCACCACCACGCCCCGCTTATCAGAAAAACTTAAGACTCAGACATAAACCACTGCTGACCTGATGTTGAAGTCAAGAAGTCACTGACAGCAAGCTAAGTTCTTTTAACTGTCACCAATTTAAGATTAATGATTTTCTTCACAACATGATTATTTCACTGGGGGACAGAAGAATGGAAAAGCATGGGGAATTTCAGTTCAACTACTATTAAGACAAATGACAGTATGACAAATGTAAATTTAATGCTGGATTCTAGACTTTAAGTTCAGTGCAACCTACCTCTAGCTCTAGAAGTGCTAATGTGCTTTTATAAGAATCAAATCTTATATTCCAAAGTAGAATTCCATTTATTAATGATCGATACTCATTGTGCATTATTGTTCATTTGATACAATTTAATAATATGGGAAGGAGGGTGATTAGATTTACCAAATCTGGAGAAAATGTTTTGATTGTAATTGGAGACTAGTATTTATAGATGCCTTTATTGGGCCAACCTTTGTTGAGAGCAATATATTCCAATATTTACATGTTATATATAAATAATATGTACATTTATTAGATTTACTATATAAATGACTACTAGTCTTTTGACAATACTGCTGACTTTTATTAATAATTCAGCAGTAGTTTTTAAATTCAAAGAGGTCATGGTATTGTTTTTTAAAAGATGTAAATATAGTTATATCTTCAATAGAAAACATTTTTGGAAAGTTATTTATATCTAGTCATAAGAACTGTGGTTCAAGCTTTTGAAAACACTGTAAGAATATCTGTAATTAAAATGTATACCTATACCCCCCAAAAGTTATAGTAATAAATTCAAATAGATGAAATTATTGAAAATAGATAAAATACTCACCCAAAGATCCTTCTATTTTAAAAATGTAATGTAAAAACCTAGTAAGCCTCTTTTTCAAATAAGTGAAAATAAAAATTTTGTTCTTCCTAAAATTTACACAATATATTTCAACTAATAAAAGACAGTAACACGTCTATGTTGCTTCATATTCTCATAAACTAGGGTCACAAGTTAAACAAATTATGATGGTTTTCTTTAAAAAAATTTTTTTTTGTTTTTTCAAGACAGGGTCTCCCTGTAGCCCCAGCTGTCCTGGAGCTCACTCTGTAGACCAGGCTGGCCTTGAATCCCAAGTGCTAGGATTAAAGGCGTGCACTACCAGGCCTGGCTGCGCTACCACGCCCGGTGATGGTTTTCTATACAATCAGAATTTATTATGAGAGCAAACTCAATAAATATGTAATGATTAGTGATATTAAAATATTTTATATTTATTTTCTCCAAAAAGTCTTCCTCCAGTAGGATCTGCAGTACATTGAGAAAAAAAATGCTCAGAACCAACTACAACTTTTTTAATTAACTTAAAATCTAATTATTTCCAAGCCTCTCTCAAAGCAAATAAACTCTCCTCCTCCTACAATTCATTTAATCTACAAGTTGAATTTCTTCATAACGAAGTCTGATTTATAAGCAACAGTTAACTATTCCATGTCTCCAGGCATGGTCCAACAACTGCTATAACTGACCTTCCTAACTCAGTCCACATTTGACATAAAAACAATGATCACTCAGTTTTGTTAAGGTTTATGTCAGCAGGCAGTGCAATTGGCAAGGAAGCTACCAAGAGGTATAACTAACTGGCCTGGAAAACTAACTAATAAATCCCCATGACAGTACTGTCACTCATCGAGGACCCCTTCCTATAGACTAAGGAGCAACAGGTGTAGGCTCTTACTAAGTTCAGCACGTGAGCACAAAAGGCATGAGGGCTGCAGAGTCCACCAATCATTTTTCATATAAATCTATTCATCTGACTTTCTATGATAGCATAAAGAAAAGCACAAACACTTCTCTATTTATGTAAAATATTCTAGCATTATGCATCTGCACTTGTCCAAGAATGAGTACTAAAACTTCAAAAGCACACCCATTGTCTATTCTAAAATAAAAAGGATTATACTACTGGACTCAATATTTCACAATTAAAAAGCAGAGTACTGGGACTGGAGAGATGGCTCAGTGTTAGGAGCACTGCTTTTCTTGCAGAGGACCCGGGTTCAATTCCCAGCACCCACATGGCAGCTAACAACTGTCCCTAACTCCAGTTCCAGAGGATCTGATGCCTTAGGACTTTTGTGGGTATTGCACAACATGGGTACACCTACCTACATGCAAACAATACACTCATACACATGAAATAAAAATAATAAAATATTTTAAAATAAAAGTAGAGTATTACTAAAAATTTTCGAAAATACAAAACTAACTTGGCTTTCTTAAACTCTAAAAAAAAATATTTTTATGCTTGTATGTGTGGGTTCTCTGGGGTTGTGCAAGTAAGAGGTGCTTATAGAAGCCAGAGTGTTAGGTCCCCCAGGAGCTGGAGCTACAGGCAGTTGAGAGCTACCTAACATGGTTGCTGGGAATTGAACTCAGGTCCTCTGGAAGAGCAGTATCTGCTCTTAACCATTGAGCCATCTCTCCAGTCCCAAACTAACTTTTAGGCTTTTTCAATAGCACCTAAGAAAACAACAAAATTGAAAGCATCAAATCAAATGCACCTTCTCAACTGTAAGCCTTTCTTTTTTGTAGTAGAGTAGGCTCTTATGAAGTATACCACCTTTTGCTTCGTTAGATGTTCAAGAAATGTTGAATTCAAAGCCAAAATTAATTTTGAAACTCCTTCCAAACTCTATTTATATGGTAGCGAGGGCTCTGATTTTTCTCTCTCTAACCATTCCATTGAACTATGATATTAATCTGGCAGAGCACAAGAAAAATGACTTTACTCAGCATTATCACCAGCTTCAACTTTGAAGTCTCAAATGAAAACTTTCAAGTTTTTAGAATTTCTTCCTTTGCAACCTCGAAGATAGGTTTGAGGCAATAATGACCATGTTTTCTAAATCATAAATACAATAAATAATATCAGAAATAATATTAGAATAGAATGTTCAAGTGTTTCACTGCAGGTCTAAATGCAGTGAAAAGAAGTACAATACCTTCTTACAGGCAGAGACCTCAAAAGTTTCTGAGTTTCAAAGCACACCTCCTCATGGCTTGCAGAAAGTGGTACAGAACAGTCTGCAATGTAATATTACTGACAGTGCTACCAAACAAACATTTAATGAACATTGAATTTACAAAACTACTTTTTCTTAATAGTACAAAACTTTAACTCATGATGCTAGCTAATTTTTCATCTTAAAATTACTACCAACTCAAGTAATTATTATCTTCTTGCTTCAATAATCTACTATAACCCAAAGAGGAAGAACAAGAAAGTTTATGAAGCATCATATAAAGTGATAGATTAGCTTAATTCTAACATGACAAATCTACCTCAATTGTTATTTCCACTTGAGCTACATGAAAACCAAAGCTCAGAAAAAAACAATGTTCTTGCAATTTAGTTAACAAACCAAAGATTTAAACTGTGTATAATACCAAGGTGCCTATGTTTGAGTTTCTTTGAGTTTACCAAGTAGCATTAACCCAGGAGCTTTTGCAAATAAGGCAAAGTGATTATTCCCATTTCCCCTGGTTCATTTCCTAAACCCCCTTGTCTACCCTCCCTGCTTCTTTCTAACCCCCCCCACTCCAGTTTCATACTCTAGTCCAGTCTGGCAACAAACTGACTGCAGTTCTCCATCTCAGCCTCCCAAATGTCTATGTTTTCAGATAAGTTGGCAGTAAGTAAATAATAAAAACAGATTTTCATTATATCCTTTAAAATATTTATAAAATTATTTTAAAATATTGGGAAAAACTTGCTTTTATTAAGAGATGATACACTAATAGGAATTTTCCAAACTGGATTATAAACCCCCAAGCAAGAAACTGAGCATTTGTATCTTGTTAAAAGATCTATCTGTAGCAGGGCGTGGTGGTGCACGCCTTTAATCCTAGCACTTGGGAGGCAGAGGCAGGCAGATCTTTGTGAGTTCAAGGCAAGCCTGGTCTACAGAGTGAGTTCCAGGACAGCTGGGGCTACAGGGAGACCCTGTCTCGAAAAGACCAAAAAAAAAAGATCTATCTGTATGGGCCAGAGACACGGCTCAACCGTGAAGAGCAATGGCTGCTTTTCCAGAGGACCCAGGTTTAGCTCCCAGCACTCACATGAAAGACCCAGTTCCAGGGGGTCTGATGTCTTCTTTTTGCCTCTGTGGGTACTGCATGCATGTGGTTTACTTACATATAAGCAGGCAAAACACTCATACACATAAAATAAAAATAAATAAATGAATTAAAAAGCTATAAGATAAAGCTGAAGTATACTTCTGTAGCAGATTAACTTCTGTTAGGTCATCACTTTAGTTACATAAAAGCTAAGTGTAAGTTACGAAGTTTCTTTTCCACCTGTATCACAATTTTATTCTCACTAATGAAGGAACTCCAATTTCAAAAGTAGATATTTTACCTACACCTTGTCTTTTAACAATAAACTATTAGGGAAAAACCTGAAAATTGAACCACCAATCTGTAAATTTACACTGGCTGTTAAAATTTTAGATAATCTTAAAGTATTACTTAGGTGTCATTTGAAATATTAAAAAAATATATATACAGGAATTATCTTCACTTGTAGAATATTGGTTACATGGAACAGTAACACTTTCTACCTGACTCTAAAATAAAACAGATCAAAGAACTGAATTGCCAGACTACATCCTAATGCATTTAAAAATCAAGATTACTAAATATCATTTAAAATTTCACAACGTTTATTTTAGAAACACATAAAAACAAAAAGCATATTTTAGTCATTAGCCTATAAAGAAGAAACAGGAAGTCTTACAAGTATGTAGATGCACATTTATCTGAATAAATATCCTTGCCATGATTTTATGACCTACTACATCTAGAGTAAGGGATGTTACATTTTGATTTGAAAAAATATTTAAATTAATTTTACATATACAATATAAATAAATATTTTCAGAACAATTTTTAAAAGATTAATGAAAGCAGTTTATACCCAACAAAACTATTTTAATTTATTATTTTATCTTTTTCTGAGTCAAGTTCTACACACTGGAAAAAGAGCCCATATTTTAGTTCTGCAGAAGTTTTTTACGTGCTTTTAAAATTTAGCAGGCTGCAAAGTCTGTCAGTGAATAAATCAAATGAATATCTGTCAGAAGCTATCATGTCTATCCTGAATTTTGGACAAAGCAAGTTGAACATGTTTAGAAAAATGACTCATACTTTTTGGCATCATGAAACCTCTGTGACTGACCGACACATCATTTCCAATGTCACCAGTAAGGCCTCAGTATGAACTCCGGGACACACTTTCAGATTCTCAGGAAGTTCATTAAGAATATGTGGGAGCTTCTGCAATGTCTTTATATTTCTAGCATAAAGATCTAGTAACCAGTCACTATGAGCATTTGTGATATCTGTATAACTTAACCCTTTGAAAGCTAAGATAAACTCTGAAGATAAATGAAAAATGGAACAAAAATTAAGCAACATCCTACTAAGTAAAAATGAACCAAATTCAAGTTGCTGGTGATAAAAATGTTTCTCCGTTTGAGCATGAAAGTTGTCTACCGTATCTTCTATATTCGTAATAGCAAATAGTTCTTCCTTGACTTGAGGCGACACCACATAGTCCAAGGGCAACTCCCCCTTAGAGTTTCTCTGTTGTAAAAGCACTGGACCTGGAGAAAATATAAAATGTTAATAGTAAAACAATTTTATTTTGGTAGCTTAATAGCTGCCTTTTTCCTTCTTCCCTAAAGTATGCAAACTGAGTTTATAATCATACTTTCTGCTAAGTCCTGCTGACTTAATCAACTGCTATACATACTGACTGACAAAACCAAAATTCTAGCCAACTGCCCAATGAGGTTGTTCTAAAAGTACATCCTCTAGAAAGTAAGTATGCTAAATGAAAAAAGCTTTTTACAAACCTTACTGGGTGTCATCTAAAAACAAGAATTTATGTGTTCCCAGAAGAAATAACAAAATATATTTATCTTAATTTCTGTAAAAAAGTCTCAGGGCTACTTCATCAAAAGGAAAAAAGTCTCCCTTTCCACTGCCTGGCAATGTGGAGACTATAAAAACTGCACATATACAACACATAGTTTCCAGTTCATCATTGCTCATTAATGTTAAGGAAGCAATTCACAAAAACTTCAACATCAAACTTTCTAAATCAAAGTAGAAGCTGATTTATCTGTCCAAGAAAAGTCTACCTATATATACAAATACTAAAACTGGGAGTTTATATCCTAAGTATTAGAGGATGATGTAAAATGAGCAAAGCAACAATGACTCATAAAGTGTGGTCACAGCAAAATATACTTTGTACCTTTGTCAATGGAAACTTAAGCATCCTGTATGCACCTAGCCATGAAAATGGTATCTAGCTCTGAAGGTATAGCAGTAGGAGGCATAACAGGAGACCTACCATGATAACACAGGTCATATTTTCAGAAATATAGATTTAAAGTGCTAAAATTCTTAATGATGACTATCAGTACACACACACACACACACACACGCACACATCTATCAACCTATCATAAATATATGCTTATGTAAATGATCAATGATACATGACTGATCTATAATTTAAGGAAAAAAGAGAATTCTAAGTGAAAATTGGGTTATTTGCTTTTCTATTAACATCTCAAACCAAAACAGAAAAATCTTCCAACTTGTTCCTGTTTTAAAACAGAAAATCATGAGTACCTAAAATAAACAAAGGTTTAGAGACATTATTACTTTCAAGACTGACTTTCAGCAAATGGATAATATAGCTTTCCACAATTGATATTGTCAAAACACCTGACAGATCCAAACCTAGCATATGACTGGATGAGGCAAAAACAAGTAGTTGCCAAAGGACCTTCACAAACTCAAATGCAAGTAGATTTCTCTCCTAGATCAAGGGATTCATTCACTTAGTACAGTTCAATAGAAAAATTCACATTGGTTGACCTAATGTTATAGTCTATTGTTGAGCTGAACTTAATCTAATGTTTAGTATATTACTTAGTTTGATATAGGACCAAATATTGGCTTGAATGGCAGATAAATCACAGAGCAGAAAAAGAGAATACTTAAGAGGCAGTGCATTAGGCTTAGAAAAAAGTAATAAAAAAAGAAGGTAGAAGAACTGAAAAGTACATTGATTATGAAATGGTGTTGGTAAAACAACACACTTAGGCCTTTAGGGGGCAGGAGAAGACTATAAATAACCGAGTGTAATGCTAAACAACCTTTCTCAGAGGCATATACAGGAAAAAAAAATGTAAGAGAATATGTCTTTTGTTTCTATGCAGAATGAAATGCTTTCATTACAACATAAGATTATATCAAATTCCAAGTTAAAATTAGCATGAGTAAAAACCAATAGAAGATTTCTACAACTGTTTGTTTTTATGTTATAAACTAGTCATAGGTTTTCTTTTTTCTGTTTTTAAACACAAATTAGTTTGAATAATTTGATGCAAAATTTATAATATTCAGGCAGATATAAGGAATGCCAGTAAAAAAGGAAGGAACTTGCTGAACATAACAGTACAAAATCAGCAGGAAAAGCAATACAAGAATATTGAGTTCAAGTTACCTTTTTCACAAAATCTTTGCTACAGTTATTACCCTTTGGAAATCCTACTTTAACTTAACTGACTATAAAATGTGAATGAAGAAAAATATTCTAGTATATCTTCTCTATAATCTATAAAGAAATACTTTACGAAAATAACATTGAGTTACATATAGGAAATAAAACAGGAATGGAAATATCCAATGAATAGTAAGAAGCATTTATATCCATTTATTAACGAGCTTCTAGAAATGACTGGCTTACAAGGACATTATGCAGATTAAGTAAAAGGAATATTTAAAACCGATACATTCAATTAAAAGTATACTGTCATATATGAACCTCAACAGATTTAACAACACATATATAAATACAAAAGAGTCCTTAGCACAACTAGTAAAAGGTGATTATATTTTAGAAGATTTTTGTCTTTAGTTTTCATTAATATGAAATCAGAGGATAGTTCCTTACAGATTTTAAATATAAAGTGCTATCTACCTTCAAGGGATTTATCAAAAACCCTGGCTAATTTCTAAAAACCTGTTTAGCATGAATGCACTCACCCCCATGCTGGAGCAGCAGCTTGCCAATCTCTACATGTCCGTTTGACAGTGCATCATGCAAAGGAGTCACTCCGTCCACTTGAGTGAGCAGATCTACCTCTGGACAACGTTGCAAAATTTCCTGGACACACACTGTGTTGCCATAGTTACAGGCTTCATGCAAAGGCGTCCAGCCAGCATTGTCTAAATTAGAAATCAAGGCAAGTTTTAAAACAGCAGAAGACTTTGGTTGTAATTCAAGGTATTGTATGTCTCTATCAGTCTTTGTAGGAGCTTCATATTTTAAAAAACAAGAACAACAACAACAACAAACAGCCTGCAAAAGTAATCACATTTCTATTTAAAAACAAAACTAAAAAATAACTATCAGGTTGGGATATGACCAGAATATTACCACTGAAAATATTTCCATACCATTAGCTATAATTAGTTATAAATCACACAAAATAAATTTGGTTTTGCTGATGTCTAAAAATACTTTAGACAAATTTACTTAAATGATTTTTCTTAGTGTGATATAAAACTATTTGTATGACAGATTTTAGGACATTTGATGAGACAACAAAGAGTTCAAGAACTTACCTTTAACATTGATGTCTATTCCTGGCAAAGAAAGAAGAATAATCAATTTCTCCACCTGGTTTTTTATGCAAGCTCTATGCAGGGCTGTTTCTCCTGCCATAAAAAATTAATAGATTACTCCAGAGAAGACAAGATATCAACTAAAGAAAATAATCAAAGGCTATAAACTAGGAGATCTGGCCCCATGCCAGAAAATTATTGAGTTTTCCTTTTGACTGGTTTAAACATCACTTGTATTTAAAGAAAAAAAAGGGGGGTGGGGAAGACCCCAGCAATCCATAGAGCTTCTGTTCGTTCCATCAGCAATTCAGCAATGAAATTCTACAGCAAAGGTTTAGCACAGGCATTGTCTCCCCCTGGTTCAAGGTTTAAAGCTTCAATCCTGCTATAAAAACCCTAAATGATCAGAGAACACCAAGAATACTGGGTTTTGCAGCAATGAAAGTTTTAGAGTGCAATTGCCCTCTCTTAAATTTATTCATGAACCTACACTAAATGTATGGCTCTTTCTTATACAGCATTTAAAGCTTAATTCAAATGAATGTTTCTGGCTAAGCACGAGTGCCTCTACACACTCAAGTATAATTCAGAACTTCAGATCCATTAACAGATGGTTTGCTGCTTCTCAATAGGCTGTCTGGCGTGGCTACAGCAGCACAGAGGGAGAAATGGAAGAATCTTAATATAAATACCACACACACACAGAGTTGGGCGTGCGCGTGCATGTGCACACACACACACACACACACACACACACGCAAAAAAAAAAAAAAATCTCCAAGTACCATTTAAAGCTGAACAACGATAGCAAATAGAATGGCAAAATGTTTGTTAGCAGGGATGCAATTAGTTCTGGCCAAAATTACCTACTCCTATCTTGGTTATAATCAAGATTAGTAAAATATAAGTCATAATTTGACAAAAGGGAAATTGTTAAAAACTTCTGAGAGACCACTTAGGAAACATTATGCAATAACGAATCATATTCTCTTGCTATAAAATACTGAGTAGCACATTTTTTGTCATGCTCAGTTTTACACATTATCTCTGAACTTCTACTACAACATTTCTTTTACATGCATAGGGAAAGCTTTTCAAGTTTTCCTCCATTTCTCAATTTCTTCCCCTCTCCCAACTCCTGCTGCTGCTCAGTCTAAAGTCATTCATATTCATTTTCCTTTCTGAAACAATAAAACAAAGAAAAAAAAGACACTAATTTGTGAAGTTAATATCTGAGTTTTCACCTAATACACTTTTTATATTTTTATCCAAATGGCCAGTTATTTTTAATTTGTAGCATGTAATTATAAACTGAGATTACACTGAAAGACTGTAAAAGCTTTGTTTTCCCTATTTTCATGAATGTCATATTGATACTTAGATAAAAAACACAATAAAGCTTAGAAACGAGAGAGCAATTTAGTTTTGCCAGATAAAGAGTCTTTGAAAAGAACTTTTATTTCCAAGTTAAGAGGTATCTAAGTGAAAGAGGTGCTAGAGTGAATTATTACAGCACTATTCTTGTTCTTCCATCCTTTAGGTACTTAGGTTCCAGTACAGTTAGAACCAAAAGCCAAACACATTTCATAGTCTGGGCTCAGTGCCTAGAAGAAAAGAGCCCATATGCTTAACACAGCTATGTAACATAGCCTATTCCTCATTCTTTGTTCACAGAATGTCTAGGACTGAAAGAGATGAAGACCAAATTATACTTTCAAATCAGAAGACACTGATCTTAAGCAACACAGGTTGATGTGGAACAGAAAAGTAAGGCGGGCAAAGCTAGAATGAGCTCAGTTAAGTGCCACACACTATTGAGTATCTGGAAAGGTGGGGGGGAGAAGAGAGAGGGAGACTCTATTATACCAGGTATTAAATGAACATATCCTCTGTATAAATGACAGTTCAAGAAAATAATATGCTATCCAAGAAGGTATTTCCTGGACCTATGCCAATATTTAAGTTCAAACATTCATCAGGGCAAATGTGTGAAATTTGCAAGTACTCACTAAACCATGAAAAGTTCTTTGCATAAATTAATTCAGATATTTGGAATACCTTTTAGATTAGTCTTGTGGAAATTCATCTTTGTAACTAAAGAGGGGCAATTCTCCTTGGAATATGACAATTCTCCTTCTGACTTCTTTTTCAATTTTTTCAATGATGAGGAACATTTAGCAAGGTTCAGCTCTCTGAAAGGAAAGAAAACTAAGGAAAGCTGGTTTTTCAGTAAGGCATGCCAGCATATATTAGATAGCAATTTTTTTCTTTCAAATGTAGCCTTTTTATTTAAACCCACTTACTTATTCAATCATAGTGCCTTCCACTTTTTGAACTGATGTCAACTATCTATGAACAAATTTTGATGTATTAATTTTCAATTTATTAGTCTATATCCCCAAATGCTCAGTAAAAAGGTAATCAGACTAGAATGATGGATAAAAAAGAAAGAGACCAAGTAAGCTATATTTTGTAGAGAAAATAAAGATGAGCAGGGTGTGGTGGCTCATATCTTTAACTCTAGTACTCAGGAGGCAGAGGCAGGAGGATCTCTGAGTTCAAGGCTAGCCTGTCTATATGTGAGTTCCAGGCCAAAAAGGCTACGTAGTGAGACCCTGTCTCAAACCTGCCTCCCCTACCCAAACCCCACAAAAAAATAAACATCAAACAAAGAAAGATGAAAGCTAAATTAGAATGAAGGCTGCAGAGTTGTCCCACATCCAAGGCAACATTCTTAGAAAGCTAATATAGCATTTTAGAGTATTTCACATGCTCATGCATGGTAAAATCTCATCCAGATTAAAGAAAACAGTTAATATATCAGAGCAAAATCTTTCTAAATCCAAAGTTTAAAGAATAGTTTCTTTTCTTTGGGAAGCACTTAGAAGAAAGTATGTTCTTTGTATTGCAGTAAAAGAAAGTTTTAATCATGTGTACTTAGAAGTCTAAAACTGAGTCTTCTAACCAACATAATGCTGATAATACCCAGATGATCTAAAGTTCAAGAAAGGCTCAGAGAAAAGGCCATATTTCCAAACAAGGCACAGCTGGAGCAATATTATCACTTACGGTAACTCTGGAAGACCTTCAACTTGTTTCTGCTTAGTACCATTCAGCATTAGTAACGTTCTCTGAGACTCCAGGCAAGACCGCTGGACTATTTTCCTTGGCATATGCATTTTTCCAGCCACATGTATGCCTGTTTTCCCCAAAGCTGGCAAATAGGAACATACCTGTTGCAAAATAGTATTCTATCAATTTCTCTACAAAGAGTAGTAAAAAGAAATTACTTGATCATATCACTATTAAATTTGGTTATATTTTCTTGATTTCACAACTAGGTTGCTATAGTATCTTCTCTGAGCACAATGAAATATTGAAGCTGCTAGGTCTGTGTCATCAGGTCAGCAACATGCAGATGAGGAGTACCTTCTGGAAAATAATTATATCTTCTAGCTCAATTCTGATGTTCACTTAGGAAAGTTCTTCAGATTATGACTTATATCCAACATGAGTAATTTACATATTTTTATACTTACGACTTATGGACAATAGGTATTTTGTTCTTTCTATTTTGCTAATGGTTTTGTTCAGCAGAGATTAAGTCCAGAATAAATGGATAAGAAGTGAAACATCATCACAAGGATTATGGCAAAACAATTTGCCCACAAATTTATTCTTCACTTGTTGAAGAAACTGCTAGAGATATTAGATCTTAGTATCTAACATGGGCAAGAGAAAATGGAAGACTTGGGATCAAATGCTGCTTACATGCATGCGTACATAGGATATATGACTTGCAAACTTTGTTTCTAAATACCAAATACATAGAATATTTAAGATATTTTTACAAAATATTCTTATATATTATACCAAAGAGGAAACAAAGGTCCTTTTTACATATTTTTTAAACTAAGCAAAATTTCTATTTGGCAATCTATTTTTATTTTATTATTATTATTATTTTTTTTTTTGGTCTTTTCAAGACAGGGTCTCCCTGTAGCTCCAGCTGTCCTGGAACTCACTCTGTAGACCAGGCTTGTCTTGAACTCACAAAGATCCACCTGCCTCTGCCTCCCGAGTGCTAGGATAAAAGGTGTGCACCACCACGCCCGGCAGCAATCTATTTTTTAAAAAAGACATTTCTGATTTTTAAATTTGTAGGCTTATGTGTACAGGTACCCACGGAAGCTAGACGAGGCATCAGATCCCTACATATAGTTAAAAGCAGATGTAAGCCACCTGAAGTGGGTGGGGTGCTGGGAACTGAACTTAAGTCCTCTGGAAGGGGAAGAAGCAATCATAACACTTAGCCACAACCTCTCCTCTCCCAACTACGCTACTTCTGAGATAGACAAATATGTTGGGAAGATTTATGAGTGGTGTTCTATTCACTTACAAGAAACAGCTAAGAAAGTTAAATTCATAAATTTGCTTCTTAGAAATAAAAAAGAACTTGAATAGAGCAGTGCTTACTATTTTCTGGAGAGAGAGCTGCTCAGAAGACACACTGGTGGAGCTCTGTAGACACAATTTATTAAAGATTGCTTCTGCAACAAACATTTGAAGCCAGGAAGATGAAAAGGAACAAATGAAAACCTCTAATTCCTGTGAAGAGAAGTCTGTAGAGAATGAGAAGTAGAGTTACTGCTGTGCATTATAAAATTTTTCTATAGGTTATTTTCTCTGTAGATTGTATTCAATTGAGTGACAGTTCCTACACCAGTTCCATCACATAATTTTAAGCTACTACCACACACACATGCGCACTCCTGCTTTTTAGGAGAAAATTTTATGATACATTTTCTTTTTTTTTGAATTTTTTTAAATTTTATTTATTTCTGTATGTGTATGAATGTACTGTCTGCATGCAGGTTTGTGCATCCATGTCATGCAATGCTGCGGAGGTCAGAAGAGGGTGTCAGATTCTCCTGGAACTGGAGTTCTCCTGGAATTGGAGTTTTGGACAGTTCTCCGCCATGTGGATGCTGGGGATCGAACCCGGGTCCTCTGTAAGAGCAGTCGGCGCTCTTAACCGCTAGGCCATCTCTCCAGCCCCTATGATACATTTTCTAACATTAAAAATCTTAGAATTACATATATAGATTACAAGATATAATTATACCACTATGCAGGAATTTATCATCAAGCTTCTAATTAGCATTAAAGTCATAACAGGGGTTTCTCTTTTGGAAAACTAGTTCTTAGTTTTAATTAATTAAATTATTTTTAGGGCTGGAGAGATAGCCTAGCGGTTAAGAGCGCCGACCGCTCTTACAGAGGACCAGGGTTCGATCCCCAGCACCCACATGGTGGCCAAGAACCGTCTGAAACTCCAATTCCAGGAGAACTCCAGTTCCAGGGGAATCCGACACCCTCTTCTGATCTCCGCGGCACTGCATGACACGGGTGCACAAACCTGAATGCAGACACATACAGAAATAAATAAAATTTAAAAAAATTAAATTATTTTTAGTCCAAGCTGGCCCCAAACTCACAATCCCTCAACCTCTACCTCCTGAGTGCAGAGATGTATCCAGCCCGGGTCCAGAGTATTTAGTTTTTATTTACTTATCTTAAAATTCTATTTCTTGCTGGGTGAGGTGGTACACAGCTTTAATCCCAGCACTTGGGAGGCAGAGGCAGGTTGATCTCTGTGAGTTCAAGGCCAGCCTAGTCTACAAAGTGAGTTCCAGGACAGCTGGGGCTATAGGGAGACCCCGCCTCAAAAAACAAAACAAAACAAAACAAGCAAACAGAAACAAAAAAACCCCAACCAAACAAACAACAACAACAACAACAACAAAATTGTATTTCTTGGGATTATTTTGAAAGAAGGGTCTTCTGTAGTCCTTCAAACTCCACATAGCTGAGGATGACCTTGGAATCTTGATCTTTCTGCCTCTGCCTCTCAAGTACTGGGATTATAGGTGGGCAGTAAAAGTGCTTAGTGTTGGGGCTGGAGAGATAGCCTAGCGGTTAAGAGCATGGACTGCTCTTGCAGAGGACCCGGGTTCGATCCCCAGCACCCACATGGCGGCTAAGAACCGTCTGTAACTCCAATTCCAGGAGAACTCCAGTTCCAGGGGAATCTGAGACCCTCTTCTGACCTCTGCGGCATTGCACAACACGGGTGCACAGACCTGCATGCAGACAGTACATTCATACACATACCAGAAAAAAATAATAAAAAAAAGTGCTTAGTGTTATTTTAAGAGCAAAAAAACAAATGAAAAAACCAAAAAACCCAAACAACCCATCAAATATTTTCAAATCACTTCTATCCAAAGCTTCAAGTGCTCTAGTAAGACAAAAACTCATAAATATACAAATGAATTAATAGAGATACTGTACTAAGGCAGTTATTTCAATGTCATCTATTTAATGGTATTATTTTCTACTAAACTTTTCTATAAAGAGTATCAGATTAGTACAATGGGAATGACAAAGAATGAGACCAATCAATAGGATGCTAAACAACATCAAAGCAGTGTAAAAGTTAAGATATGTATGTCAATGGAATAGAAGATCCAGATATAAACCTATGCAGGTACAGTACCTGATTTTTGACAAACATGCCAAAACTGCACTGCAGTAAAGCCAGCTTCTTCAAAAAAATAGTACTGGGGTGGGGGTGGGGGTGAGGGGTGAGGTTGGTTGTAGACATGGCTTAGGGGTTAAAAGCACTGGCTTCTTCTACAGGTGAATGGAGTTCAATTCCCAGCACCAACAAGGTGACTAAGAACAGTCTAACTCCACATCCAGGGAATCTGATGCCCTCTTCTGACCTCTACAGGTATTACACGACATGGGTGCACTTACATGCATCAATACCTTCATACACATAAAAATAATTTTTTTTTTTTTGGTCTTTCGAGACGGCTCTCCCTGTAGCCCCAGCTGTCCTGGAACTCACTCTGTAGACCAGGCTGGCCTTGAACTCACAAAGATCCGCCTGCCTCTGCCTCCCAAGTGCTAGAATTAAAGGCGTGCGCCACCACGCCTGGCAAAATATTTTTAAAATGGTGGTAGGAAAACTAGATATCCACATATCTACATGTAAAAGAAACTAGACCTCTGTCTCTTATCCTGAACAAAAATAAACTCCAAATGAACAGAAAGAATCTCATGGAACTAAAAGGTATTTGTACAACAAAGTGAACAGTCTATATTCTGGGAGAAAATCTGCTAACTGCACATCTGACAGAAGATTAACATCCAGAATACATAAATAACTCAAGAAGACTAAACAACCCAATCAACAATAGGCTAATGAAATAAAAACACAGCTCTCAAAACAAGAAATAAATGGCCAATAAACATGAAAAAAATGTTTAACCTCATTAGCTATCAGAGAAATGTAAATTGAAACGCCACTAAGATTTCATCTTGCCCTAGTCAGGATGGCACTTATTAGGTGACCGTGTCCTCACAAAGGTTCAAGTTCTGTTTTTTTTTTTTTTTTTTTTTTTTTTTTTTTTTTTTTTTTTTTTTTTTGACAGGATTTCTCGTAGCCCAGCTGGCCTAGAACTTGCTATGTAGACCAGACTGGCCTCCATCTGACTCTGCCCCCCTGGAATGCTAAGATTAAAGGCATGTAACACCATGCCTAGCTAAACTCTGGTATTCTTATTATACTTCACCCTTCTTATGAAAGGGTGAGGAAAAAAGGATTTTTCTCCTCAGGAACCTTTGGTCATCACAGTTAAGGACAGGGATGCTACTAAGCACCTATTGGGCCAAAGCTAGGGAGCCTACTAGACATCCTATTATGTTCAGGATAGCCTCCTATACCACTTAATTACCCAGCCAAAATATAATCAGTGTCTTGGCTGGTAAGTTTTGCTTTAACTAAACAGGCTCTTGCCCTGTGGCAGACTGCCATGTGGGTCTTTGAAACTTTGAGTAGCTGCCTCTCTTCCATCAGATGGTAACCAGATTCATCCAGCCTAATAGACATTACTGAACTCATTATCCCTTCCAAAATGGCCTCAACAAAAATGCCTATCCCTAACCATAGAGTTTACTGCAAACAATTTATCTCAATGCATGAACTCTAGGCAGTTGTACAGCAAAGAAGAAATCAAGTTGTAGAACAGAATATGAAGGTGATGTGCATGTATTCTAACTTAAAAATGGAGTTATTCATTTAAGGAGTACATTTGGTGGGTTCACAGAAATAAGAAATACAATCCTCTTTTTAAAAACTGAGCTGGAGTGCCAGGCGTGGCGGTGCACATCTTTAATCCTAGCACTTGAGAGGCAGAGGCAGTCGGATCTTTGTGAGTTCAAGGCCAGCCTGGTCTACAGAGTGAGTTCTAGGACACCTGGGGCTACAGGGAGACCCTGTCTAGAAAAGACCAAAAACAAAAAAAAAAAAAAAAAAAAAAAAAACCAAACAAAAAAAAAAAACTGAGCTGGAGTTATAGACAGTTAGGAGCCACCATATGGGTGTTGGGAACTAAACTTGAGTCCTTGCAAGAGCAGGAAATGCTCTGACCACGTAACAGAGGTAATGATAGATAAACAAGAAAACGTGAGAAAGTCAGCTATGGACTATTAGACATTTAAGAACCACAGAATAAGCTGTCAGTATTTGAAATATGGCTGATTGAATGACCCACAGCAATAATTCATAAAAGACAAGACAAGGCAAGCTTTTAAACAGTTATCAGGTTATACCACTCTCATGTCAAACTAGCTTCTATCCTGAGCATGGCTTTCAAATTCCTATACAAACTCCCTTAACCCTTTCTTTGTCCTTATTCTCACCACTTTTCCTGCTGGCACTTATATCAGTCAGGTGACAGAAGGCCCTACCACACCTGGCTCTTTTTGCAAATGTTTCCTTCTGAATGGAGCAGTCTCTCTGGATTCTTGAAAACTTCATCCTATCATCAGTTTCTGAATTCCAGCAACATAAACACCTAGCTTTTCTACTTTCGAGCATTAGATATATTTATATTAGATATATTAATTTGACAATCATCTGCCTCTCTTACTGAAAGCTTCAAAAAGGACCATGTTTTATACATCCCCTTTATTAGATGTTTAGTAGAATGTCTGCTAAAATGCCAATAAAATTTATTCAGTGAATGAATAAATTGGAAATATTCTTCTAGAGATAACTAGTAAAAATATTAAAAACTATTTGTCAGAGGTCTGAATTATAGATTAAAAAATAGAATAAAATATTAATAAAAATATCAGGAAGCTATAATGACAATCTAAGGGCAAAAGAAGCTTTACTAAAGATATGAGAAATATTTTGTTTTTACTTAACATTTTTATTAGTTTTTCCAACAATTTCATACTTGTGTATAATGCATTCTGATAACGCTCACCACTCTCTTCTCTTATCTTCCTCCCACCCTTGCTAACTCTCCCTTCCATCTATAATTCTCTTTCCCATGTTTATGTGTTTT
This sequence comes from Rhizomys pruinosus, assembly GCA_009823505.1. Classification (NCBI taxonomy): domain Eukaryota; kingdom Metazoa; phylum Chordata; class Mammalia; order Rodentia; family Spalacidae; genus Rhizomys; species Rhizomys pruinosus. The sequence goes on along the minus strand of VZQC01015218.1, from coordinate 2,214,573 downwards.
TGTTTCATTTTGTTACCCAGAGTTTAACTAGGCCCATTGTGTGACCATGGGTTTGGAATGACTTTTCTTCCCCCCTCAATCAAACCATAAGAATTTAGTTTAGCTCAAGGACTGGCAAAGAATTATGAATAAAATTTTATTAAAACAAAGCCATTTTTATTTTTTTGTCTGTCATTGCTTTTTACTTACGACTTCTGAGTAAAGATGTAAAAACTTAGAAATACTACTACCAATGTCTAACGAATCTCTGGTTAGGCATAAAAGGTGGATTTCAGAAACTTTAATACACAGATCTAAAGAAAAGAAGAATTTGCCTGTTTTCTGAAATACATAGTGCCTAATTCTCCCCAAACAATTGTAAAATAACAGCAATCACAGTAAACTTACATGACAAAACTTACATGAATCAGTATTCTTTTTTTTTTTTTTTTTTGGTCTTTTCGAGACAGGGTCTCCCTGAAGCCCCAGCTGTCCTGGAACTCACTTTGTAGACCAGGCTGGCCTTGAACTCACAAAGATCCGCCTGCCTCTGCCTCCCAAGTGCTAGGATTAAAGGCGTGCGCCACCACGCCCAGCTATGAATCAGTATTCTTAAATAAAAATGATACAATAGCCACATCATAACACCTTTACTAATGAGTTAGAACATGTAAAAGAGGGGGGAGAGGGGGCATGAATATCTACCACAGAGAAAAAAGAAAACTGAAAACTGACAAGCAGTAATTTTCAAATTTCATCAAGGTTTACTAAAACACATAGGAAAAATGTGGTATTCTACAAACTCCATCATAAACAAATACTTTATTTTTCATATAGAAAAGGCACTCTCTCTTAGGTGCAAATGTTCACTTGACTTCTGTCTCATGGCAAAGGTTAAGCACTAAGTTATACTAAGGAAAATATGGCAAAGGTTAAGCACTAAGTTATACTAAGGAAAATATAATAGAAAAATATATTAATTTAGATCATTTTAAAAATAGCTTATCTACAGACTAATTTGAAACCAAAGGAACCAGTTTACATGTGTGTACAATTTTTTTATTACATTTACTTGTTTGTGTGTGTGTGTGTGTGTGTGTGTGTCATGCAATGTCATGTGAACGGAAGCCAAGAACTACTTTGTGAATTCGATTTCCTCTTTCCACCATGTGGGATCCAGGCATCAAACGAAGGTTCCAAGGCTTGGCAGCAAGGACGTTTATCCACTATCTTGCCAGCGCGCGCGCGCGCGTGTGTGTGTGTGTGTGTGTGTGTAAAAGAGTAAGGGAAGGGGTAAAAATGCATTTTAATAATGGCCCCAAATTTAGACTTCATCTAGAGAATTAAATATTAGTGACCAAACATGGATCACTGGTACTGAGGTAATGACTATGCCCACAGGATTATTAATAGCAACATTAAAGTTGAATTTTAGCTCAAGCCACTCACAGGTTCAAACTTCTAGGGTATAAATTATTCATATGAAAACCGAATAACTTTGCATCGTAAATGGCTTACTTTAACATGAAAAGACATCTATAGTATGAGTAAGGAAAGCACTGAAGCAGTGGCATAACATGTAGACTTCTGTTAATGCAAGGCTCATTATTTCATGCATTTAGCTAAACTATAACAATTCATTAAAGGCAATTACTACACATTGGAAACAACACATGTAGCTATATTGACGGTCCCTAAAGCCAATGCTAATACTTTCATGAGTCCCAAAACTCAAAGAGCTTTCATTATTGGATGAAAACATGGAATTCTGTTAGCCGAATTCTGCTGCATTCTAGCAAATAATGCCAGAATTACGTTGTTTCTGAAAAGGATAAAACCAACTAAACTACCTAGTAGGACTGATGGGGAAGAAATAATAAAAGTTCTGAAGGAAGATTGAATTTAAGCTAAGAAATGTTAAAAAGCCACTCAACAAAAGACAGCAAGTCTGCAAAGAAATAGTAATTACTCCCTTAGCTCAATGAAAAAGAAAGAAACAAGAAAGGAGATAAAATGCTTTAGACTAAAATCTAACTTTGGTTTTAAAAAAACAAAAACCACCAAACAACTTTTTTCAGAAGGTATCATCAAATTGTGAATTCAGTTACAACCTGGATTCCAATTCTGGAATCTCTTTTAAAGAATTAAAGTGACTGACAGTAGATCAAGAACTTTTTCTTTATAAAACTAAGATGGACTGAAACACATGTGCAGCAATTTTATCTATCTGGCAGCCCAAAATATTGACAATTCAGAATGTAAAATAACATGATTAGGAGTCAAGGGTCATGAAAGCTCATTTGATTTAAAATCTTAATTTATGGTTATCTATGCAAAAAATACACACACACACACACACACACACACACTAGACTATTCTAAAACTGGTTATATATCAGAAATGTAATATGGTCTTCAGGAAGCCTTCCTCAGTACAGAGATCCAAAAAGACAGGTAGAACTTTTCATAATGTAAGCACTGTGAAAATGAGTCTGTCACCATATTGCTAAAGTAATACTGCTCCTCTCATTTATTTTGGAGGAAACTTTAAGGTCAAATAATGGAGAACAGGAAGAATGTGGAAATTACACATACAAACAACTTCTACTCGCTTCACCCATCCATCCATAAACGTTAGAGTAGACTCAAAAAAGCTAATAGGTTTTTAAAAAATAGTTTATTAAGAATATTTCAACAGCAACTAATACATATGGAAAATTTTATAACCCAAATTAATATAGAGAATTAATACAGGGGCTTTATAGTAAATATTATGGCTCAGTGAATTTTACTTTAAAATACGAGTTAAGTACTGATACAGGAAAAAGACCTAGAAATTATTCTCATGGCACCAGAGAAGATCAGACTGTAATAGTTTCTGCTCCATGGGAATGATTAGAAATGTTAAAGAGGGGCTGGAGAGACGGCTCAGAACTTAAGAACACTGGCTGTTCTTGCAGAGGACCATAATTCAGTTCCCAGCATCCACACCATGGCTAACAACCTTCCTGTATTAGTGACTTTTCTGTTGCTGTGATAAAACCACCGTGACCAAAGGAACTTATAAAAGGAAGAATTTATTTGGGCTTATGATTGATGGTTCCAGGGAATCAGACTCCATTTTGGTGGGGAGGCATGGTAGCAGGGGCTGGAGCAGAAAGCCAAGGCTCACATTGTACACTGAGCACAGGAAGCAGCCAGAGAGAGCAATGGAAGACTGGCAAAGCTTGTTGAACTCTCTAAGCCCGCCCACAGTGATGTACTTCCTCCAGCATGGACACACCTTCTAAGATCTCCCAAAACAGCACCACCAACTGGGGACGAAATGTCTGAATACTTGAAGCCTATAGGGGACATTTTCATTCAAACCACCACACTTTCCAAACTCCAGTTCAGGGGATATGATGCACTCTTCTGACCTCTGGAAGCATTGCATACATATATACATTTAAAACTCATGCTGAGGGTCTGGAGAGATGGCTCAGTGGTTAAGAGTGCAGACTGCTCTTGCAGAGGACCTGCGCTTGATTCCCAGCACCCACATAGCAGCTAAGAACCATCTTTAAGCCTGGCATGGTGGCAAACGCCTTTAATCCTAGCACTTGGGAGGCCGAGGCAGGTGGATCTCTGTGAGTTCAAGGCCAGCTTGGTCTACAGAGTGAGTTCCAGGCCAACTGGGGCTATAGGGAGACCCTGTCTCTGTCTCTGTCTGTCTCTCTCTCTCTCTCTCTCTCTCTCTCTCTCTCTCTCACACACACACACAAACACACACATACAAAAATCTCATGTTGGCAAAAGAACACTCAAACACATGAAATAAAAATAAATCAAAACATTTTAAAAGAAGATTTAAACATAAACATTAAAGGTACTGAAAATTCTTTACATGTAAGATTCTTCCTTGTTTTTTGTTGTTATTGCCTTTTTTTTTTTTTTTTTAACTTTCTTTCTTTCTTTTTTAGACAGATTCTCACTATGGAGCTGAGATTGTTTTGCCTTGAACTCAAAATCCTCCTGCCTTAGCCTCCCAAGTGCTGGTATTACAGGCTTTAGTTACCATGCCATTGTAGTGAAATGGGAAAAAAAAACTTCCTTTAAATTTGTTAATAGCAAACCATGGTCTATCATTTTTAGTTACAGGCTCAAAAAACCATGAATAACATTATACACATTATATATATAATTTCCAGGTAGTGATTTCTATAATATCCTAGAAATATTCACATTTTATGAAGTCATCATGGAGGAAAATAAGAATATAAGATTCCTATGTAGTACACATTCAATTAGTATATAAATCCTTAGACATTTAAAAGTTGATAGTAGCTAACTGTATGGAAGCATTATGGAATCATTTTATCTACCTTTTTATATTGTCTATGTGAATATATACACATACATATATAAATACTTATAGACACACACATACACATATATATGTGCATCTATAAGTAGGCATACCTGTGTATACCTGTGTGTCTATAAATGCTTATAGATACACATGTGTGTAGCTTATAGATACACATGTGTGCCTATAAATACATGTGTGTGTATATATATATATATATATCTGTGTATATGTGTGTCTATAAGTATTTAAAGGAAAACATGTGAATACACATTAAAAAAATACAGACTGCTTAAAGAAAACTCAAAATCAATTTCTAGAATGAGTGTTTAAACACAAACCAAAACGTAGATACACTTACCATCACATGATAGAGAAATATAACTTCCTAAGTCATCAGACATGTGTCGCATCACATTTCTACCCATCTGAAGACCAAGGAAGATCCAATAATCTATTGCTGCTCCGAGGATTCCAGTTAGTAAGTATGCTAGTTCATGTTTGAAGACCTAACATTAAGATTGAAAAAAATTACTAAAAGATTAGTGCTTTTCCAGTGCTTGCTTTTATTATTCCTTGAGGGGCCAAAAGACTAAATATACAGGATCCATTATGCTAATAATAAAAGAAGATTAGCAAATTATCTTTCTCCATCTATCATACCTCTCTGTGCCCCTCCCTCTCATTAAACATATCACAATTTTGGAAAATAGCAGTAGGAATGACCGGAACTTTAAGGGTTTCAGACATTTTTGGATTTTAGAATTATCTATAAAATGAGATTGCTTGGAAATGGATACAGATACAGAGTTAATTCACATATACCTTATGCACATATCCTGGAGGCAATTTTACAAAATATTTTTAGTTTAACTACATTTAGACTGAGACCTATCACATGAGGTCAGGTATGGAATGTTCCATATGTAGAATGATCTTTGGATTAGGGGTCACTCTGAGCCATCTCACCTGCCTTTTGTTTTGCTTTTGAGACAGGGTCTCCCTGTAGCCCCAGCTGGCTTGGAACTGGCTATGTAGACCAGGCTGGTCATAATCTCACAGAGATCCACCTAATTCTACCTTCCCAGTGTGCTGGGAATAAAGGAATGTGCCACCACACCTGGATCATTTATAAAAACCAATTACTTTATAGACTACATATTATAATTGTATCTAAGCATACTACTATTTTGCCTGTACATATGTAAGTATACCCATGTTGTGCAATGCCTACAGTCAGAAGAGGGCATAGCAAGTTCAAAAGACTTGAGAAACACAATGACAAAAATCTTCAACAAATGAGTTGTAACAAAACAGAATAACTCAAGTTTTATTCAATTATCATACTCTGCATAACTTGGATATGTAGTGATCAGTTTTAAAAGTATGAATGTTTTCATATTGTCACATATATTAATTTCTTATTGTTTGTTTTACTTTAGTGTTTAAAAATATTTTCCTAACCCAGAAGTCAGAACAAATTAGGAAGATAAAGTGTAAAAATATTTTAAAAACAGTTTTAAGAAAAACATTTTCTCAAAATGACATTAAAACTACTTGAAATTCCTATAGTCTTGCTGTTTGTTTTCTAGGCATGTTGATGTGTGAAAAAAAAAATCAGTAAATTAACAGTTGGGTAGAAGGTATGTGAAAAGGTTTTAATAAACATTAAAAGTATCTGAATAGATTATAGCTGCTATGCTTGGTCACCACACTATGAGTAATATGGGATTAAGGAGAGAAATCCCTAGTGTTCTGAATACTCTGTGACTACTACACTTACTTCTCCTGCCCTTGCAAACATGTTTCTTTTCTTTTTAACCATTTTTTTTAATTTTTATTTATTTATTTTTTTATGTGTATGAATGTACTGTCTGCATGTAGGCTTGTGCACCTGTGTCGTGCAATGCCGCAGAGGTCAGAAGAGGGTGTCGGATTCCCCTGGAACTGGAGTTCTCCTGGAATTGGAGTTACAGATGGTTCTCAGCCGCCATGTGGGTGCTGGGGATCAAACCCAGGTCCTCTGCAAGAGCAGTTGGTGCTCTTAACAGCTAGCCCATATCTCCTGCCCCGCAAACATGTTTCTTATAGAATGTAAGGTAGGAAACTATTCCTTATCTTAAGAAGCAATTAAATGATTTTAAAATGGCTGCTCAATTTCTGCTTTGCTATGTAAACACGAATAACTAGTCAAGCAAATAAAGCAACGTATATATTGGGCTTGTTAAACAGCAACACAGAAGGAAAAGCCCAGAGTCAGGATTAGCAGTGGGCATGCAGATATTCAGGTGCCTTATGATATTCTGGGGAAGTATATTACAGTCTAGGAGAGAGAGAGAGATCCTGAAACAATGGGGTGAGAGGATTTTAAACTGCATGGTTAGTTAGCAATTAAAACAAGCAAGGCCCTTCTTTCTCATGATGGTAGAGCCTATCAGGTCAGTAGATGGTTAGAGCCTATCAGGTCAGAATTCATGCATGCAAACATCAATTTTTTTGTTTCTACACAGAATGACAAGCTTGTTCCAGCTGTGTGGCATGGAAAGCTAGTCGCTGGGTTAGCTGTATCTGAAGCACCTAATTTAGAGAGTAGTACCAATCCCTAGAGAATGTTGTAGGAAAATAATTCTACTCTTTGTAAAGCTGACACACAGATAATCACTCTGAGAAAGTTATGTTATGTGGGCCCTGATATTCCATGATGGCTGAGACATAAGCAAGCTGGTTTCTTACCCTGATAACCTAGAAGGTTGTAAAGAGAGGGGAGCCACCCCAACTCACCATTTGGACCACATCCCCACCAGCCACCCCTGGGAAATGTAGCAATACTAAGCTTGTCTCTCCTGAGGCATGCACACACACAGGCTCAGGAACCAAATGGTGCATTTGCCATAAAAGCCTAATCTAAGGAGGCAAATGGTACAAAACTTAGCAAATGGTACAAAATCTAAGGAGGCAAATGGTACAAAACACGTAGACTTTCTTTATCCCACCCCCATCCTTGTCAAGAGTGCGCAAAAACTACTGTATAAATCCTTAAACTCCTGCAATAAAATGAGTTTGCCCTCAAAAACTGAATGCTGGGTCTTTCTTTTGATCCATCAGATTCATAGCCTGCTCCAAAGACTGTCTCTGCTTCCTCCCATGCCTGCTTCATTGTGATCTGGGGTGTTGTGCTGCACCCAAGTGAGACTGCCACACAGAGAGCTGGCTGGTGGGCCAGGGACTAGGAACCCCATGGCTGAAGACCCCACATCTGGAGCCCAATGTGGGGCTTGAGAACAGGACCTAAGGACACGTGCAGGAGGAAGGTGAATCCTCCCCTTTTTGTTTGTGGGATTGGGGACATCGGGAGGCTATGCTCTCCTCTTCCCACTATTGAGGAATGACAGATTTCCTCTTTCAATTTCAGTTTGTGCCTTAGTGATGGACCCTCTGAGACAAAGGGGCAACTGAGGCTCTCTGATCGAGGTTAGTCCTAGGTGTTAGCTGAAGGCCTCTGGTCCTCTGATTGCACCCCAACAGCCCACTTGGGTGGTTGATGGCAAAAATCTCCTATCTTAATAAGGTTTGTGGTGTGTGACAAGCAGAATCCCCTATCGGACCCTGCCTTTGGGAAAGTTCCCTTGAAGCATAAACATTTTTCTTTAGCACATCAGATAGACCAACCAATTAGGGGACTGAGGACCCCCTTTAAGAGTCAGTTTAAAGCCGGGCATGGTGGTGCATGCCTTTAATCCTAACACTCGGGAGGCAGAGGCAGGCAGTCTTTGTGAGTTCAAGAACAGCCTGGTCTAGAGTGGGTTCCAGGAGAGCTGGGGCTACAGGGAGACCCTATCTCCAAAAGACAAAAAAATAAAAATAAAAAAGTCAGGTTAAGAATCAAGGTTGGTCCCAGGCTCTAGGGTTTTTCCCCAGCCACTCATCCTTAGAGACAGTACTTTGGGTTTTCTCCTCTCTAAACAGACAGGAGACAAACAAACCTGGGCAAAACCAAGGCCTGTTGGAGGAACAGCATGGGACAGATACAGAACGAGGCACCCAACCCCTTCCCTGCACCTTTCTGCCCTGCTCAGTCGCATGGGCATGCACAGACACAGACACACAGACAGGGTGAATGTATGTCCAGTGGAGACCTACTTGCATCACAGGCCCCCAGGGCAAAGCACAATGCCCCACCCCAGGGATCTGCGGTTTCTTTTGTTTACCTCCTTATCAAAAACTAAGAAAATAGCCAAGTGGCTAAGAATGCAGATTTGCTCCCACAAGGTCCATGGTTGAAATACAAAATCTCCAATTTGTAAATTCATTTCCATGCTTTAAAATTTAACTTCTCTCTGTTCTCCAGAATTCTAGCTCTACTGCAAGAAGAAGAAAAAGAAACCTTTTCTTTTTTTACTACATTACAAATAAAGTTCTCATAATTTATCTCACAACACTGCACAATTCCAACGCATGTGAGATATTTTTTCACTTTTGATTGTTTACTTTAAAGGTAATTTTTTTTCCCATTCAGATCATTTTTATTACTTTCAAAAATCCAAAACCTTAATTCTATCCCTTCCAAATTAAAGGTTTACTGACAATGTCTTTTCTTCTCTTTCTTAAACAGGATTCCCCAAAATACACAAATGTAATATGTTCAAAATAACTACCATTAAACCTCATAATGTTTATTCTATTTTATAAAATTACCATATACTTTTGTAAAGTAAATGGGAAAAGAAATAAAAAGCAGAGAGAAAACCTAAACAGAAAAAAAATCACATGACAATCTTTTCCTATATGGTTGTCTTGTACACTTGTGCTGTCTTTATATGTCATTTTATGTCTAGTGATAATTTTAAACCATGGCCATTCAAAAACTTTGTCTTGATTTTGGCGAACAAAATCTATTGATTTAATTTCCATCTCAGCATGCTCGAATAACATATAATATTTTTACCTGAATCCTGGGTACCCTTAACATCTTTAGGTAAAATATGTGCATAACTAATTAATTAACTAATTAATTAGGCCTAGGCATTACAATTCATTCTGGGTTTTTCAAATGTGTATCACCTTAAAGACTTTACTCAGAAACAAACAATTCATTTAAAAAATTACTAGGGGAAGGCATTGTTCACAGGTTCCCTAACCATCTGATTATGATCTGACCCCACCTGCTTAATGGCTGTACACATATCCTGAGGTGAGCACATGGCTTCTTAATAACCATTTATCTTAAATCATGTTTCAATTTACCTTCGTAAAAGAACAGTATTTTATCTATCTGGAGGTAGAGGCAGGTGGAATTCTATGGGAATTTTCAGGCCAGCCTGGTCTTAAAAAAAAGCTCTAACAGCAATAAATAGTTTCTTGATAGCTACTAACAAAAATTCTCATTAACAATATAAATTACAATCATAGTTCAATTTTAACTATATACATGTGTTGGTAAATGCATGTTTGTATTATAATCTCTTGTAATTTTATAGGTCAATGGCTATTGAAGAGTCAACTATAAGGATAATCAGTTTCAATTAATAAAAACTACTTGCATTAAATCATTGGTATTAATGATTTTTAATTGGTTTCATTAAAGGTTGACTCTGGGTTGGAACTGGCTCCTCCACCCCAGACTCAGGTCTATTAAGATAATCAAACAACTAATAGATAAATTAATTAAAACAAAAATTGTGGTTTGTCTGCAATTCACATGTCTTTATTAAGGAATACTAATAAAATTACAGATGTATAATAGCAACTGAAAACTTTACTTGGTGTATACTTCCACCTACTGGTTATGCTCCTTCAACACCTGAGACAAAGAATCCAACAGGTACTCATAAGCTAAAGCATAAAAGAGTTTTTAGACTTTTAAAGATATAAATTATCCCAAAACTAATTGGCTTTTAGCTCTCTGCTTGGAGGAATAATTCACAGCTGATGCCACAAGCTTACATCCTCTAGTGGTTAGGAGAAGTTATAAGTCACAGTAAGACCTTGTCATCATTTAGAGAAAAAATATAATTCATCGATTAGCATACCATCCAAACATCTGTGTCTATACCAAAGTAACCTACAGTAATAATTAGTACTGTTTGAATACCTATATATCTAATTGCTTGTGTTTCATTAGGAGGATTGAGAGGTTATACCTGGACAAACTGTCAACCCATGAAAGGAAACAGCCAGAACTGTTCAGAGTCCAAAACGACATCTCCAGAGAAAGTAGACTGTTTTGCTTCTTGTCCACCAGTACCCCTTTTCTAAGCCTAGGGAACAATCTGCAGAAGAGGGGCCATGGTACAATGTAAGGGCTGTGATTGGGGTGAATGGTAAAACTACAGCAACATAGTCTGGATACTTATTTGATCAACATGATTGTACATAAAAGCCCCACCAGCTGGATGGTGGGAGACATGGGCTGTGTGGATTTGGGCATAGCTGCTTGAAAATTAGTTCTACATGAAGGATGCTTGTACGCATAACTTATTACTTATTGTTTAAAAAAATAAAAATTAAAAAAATTGAAAAAAAGATATGAATTAATTTTAAAAAATTGGGAGTTCTCCCAAGACCACCTGAACCACAGGTAGGTAAGAGCTGGGTACTTTAGCAAGGCAGATTATTGTTTGATTGAATCTAGTTAATCTAGATGTTTTTACCTTGATTGGCTTTTGTGGCTCTGGGGGCGGAGTTATCCTCCCAGCTGGTATAAAAGGTGGGTTTGTGTGAGTCTTGAGATCAGAGATCTTCCAAGACCACTTGAACCACAGGCAGGTAGGAGCTGGGTGCTTCAACAAGGTGGATTGTTGTTTAATTGAATCTAGTAAATCTAGATGTCTTTGGCTTGATTGGCTTTTGTGGATCTGGGGGCAGAGTTATCCTCCCAGCTTGTAGAAGAGGTGGGTTTGTGTGAGTCTTAAGACGAGAGATCTCACAAGACTACCTGAACCACAGGTACTGGGGTGCAGGCTACAGAGCACCCCCCCCCCCGCCAACTGGGATTATGAAGGCATTTGAAGGAGGCAAGCAAAGCGAGCCTTCAAGACAATGAAGAGGCATTTGAACTCACATTGGAATATAGGCAAGGAGAAGCCCATATGCAAGGAACATGAAGAAGAGACAACACAGGAAAGGGGCAGGATAATCCTGCAGCAAGCTCTACTAACCCTGTGGAAGATTCCTCCAGTGGCATCCCCTTGGGTATGGCCCAGGACACAGATATCAAAAGCAAAATTGTGAACAAGATTATAAAGAGCAAATCAAAGAATTAAGAGAATGAAGAACTCAAGAAAGACCTAGAGAGAGAGAGAGAGACAATGACAAAGTCTAGGACAAAGTGGAAACACTAAAAAGATCCCATGTTGAAAAAGATAAGGAAACCAACCAGAAAAGCAAAGAGCTACAGGAAGAGATTGAGAAGCTCCAAAAAGAAGTAGAACTACTAAAGAAATCAGAAGAGGAAATGAAAAAGGAAATCAAACACTCATCCAATCAAGAGGATAGGAATGGGAAAAGCCTCAGAAGCAGAATGGAGGAAGCAAAACAAAGAATATCAGACCTGGAAGATAAGACAGAACAACTAAAAACCTCAAGGAAAGATTATGAAAAATTTAAAAATACACAAAAGTGGAACAACCAGAAACTGTGGGACACTATAAAAAGATCAAACCTCCACATCATAGGAGTAGAGGAAGGAGAAGAATCCCAAGAGAATGGTATTGATCAGATCTTCAACAGAATAATAGAGGAAAACTTCCCCAAACGAAAAAAAGACAAACCAATACAAATACAAGAAGCAAATAGAACTCCAAACAGACAAGATCAGAAAAGAAACTCACCATGCCACATCAAAGTTAAAATGCTAGACACCCAAAATAAAGACAAAATCCTTAAAGCTACAAGAGAAAAACAACAAGTGTCCTATAAGGGAAACCTATCAGAATTACAACTGACTTCTCAGTGCAAATTATGAAAGCAAGAAGAATGTGGAGCAAAGCATTCCCAGTGTTAAAAGACAACAGATGCCAACCCAGGTTACTATACCAAATAAAACTGTCAATTATAGTTGAAGGAGAGACAAAAACCTTCCATGACATAAACGAGATGAAAGAATACATGCCAGGAAAACCAACCCTTCAGAGAATACTTGAAGCAATTCAAAGGACAGAAGAAAGGAGCAACCATCCCCAGGCACCTAGAAAGAGAAATCAATAAAAGCATAACTGCAGAAGTAGAAACTGAAACCAAAACCGCAAATGGATAATAAGGCAAAAGAAGCAACACAAACCTATCAGTCATAACCTTAAACATTAATGGACTAAATTCCCCAATCAAAAGACACAGACTGGGAGATTGGATTAGGAAACAGGACCCATCGATATGCTGTTTACAAGAAACACATCTTACCTTCAAGGTCAGGCAGCACCTTAACGTGAAAGGAAGGAAAAAAATATTCCAAGCAAATGGTACCAAAAAGAAGCAGGTGTTGAAATTTTAATATCAGAAAAAATGGACTTCAAAGTAAAAGAAATCAGAAGAGACAAAGAAGGCCATTATATTTTTATCAAAGGAACAATTCACTAAGAAGATTTCACAATTATGAATATATATGCCCCAAACTCAGGTGCACCAAACATTAAAAAGACAATTCTCCAGGACCACAAGTCACACACAAACCCCAGTACACTCAAAATAGGGGACTTGAATACCTCACTGAGCCCTTTGGATAGGTCAACAGGACAAAGAATAAACAGAGAGACATTTGAACACCAAATCGACCTCATAGACCTCTACTGAATATTCCACCCTAATACCAGAGAATACACTTTCTACTCAGCACCCCACAGAACATTCTCCAAAGTGGACCACATACTGGGACACAGAAGAAACCTCCACAAATACAAAAAGATTAAAATAATTTCATGTATTCTATCAGACCACAGTGCAATAAAACTCAACATCTACACCAGGACAAGCCCTACTGCCTACAAGAACACATGGAGACTAAACAACACACTCTTGAATAATGAATGGGTCAAGGAAGAGATAAAGAAAGAAATAAAAGAATTGCTGGAACTGAATGACAATGACAATACAACACAACAAAACCTATGGGATACCTTAAAAGCAGTCCTAAGAGGGAAGTTTACAGCCCTGGGTGCCTACATTAGAAAAACAGAAAGAGCACAAGTGAACAATGTAACACAAGTAACAATGTAACAAGGTAAAAAAACTTGAGAGCCAACAACAGATGAACCCTAAACACAACAGACAGGAAGAATCAGAGCAGAAATCAATGAAATAGAAACAAAGAAAACAATACAAAAAAAAAAATCAATGAATCTAAAAGTTGGTTCTTTGAAAGAATAAACAAGATAGATTGACCTCTAGCCCAGTTAACCAAAAGAAAGAAGGAACAACTCCAAATCAATACAATCCGTGATGAAAAGGGAAATACCACAACATACAAGGATAAGATCTAGAAAATCATACAGGAATACTTCAAAAACCAATACACTACCAAGTTTGAAAACCTAGAAGAAATGGATGAATATCTGAAATCCTGGAATTCATCAAAGCTCAACCAAGAAGAGATTGACAGCTTTTTTTTTTTAATTGTATTTATTTATTTATGTGTATGAATGTACTGGCTGCATGTAGGTCTGTGAACCCATGTCATGCAATGCTGCGGAGGTCAGAAGAGGGTATCAGATTGCCCTGGAACTGGAGTTCTCCCAGAAATGGAGTTACAGATGGTTCTCAGCTGCCATGTGGGTGCTGGGGATCAAACCCTGGTCTTCTGCAAGAGCAGTCAGCGCTCTTAACCGCTAGGCCATCTCTCCAGCCCCGAGAATGACAGCTTAACCAGAATCATAATATATGAAGAAATTGAAGATGGAATAAGAAACCTCCCAACTAAAAAAATGCCCAGGCCCAGATGGTTTCACGGCAGAATTCTATAAAACATTTCAAAAAGACCTACAACCATTATTACTAAAATTTTTCAGAAGGACACAATCAGAGGGAATTCTCCCAAATTCCTTCTATGAAGCCAGCATCACTCTATTACCAAAACCAGGCAAAGATACAACTAAAAAGGAGAGTTATAGACCCATCTCCCTAATGAACACAGATGCCAAAATTCTAAACAGGATACTGGCAAATCGCATACAGACTCACATCAAGAAGATCATCCATCATGACAAAGTTGGATTCATACCAGATATGCAGGGATGGTTCAAGATATGAAAATCAATAAACATCATCAAGCATATAAATGGACTGAAAGACAAAAGCCACACCATAATCTCAATTGATGCAGAGAAAGCCTTTGACATAATCCAGCATCCCTTCATGCTTAAAGCCCTAGAGGGAATTGGATTGGAGGGATCATTCCTCAATGTAATCAAAGCCATATACAGGAAGCCCACAGCCAATATATCGTAAATGGGGAAACGACAGAAACATTCCCTTTAAAGGTAGGAAATTGGCAAGGCTGCCCCGTCACCACTCCTCTTCAATATAGTGCTTGAAACACTTGCTAGATCAATAAGGCAAGAAAAGGAAATTAAAGGAGTACTAATTGGAAAAGAGGAAGTGAAGCTATCCATATTTGCTGATGATATGATTGTCTACTTAAGGGATGCTAAAACCTCCACTAGAGAACTCCTAAACATGATTAACAGATTCAGCAAAGTGGCACTATACAAAATTAACGTAGAATAATCTGGCCTTTCTTTACACCAACAACAAGCAACTGAAGAAGTAATTCAAGGAGACCTTTCCACTCACAATAGCCTCAAAAACAATAAAATACCTAGGAACAAACCTAACCAAACACATCAAAGATCTCTACAACAAAAATTTTAAACCCTTAAAGAAATTGAGGAAGACATCAGAAGATGGAAAAACCTCCCATGCTCATGGATTGGGAAAATGAACATTGTAAACATGTCCATTCTACCCAAACTCTTGTACAGATTTAACGCAATCCCAATTAACATCCCCAAGAGTTTCTTCACAGGCTTGGAAAAAAAGTCCTTAAATTCATTTGGAAAAACAAAAGACCCCAAATAGCCAAAAAAACCCTGAGTGAAAAGAGCAACACAGGGGGGATCTCTATACCAGACTTCAAACTATACTACAGGGCTATAGTCATAAAAACAGCCTGGTACTGGTACAAAAACAGACCTGTTGACCAATAGAACAAAACCGAAGATCCAAACTTGAACACATACAATTTCAGCCATCTCGTATTTGACAATGGGCTCAAGAAGACACAATGGAGAAAAGGCAGCATCTTCAGCAAGTGGTGTTGGCAAAACTGGATCACCACTTGTAGAAGAATGAAATTAAACCCCTACCTCTATCCCTGCATAAAAGCCAACTCCAGGTGGATTAAAGACTTCAATGTGAAACCCCAAACTCTGAAGGCGATAGAAGAAAAAGTTGGCAGCAGACTACAAGACATAGGCATAGGAAAAGACTTCCTAAATCAGACAGCAGCTGCGCAAGAATTAAGGTCCACAATTGACAAATGGGACCTCATCAAACACAAAAGCTTCTGTATATCAAAACATACAATCAAGGAAGTGAAGAGAAATCCCACAGAGTGGGAGAAAACCTTCACTGCAGAAACATCTGACAAAGCATTGATTTCCAGAATAAACTACTCAAAAAACAAAGAAGCAAGAAAACAAATGACCCACTCAATAGATGGAGCAAAGAGCTGAAGAGAGACTTCACAAGTGAGTAATTAGATGGCTGAGAAACACCTTAAGAAGTGTTCAACATCACTAATCATTAAGGAAATGCAAATCAAAACCACTTTAAGATATCATCGTACTCCATTAAGAGTGGCTAAGATCAAGAAAACAAATGATACCAAGTGCTGGAGAGGCTGTGGGGAAAGGGGAACACTCATCCACTGCTGGTGGGAATGTAACTCATACAGCCACTATGGAAAGCAGTGTGGAGAACCCTTGGAAGACTTGGAATGAACTTGCAACCCGACCCAGCCATACCACTCCTAGGCATGTACCCTCAAGATGCACCCCTCCACAGAGATACATGCACGGTCATGTTTATTTCAGCTCTCTTCACAATAGCAAGGAGCTAGAACCAACCTAAATGCCCCTCAACTGATGAGTGGATGGAGAAAATGTGGTACATCTACACAATGGAGTTCTATGCAGCAGTAAAGAAAGATGACATCATGAGCTTTGCAGGAAAATGGCTGGAGCTAGAAGACATCACGCTGAGTGAAGTAACACAATCCCAGAAAAACAAACGACGGATGGTATCCCTCATCTGTGGATGCTAGCGCCAATTACCTATTTGTAAGTATTTCTTGTGCACGGTCCTCTGAGCTTTTGTCCAAGCAGTTGGGAGTGATGCATATTGGAAACAACAACAACAACAGAAAGGACTACATCAAAGAACTGAATGAAACAGTGAACTTCTGCTCAAAACAGTCAACTTCCAACATGGCGAATAACGAGAAAGAGATGAAAAACATGTTTGGCAGAATATATGAGCTCTGGTGGGGTGGTGGGATAGGGTGGGGGAATGGGTCTAGATTTGTTAATCTTGTACAAAACATGTACATATTAAAAACAAAATTAAATAGACCCAGGTGGATTTTTGGCATGTAGACACCCACCGCCCAACGCTAGAACCATAGAGAGGAACTTCATGCATGGATAGAAGGACAGCGAGGGGCACACACAAGCTGTGCTCAGTTGGCCAAACAACAATCAGCTAACTGAATGACCAAACACCAAATGACCAGCCAGTACTCCATATTCACATTTGAGATTAGCAACAGAAGCCAAACAAAAGGGGAAAACCAATAACAACAACAAATACACATGCCAAAGACACAATGGAAAAACAATACGGGAAAAGCTCAAAATAAATCCCCACCGAACTCAACGAACCCTGTAGAAGATCTCAACAATGGTATCTCCCCGGAACAAAACCAAGAAACTGACCTTAGTAGAATGATTGCAGACATATTAAAAAACTATAAAGAATCAGAGAACTGAAGGGAGCAAAAGAACAACTCATAAAGGAACTAGAAGGAAAAAATGATAAACTCTGGAAACAATTAAAAGGAGAGATTGACAAAGTCAGAAAAGATCTAGAGGAAGAGAAATGCAAACTCCGAATTAGAGGGAGAGAATGACAAACTGCTGAAATAAGTGGAAACACTGAAAAGATCTCAGGCTGAAAGGAAAAAAGAAACTGACCAGGGAAACAAGGAGCAATAAGAAGAGAATGAAAAGCTCCAAAAGGAAGTGGAAATACTGAAGAAAGCACAGGATGAAATAAAAAAGGAAACTTAATGTTCATTCAATCAGCAGGAATCAATGGGAAAAAACCTCAGAAGCAAAATGGATGCAGCAGAAAAAAGAATATCAGACCTACAGGATCACAGTGCAGCTAGAAACCACATGTAAACATTATGAAAAATTCTTAAAAAATCAAGAGTGGACCAACCAGAAAATGTGGGTCACTATGAAAAGACCAAACGTCCACATCATATGAATAGAGGAAGGAGAAGAATCCCAAGAGAACGGTATTGATTAGATCTTCAACAGAATAATAGAAGAAAATTTCCCCAAACTAAAAAAAGACAAACCCATACAAACACAAGAAGCACATAGAACACCAAATAGACAAGACCAGAAAAGAAAGTCCCTACACCATATCATAGTTAAAACACTAGATACTCAAAATAAGGAAAAAATACTGAAAGCCAAAAGAGAAAAACAACAAGTTACATATAAGGGGAAACCCAACAAAATCATACCTGACTTCTCACTGCAAACTATGAAAGCCAGAAGAACATGGACCAAAGTATTCCCAGTGGTAAATGCTTTAGATGCCAACTCAGATTATTATACCCAGCAAAATTTCAATCATACTTGAAGGAGAAAGAAAAATCTTTCATGAAATAAACAAAAGGAAAGAACACATGTCAAAAAACTAACACTTCAGAAAATATTTGAAGCAACTCAAAGAACAGAGGAAAGGTACAACTATCCTTAAGGAACCTCAGAGAAATTACCAAAAGCATAAAAGAGTAAATAAATACCTAGACCAAGAGTGCAAATGAAAAATAGGTTGAAAGGAAACAACACACACCTCTTAATAATAACCTTAAATATTAATGGTCTAAACTCCCCAGTCAATAGACTGGAAGAATGGATTAGGAAACAGAATCCATCTATATGCTACCTACAAGAAACTCATCTCAACTTCTAGGACAGACATCACCTTAGAGTGAAAGAATGGGGAAAAAAATATTCCAAGCAAATGGTAATAAAAAGCAAACAAGGGTGGCTATTTAAATATCAGACAAAATAGATCTCAAAGTAAAATTAATCAGAAAAGATAAAGATGGCCATTACATCCTTATCAATGGAACAACTAACCAAGAAGATTTCACAATCTTAAATGTTTATGCACCAAACTCTGGTGCATTGAACTTTATAAACACAATCCTTCAGGACCTCATGACACAGATTAATCCCAGCATGCTAATAGTGGGGGGAATTCAATACCCCACTGAGCCTCCTGGATAGGTCAACTGGACAAAAAATAAACTGAGAGACATTAGAACTGAACAATACCACACACCAAATGGACCTCACAAATATCTACAGAATATTCCACCGAAACACCAGAGAATATACTTTCTAGTCACTGCCCCATGGAACATTCTCCAAAATCAACCACATACTGGGACACAAAAGAAATGTCCACAAATACAAAAGGACTGAAATTATTCCATGCATTCGATCAGACCACAGTGCAATAAAGCTCAATATTAACACCAGGGTAAGCCCTACTAACTATAAGAACACATGGAGACTAAACAACACACTCCTGAATAAAGAGTGGGTCAGGGAAGAAATAAAAAATGAAATAAAAGCATTCATGGAACTAAACGAAAATAGGAATACAACACATCAAAACCTGTGGGATACATTAAAGTCAGTCCTAAGAAGGAAATTTATAGCCCTAAGTGCCCACATTAAAAAAAAAAAAAAAAACAGAAAGAGAATAAAAAATCTAACACTGTAGCTAAAAACACTTGAGAGAAAACAAATCAACCCTAAACCCAAAAGACTGAAAGAAATAACAAAAATCAGAGCAGAAATCAATGAAATAGAAACAAAGAAAACAATACAAAAAAAAAAAAATCAATGAATCCAAAAGTTGTTCTTTGAAAAGATAGACAAAATAGACAGAACTTTAGCCCAGTTAACCAAAAGAAAGAAAAAGCAACACCAAATCAATAGCATTCGTGATGAAAGGGGAAACATCACAACAGATAAAGAAAAGATCCAGACCATCATACAAGAATATTTCAAAAACCTATACTCTACTAAATTTGACAACCTCAGAGAAATGGATGAATATCTCAAATCCTGGGATTCACCAAAGGTTAACCAAGAAGGGATTGACAGCTTATACAGACCCATAATACTTGAGGAAACTGAAACTGTAATAAAGTCTTCCAACTAAAAAAAAGCCCAGGCCCAGATGGTTTCACTGCAGAATTCTATAAAAAGAGATCTTATAACCATTACTACTCAAACTTTCCATAAGGATACAGAGGGAAATATCCCAAATTCCTTTTATGAAGTCAGCATCACTCTAATACCAAAACCAGGCAAAGACAGAAACAAGAAATAAAACTAGAGACCCATATCATTAATGAACACAGATGCAAAAATTCTCAATAAAATTCTTGCAAATCAGATACAGACCCACATCAAAAAGATCATCCATCGTGACCAGGTTGGTTTCATACCAGAGATGCAGGGATGGTTCAACATAAATAAATCAATAAATATCATAAAACACATAAATGAACTGAAAGACAAAAACCACATGATCATCTCAATTGATGCAGAAAAAGCTTTTAACAAAACCCAGCATCCCTCATGCTTAAAGACCTAGATGAAGCTGGACTGGAGAGATCATTCCTCAATGTAATCAAAGCCATATACAAGAAACCCACAGCTAACATCATCCTAAATGGAGAAAAGTTGGAAGCATTCCCCTTAAAGGCAGGAACAGCAAGGCTGTCTACTACCTCCACTCCGCTTCAATATAGTGCTAGGCCAATAGGTGAGAAAGTAAAATTAAAGGAGTACTAATTGGAAAAGAGAAAGTAAAACTATCCCTTTTTGCAGATGATATGATAGTTTACCTAAGGGATGCTAAAAACTCCACCAGAAAACTCTTAGAAACGATCAAAAGTTTCAGAAAAGTGGCAGGATAGAAAATAAACCTAGAAAAATCAGTAGCCTTTCTTTACACCAACAATAAGCAACTGGAGAAGGAATATAAGGAGAACTTCCCACTCACAACATCCTCAAAAAAAAAATAAAATAAAATAAAATAAAATCTAGGAATAAACATAACCAAAGACACTAAAGACCTCTGCAACAAAAATTTTAAAACCCTGAAAAAGGAGATTGAAAATTACATCAAAAGATGGAAAGATCTCCCATACTCATGGGTTGGAAAAATTACTACAGTGCTGAGAATAGAACCCAGGTCCTCTGTAAGAGCAGTCAGTGCTCTTAACAGCTGAGCCATCTCTCCAGTCCCAGTAATTTAAATTTTAAAAAAGATAAAAATGTAAGACTGCTCTATTTTTACCACAGATATGCACTATTTTCCTGCATTTTCACAAAAATGATTTTATAAAACATTTAATAAATTTAAAAGTTGGAAAAAAAAATGTCTGTTTTACCCAAGTTAATATATAGATTCAATGCAATCCCAATCAAAATCCCCAGGAGCTTTTTCACAGACTTAGAAAAAAAATCCTTAAATTCACATGGAAAAACAAAAGACCACAAATAGCTAAAGCAACTGTGATTGAAAAGTGCAATACTGGGGGATTACATAACCAGAGTTCAAGCTATATTACAGGGCTATAGTCATAAAGACAGGCTGGTACTGGCAAAAACAAACGAACAAACAAAAAACCCAGAACAATTGACCAATGGAACAAAATTGAAGATCCATACTTGAGCTCATATATCTTCAGCCACCTCATATTTGACAAAGGTGCCAAAAAAGCTCAATGGAGGAAAGACAGCATCTTCAGCAAATGGTGTTAGCAAAACTGGATCACCATTTGTAGAAGAACAAAATTAAACTCCTACCTCTCACACTGTACAAAAATAAACTCCAAGTGGATCAAAGATCTCAACCTGAAATCCTGAAGGTGATAGAAGAAAAAGTTGGCAACAACCTACAAGACATAGGCATAGGAAAAGACTTTCTAAATTAAACAGCAGGGACAGGAAATAAGGACAACAGCTGACAACTGGGACCTCACTAAACTCAAAAGCTTTTGTAAAGCTAAAGAAACAATCAAGGAAATGAAAACACACAGAGTGGGAGGAAACCTTCACCACTGATAAATCTGACAGAGCATTAATATCCAGAATATATAAACTATTTAAAAAACAAAGAAGAAAACAAATGACCTACTCAAAAGATGGAGTAAAGAGATGAACAGAGACTTCACCAGTAAGGAATTAAAGATGGCTGAGAAACATCTTAAAAAGTATTCAACATCATTAATAATGAAGGAAATGCAAATTAAAACCACACTAAGGTATCATCTCACTCCAATAAGACTATCCAAGATCAAGAAAACAAAAGACACCAAATGCTGGTGAGGTTTTGGGGAAAGGGGAACACTCACCCACTCCTGGTGGGAATGTAAACTGGTACAATCACTGTGGAAAACAGTGTGAAGAACCCTTAAAAAAACTCAAAATGAGACCACCGCCTGACCCAGCCATACCACTCCTGGGTATATACCCACAAGATGCATACTACTGCAAAGATACATGCACAGGTAAGTATTGCCGCTCTCTTCACAATGGCAAACAGCTGGAACCAACCCAAATGCCCCTTAACTGATAACTGGATAACAAAACTGTGGTACATCTACACAATGGAGTTCTATGGAGTGGTAAAGAAAGATGACATTATGAGCTTTGCAGGTAAATGGGACTCAAAGCCATTATACTAAGTGAAGTAACACAGTCCTAGAACAACAAAAAAAGGTGAATGGTTTCCCTCATTTGTGGAAGCTAGCACCAAATCTCCAGTTGGCAGGCAAACTGAGCAACCTTAGTATTATATTTCATTGTATCTGAAAGCAACTGTGCTCTTCCAATGTGAATCTCTTAATGGGCTCTAGAATTGTCCTACCACTTGTACTCACACATTGTAATTATCATATATGGATGGAAGATATGTATTCATATTCTAAATAAAAGAAAAAGAATGTAAAGTTACACATCTTTTTACCTACATGCAACTTTATTGTTAAAATGTGAGTCTCTGAATGTGTTTAGGAATTAACCTGTAGTCTATTTTCAGAATTTGTAATTTTGATGTATGTATGGAGTGTATATATGAATATTTTGGAATAATATAAAATTAAAGGGAACAAAAAAAGGGAGAAAAACCTATTCAAAGAACTGACCAAAACAGTAAACTTGTGCTCCGAAAATGTTATAAAAGACTGAAAAAAAGATGCAAGACAGGACTTAAGATGTGTGACAGAATCCATGAGTTCTGCCAGGGGGCAGGGGGATGTAAGCGGTAGGCATGGATGGGGGAATGAGTCTAAATTTGATTAAGAAATGTTGTATGAAATGCACTCAATAAAAATTAACTTAAAAAATTAATTACTTCTAATCCAAATACAATTCTAATATATATTTAAATGTGTTTTATCAGTACAGCATTTAACTACTACATAAAACATCTTTAAAGCAGAGTGTTATGCCAAATCTAGATAAAACATATACAAATGTTTAAAGAAAATTGTCATTTAAAACCTGCTTTACAAAGTTTGTACTTTGGGGTAATGGGTTTACAGCTATGTAATAATGGATAAAAATTAAATAAATAAAGTAAATTTCTCTAAGTTCAATCAAGTAGTTAAAAACAACAACAACAAAACAAAAGGTATGTATGGACGTTTATTTAACAGATGTTCAATTTTTGCCCAAGCTTTGGATACACATGATATGATATTTAAATTAAAATGCCTATATTAAGTAAAATTGGTTAAATATTATTAATATAAAATTAGTAATATACTTAAGCTAATTGGAGATACAAATTGTTACTAATATTTGGCTTACTCCTTATTTGTACTAGATTTCCAGTGACAACTTTAGGATCAATGTATGTAAGTGTTCTCCATATTTTTTTTGTATTGTATAATATTACCGTAACATTTCTTTTCTCTACAAGATGGTTTGGTTCTAAAATATTGGGTTTTACATCGTTAAATCAAAAGTTTACAGCCAAATTAGAGACAGGTTAGATGGATTTAATGGACGGTTGTCTAAGAGTATGTAGTACAACTGCCTTTTAAATCAAAATGTGAAAGTCTAAGAAAACAACAAAAACTTTCCTATAACATGGTAATACAAAATGTAGTAGACTAATATGGCTCCCTCCAGGATACAGTTAAACAGAAAACTCTCTAAACCTTTTGTCAATTTTTCGATTTTAAAATAAAAAATAACAACACCATCCACTAACTATGGAAAAAGGGATTGGGACATGCAGACATCAAGAAAAAAATAGGAGAAATCTGAGAAAAGACCACTTTGCAGGGAACCAACACAAAGGGTGAAACATAGGTGTTCCTGTTGGCACTTCTCTGGGTTAAGAGTCAATTATTTTGTGGGTTTTTTTTTGTTGTTGTTTTTTGGATTTTTTTTTTTTTTTTTTTTTTTTTTTTTTTTTTTTTATTTATTTATTTTTTTTTTTTGGTGTTTTCGAGACAGGGTCTCCCCTTAGTCTCAGCTGGCCTGGAACTTGCTCTCTAGAAGAGACCAGACTTGAACTCACAGAGATCTGCCTTTAACAAAATCCAGCATCCCTTCATGCTTAAACTCCTAGAGGGAATTGGATTGGAGGGATCATTCTTCAATGTAATCAAAGTCATATACAGGAAACCTACAGCCAATATCATCCTAAATGGGGAAACGACAGAAACATTCCCTTTAAAGGTAGGAACTCTGCAAGGCTGCCCCCGTCACCACTCCTCTTCAATATAGTGCTTGAAACACTCGCTAGAGCAATAAAGCAAGAAAAGGAAATTAAAGGAGTACTAATTGGAAAAGAGAAAGTGAAGCTATTCCTATTTGCTGATGATATGATTGTTTACTTAAGGGATGCTAAAAATTCCACTAGAAAACTCCTAGAAAAAGAGGATGACTACAGGTGCTAAAAAATTAGCTAAACTAGTGGCCCCCATTTATGTTTTGGTACAATAATTAATACAAATTGATAAAAATTTCCCATGCTATGTTTGAGGTGGTTTAAGTTTAATACCTAATACTAACATCTAAGTGTTTTTCAGAGGTAAAAGTGTTTGAAGACATACCCCTCCCACCTAGAAACAAAAATAAAAATATAACTAATGTTTGTTTAAGTATCTCTACTTCTTACTATTTGTGTTATATTAGCAGAATTATAAAATTGTTGGATGAGTTGCCAACAATTGGAAGGAAAGCTTGGACAGACAGAAAAGTCCGTGTCATTTCAAGGAAAAGATGGATTGTTCTGCTTCTTCCCCAAAGCCTAGGGGCTACTTGTGGAAGAGGAGGCATGTCAGAGTGTAAGGACTAAGGAGATGGGGGTAGTTGAGAGATCACAATGAATACAATCTGAGCTTTGTTTAATCAACATAATAATATGTACAGGCCTTTCCAGCCAGACTTGAGACTTTGGAGTACAACTAAATTAACAATCTGTATAAAATTGGATACAAATACTTACTAATGGAACCTGTATTTTTTTTTGGGGGGGGGGTGTTACTATTATGTCAGTAAGTCTGGGGTAATGGAACAAAATGTAAAAGCCCTTAAAGGCCCCCTAACTGTTTCCTGGTTCTCCAACCCTTTAACCACCTGCATGCCACCTTGCTCCCTGCTGGATCTAGTTCATTAAGGCCTGGATTAATAACCTCCCTGAGGTAGCAGCAAAAAGCATTCTGGTTCAGTACCAGGCTCTCCCTGAACCCCTCCTTGAAGATTATGATGACACATCCCCATTATAAAAAACAAAGTGGGGCGGGGGGACTGGAGCATTGGCTCAGTGATTAAGAGCACAGACTGCTCTTGCAGAGGACCTGGGTTCAATTCCCAGCATCCACATGATGGCTGAGGACCGTCTTAACTCCATTTCCAGGGGAATTCGACAACCTCCTCTGACCTCCACAGCATTGCATGACACGGGTGCACCTACTTACATGCAGACATTGCACTCATACACATAAAATGAAAAAAAAAATTAAAATTAAAAAACAAAAACAAAGGGGGAGCTATGGAGCCCAATATTCCATGATGGCTGAGATGTAAATAAGCTGGCTTCTTACCCAGATAACCTAGAAGGTAGGAGGGAGATGGGATCTGCCCCACTCACCATTCGGACATCAGGTGCCTATAGCCCACCCCTATCACCCACCCCTGGGAAGTGTAGCTTGAAGTATAGCATTCCTAAGCTTGTCTCTCCTGAGGATCACACACCTTAGTCTCAGGAGCCAAATGGTGCATGTGCCATAAAAGCCTAATCTCAGGAGGCAAATGGTGCAAATCCTGGCCATTGCAAGTCCCACACAGCCTTTCCTTTCTCCAACCCCCATCCTTGTCAAGAGCCCGCCAAAGCTACTATATAAATCCGTAAACTCCTGCAATAAAATGAGTTTGCCCTCAGATGCTGACTCCTGGATCTTTCTTTTGACCCACTGGATTCATAACCTGCTCCAAGGACTGTCTCTGTTTCCTTCCATGCCTCACCTCTTTGTGATCTGGGGGGTTGCACTGCAGCCAAGTGAGACTGCCACACAGAGAGCCAGCTGGTGGGCTGGTGGCGGGGGGAACCCCACGGCTGAGGACCCCACAAAGTTAGATCTTATTGAGTTATCAAAACCATAAAGTTGAACATGTCCCTAGACATTACAAAATGTTTCTTTGAATATAATCCATATCTGATTATTAGTAATGACAGTACTCAGAAAAGGAAGAGAGAGTTTGATTTCTGAAAGTATTTCTCATCTCAACTATAGTAAATCAGGATCAGATGAGGTCCCAGGATTTGAGACTATGAATAGAAAATAACCACGTTAGTCTGCAGAGGTAAACCTCACATAAAATCATAATCTAGAACTTTATCAACTAAATATAGAAAAATCAATCCACCTGGGATTTTCCCTCATCCACACATAAATCTATATACATCTATATCCGAAACTCAAATTTAATTTAAAATTAGTATTTCTTTTTTCGGGGGGGGGTCTTTTTTGAGACATGGTCTTCCTGAAGCCCCAACTGTCCTAGAACTCTCTATGTAGACCAGGCTGGCCTTGAACTCACAGAGATCCACCTACCTCTGTCTCCTGAGTGCTGGGATTAAAGGTGTGCACCACCACACAAGGCAAATTAGTATTTCTTAATGTAAAATTTACATTGACATTAATGTTATTAAGCAGTTTTGAGGTGAGTAAAAGGGTCTTACAGTGATTCTGAGGAGAGACTGTAACTACTTTTCTGAAGTTATTCTTCCATGTGCTGTCAGTTAGGGCTGGCTACTGCTATGCCTCTACACTGGTAACTTTCTATACAAAAAGACAGTTTCAGATCTGGACCTAGGATCTTTTATGCTATGTTCTTAATTATCATACTCACTACAGCCACAAGGAAAAGCACTGTAGTATGGATTTTACTTGCTATCACTGAACTTTGTAAAAACAAAGCTACCATTTTCTTTTTTAAAAAAAAGTTTTAAAATTACATTTGTTTTTTCTGCATGAGAAGAGGACAGGTGTATGCCATGGCATAGGTGTTGTCAGAGGACAACTTGTAGGAGTCAGTTCTTGCCTTTTACCATGTGAGATCTTGGGAATCAGGTACTCAGGCTGGGTATTAAAAGACATTACCCCTACCCGCTAAGCCATCTTGTTGACCCAAAGCTAATATTTACTGGTATGGTACATACATATACTTCAGAAGCAGATTAGCAAGAAAATGGCAAATAAAACATCAAAGGAAAGAAGACTATTTGAAATACAGAGATGCTTGCAAAAGCTGAAAGCAAAGAACACAAATTACCCCAAGAATCAGTAAAGAAAAAGACAATTTACATATATTATATATTTACTTTAGAACTTCTTTCTAATATATAAAGTTCTATTACCAGACATTCTGTTAATAAAATTTTGATTAACTGCCAGTAAAGTCATATCTGGTTTATAAATTTGGCAATCTTTTAAAAATTGACTATTCTGTAACAGAGAACCAACTACTATCTTTGACTTTTTTGACTTCTGACTCCCAGTATAATACAGAACAAACTATTCTGCTGGAAAGATGCAAACAGAATGCACACATCATGCCTCTTCCTATTTTATACACTGGCACTTGAAATACAAGAAAGTATGTTGGAGAAGATTTGGCCTTTCATCAAGGCTTTGTCATACCAAGCTGTGACACCTTCAATAGGTTATTTAAACCCTTTAACTTCAATTTTCTTACCTTTAAATACAAATCAACTTACATTTCCACCTATAATTGTAGGGTTATGCTTAAATAGCACTTAAAGACACTGCAAAGAAAACTGAGACTAACCACCAAAACTTAAGGAAATTTATAGCTCTTCCATAACCTTGACATGGCCCACCTCTGCTCTTTGCCAAGGAAAGCCCAAAGCTTTCTTAGATTAACAATAATGACATTCATTGCCATTGTGTCAGTCTGCCATACTTGTTGATTGACAATATGACAAAACAATATTAGCATAAACTGAGGACTTCTGTTTAGTTAATGACTTAAATTGAATGCTTCAATTCAGAAAATCAAGAAACAAATGCTTTACAGTAGAGAAAATGATGTCTGTGAACATGCAAGGAATTCTTGAAACTGGAAACTGCCACAGAAGATTTAATTAAGTACATGAATGAATGCTAACAGAAAGCTAGTATAATAAAAAAGCAGTTTATATGGATTTAAGGAACTCAAACATGAAATAAAATATTAATTTGCAAATTTTAAAACCAACTTTCATATAACTGATGTTCCAATTTATTGCAGCTTGCGTCTCAAATATGTTGCATTTATTTATAAATTTCAACAAAATATTTGAGTTAAATATGTATAAATCTGTTACTATTTACTTTTGTGTTTCTTGAGTGATTTCTTACTGTAGTTGTCATTTGATGATTTAGTAAAATTGTGAAAATATTAGCTTATTGTTTCAGTTTCAGATGAGCAATATCATTTGTAATCAAATAAGTGAAAGAAAAAGGTTCTTAAAAGCAGACACATTTTCTAAGTGATTGTGTTCTATAAAAAGTAAAAAAAGACAAATGGGAAATTTTAAGATACAATAGGCTTCAGATTAGAAGTCCTACATTCCACACTTTTAATGCCAGCACCTGGGAGGCAGAGGCAGGCAGATCTCTGGGAGTTCAAGGCCAGCCTGATTTACAGAGTTCTAGGACAGCTGGGGCTACAGGGAGACCGTGTCTCAAAAAAAAAATGTTGATTCAGGGATGTAGCAAAAGTAGGTTTTTCTTTAGGATCTATGAACTCCAGCCATGTGTATTTGGCTATGTTTACAGTACCATACATGAGTTCCCTCCCATTGAGCAGGGCTTATTTCCAATTAGACAGTTGTTTATTAGCTCCAGATCCTCAGGTGTATGTATCCTGATGTAACTGCAGGAGGCAGGAAAATGGAAAGAAACCATGAAGGTAAAGAGAAGGAGCGTGGGCTGGGGGTGGGGGTAGCAGGAGACAGTGTTATTAAGGGGGAAATAGGGAAAAGGAGGGGCGCTTTAACTGGGAAGAGAATAGGGGGAGTGATAGAGGGGCATTAAAGGGGGGGTGGACAACGAATGCATAGATGGTGAGAAAACAAGAGGGAAATCTAGTAGTTCANATAAATAAATAAATAAAATAACACAAATAAATAAAAAATATAAAAAGTCAAACCAAACAAAAGTAAATAAATAAGTCCTATACGCAAGTGTCAGTGAGCTATAAACAGCCCTATTTGCTTGAATATTTTCAATTTCTATACATTTGCATAGTCATACTTCCTTTGAAATCAGATACATGAGATAGCTCAGTGGTTAAAGTCACTTGTCATCAAGCCTTAACAAACTGAACTCAGTAACTCACAAGGTAGAAGGAGAAAACCAAGTTCTTAGCATTATCCTCTGACCTTCACATGTGTACTGTAAAATGCACCTACCCTCCATACATAAGATAAATAAAATACAATTAAAAAATTAAAGTAATAGTTTTATTCACGCAATGGGATTATTAGGTCACAAAGAAGCCTAGCTATACCTAGACTCAATCTTATTTTGCAGAACTCTGTCCTCTGGGTATGACATAGCTATTTCCATCTTGAATTCCAGGCAGCTTTGGTCACCTACACAAGTACTGCCCCTCCCCAGGATAAATATTGAGCTAATACTCATAAGTGGGAGGAGTCTTCTCTTCCAGGGTATAGAAGCTGGAGGTTGCCTGTGTTTATGTAGGTAACTCTTACCCATGTTCCTGTTAGTAACTCCCAAAGAAACCCACTGGTTTACCAAGCTAGATTTGGGTAGGACAGTTATCTTAGTCTGTCACTGGTGTTCTATCTGGACTGAATAGATGTTTGACCACATCTCCCCAGGAAAATTCTCACCAACACAGAGATGCCTCATATACCATAGGATGGCTTAGAACTTTTGATATAGCTGAGAACGACCTGGAACTGCTGATCCTCCTGCTTCTACCTCCCAAGTGCTGGGATCACATATGTGTACTACCATGCTGGGTTTAAGATTAAGGTTATTTTTTTAAGCCAGGTATGGAGGCATATAACTTTGATCCCAGCACTCAGGAGGTAGAAGCAAGCAGATTATTTCTGTGAGATATAGACCAGCCTGGTCTACTCAGCAATCTCCAGGGCACCTGGGACTACATTGCACACTGTTTCAAAACAAACAAACAAACAAAAAAACAATAATAAAGCCCAAACCCCCACAAGAAAATGAAAAATTTTTTGTTTTTTGTATTTTTATTTTCTGTATGAATATTTTGCCTGCATGTATTTAAAGTGTGCCCATATTGTGCAATACCTTGGGGAGGCCTGAAGACAGGGTAGGATCCCCTGGAATCTATAACTGAGTCATATATGGTTGTTGGGAAGTGAATCTGGGTCCTCTGGAAGAACAGCCCAGCAGTCTTAACCACTGAGCCAGCTCGCCAGTCAAGATTATTCTTTAAAGCATATCGCCTAAATATATATATTTTTTAATTCTCTGTGTTAAAGGAAACCTTGCGGATTCTGATTAACCTGGGTTTAAAAAATAAAATGTCAGCTGAAATGCAGGACATACTGTTTAAAAAAAAAGTAAGTTATAAGAAACTGTAATGGCAAGATGCCCAGGTCAGAAAGCCACGTAAAGCCTCAAGACTAGGTAAATTTGGTCTAAACATTTACACTGAAACAGAACCGTGTTTTCTGGAATCAAGAGAAAAGGGACAAAAAAAAGAGGTCACGGCTTGAGGCTTAATTCACAATAGACCAAGAAGGCCAGGGTTTACTCCCAGAGCAAGAGTGAATCAAAGCAAAACTACATATACTTATAGTCTTTTTCTTCACTTGGGTTGTTCTGAGTCCCTCAGACATGGATACTGCGTTAGCATAGTCCTTCACTACTACTATACTCAGGCCTTTGGCACAAGGAAGGAACAGTCTCTCTGAAGAAGATATTTTGGTCTTTGGCACAAATGGTTTCTACAAATTCAAATGGAAATTAAAACACATGGCAGATGACGACTGGCACAGGAGAGAAAATAAATGATATAAGTGGGAAATCACATACACAAAGAGAGACAAGAAATAATAACAGAAGGAGATCCAAAAGAACCTCAGATATGGAAATAAGTATATATAGACTATAAAATAACTATTCTTTACCCAGCTGAGGCAGTGCACACCTTTAATTCCAGCACTTGGGAGGCAGAGGCAGGCAGATATCTGTGAGATAGAGGCCAGCTTGTCAGAGCAAATTCCAGGCCAACTGGGGCTATACAGAGACCCTGTCTCAAAAACCAACCAACCAACCAAACAAACAAACAGGGTCTCCCTTTGGTTCAACTATGATTGGCTAATGATAATGTATACCATTAACTTTTGGTGATTTACTTTTCTTTAACATCCTCTACTACATACTTCAATTTTATATAACCATTTGTTTATTTTTTTAAAACCTTATAATTTTTTAAATATATTTTTTAAATTTTATTTATTTTGTATGTGTATGAATGTACTGTCTGCATGCAGGTCTGTACACCCGTGTCATGCAATACCGCAGAGGTCAGAAGAGGGTGTCGGATTCTCCTGGAACTGGAGTTAAAGATGGTTCTCAGCCATGATGTGGGTGCTGGGGATCAAACCCAGATCCTCTGAAAGAGCAGTCGGCGCTCTTAACCACTAGGCCATCTCTCCATCCCCCATAACCATTCATTTATATTTATGTTGAGATACCAATTAATATTTTATAAACTGTTATATTACACTTAATTTTTCAGACTATACATATAGTGTTTTAAATTTCAATGATAGGTAAAAACTATGAAGAAATATTTCAGGAACTATCTATATCTAGGAAGTATTAAAGATAAGAAAAATTTTATTATTGTACTCTCCAAAATTTCATGGATTTACTAATATTTCAGCCACAATTTCCTTACCACTTAGAATGTCTAAAAGTAAAAAAAAATAACGACAAATAGCTATAAACTTCACAACAATATTGATCAAATAACTTCTGAGCTATTATGACTATTGAGGGATGAAGTCATTTATTATACAAGTAGATATACTAAACAAAAAATAATATATTTGGGATCCTTTTCTCATTTACTTACATATTTTAATTTTTCAAGGAATTCTAACTATAAAAGGAAGAGGAAAACATGTGCTACATCAAAGAATAGTCATCAGAATCTTCAGGGAATTGCTTCCAGGACATACCCCCAATATAAAAATCTACAGATACCGAAGTTGAAGGATAGTCAAGTTTCTTATGTAAAATGGTATACTTCATGTATGTGATTTATATCCTCTCATGTTTTAGATCATCTATAGATCACTTGCAGTACCTAACACATAACCTAAATGTTATGTAAATAATTAAATTAATCCAACTTACATCATCAGACTTGGATTTTTCCTTGTGGGAATATATAGTCCATTCCAAAAGCATATAAACTGGTTTTGTCAAAAGCCCTGAGGTTTCACTTCCTGACCAAAAGAGTTCTAGAAGAATTGCCTTTCCTGTTATTTTCAAACTCTGAGAATCAGACCAGTCAGATAACCTAATGAAAATATGAACAAAAATTAAATTATGCCACTTTAACCATGGCAGTTATTAGACTTATCTTTTATAGGCCAAAAAAATTTCTATCAGCTTTGAATATACAAAGGTGATAATGCATAAATATTACAGCAAACAATGATAAAGGACAATATATTAAAAAATGGTCTCATGGACTAAGTATCACAGGAGGTAAATTTATTACGACTTATGACTGAGTTTGATCATCAGAACCCACATTAAAAAAAACAAAACAAAACAAAACAACAAAACAAAACAAAACCAAAACAAAAAATCAGGGCATGGTGGTACAGTGGTGTATACTTCAGTCCTAGTATTGGGGATACAAAGACAAATGGGTCAGTGGTCAGCCACTCTACTTAGTCTAGTATATTAGGTACAGAATAATAAAATTCTGTCTCAAAAAACAAGGTGGAGAGCTCATGAGGAACAAGACTCAAGGCTCAAGGATGAACTCCTGGCCTCCATATGCACTCATGTGAATACACACATACACACACACACACACACACACGGACATGCACATATGAAGACAAACAAAATGGCCTCAATTCAAAGAAAACAGTAATATATACAAGTTTTAGAGCACAAGTAGAATTTACCGTAGGTACTAATTTAGTGTTTAAGCTTGTGTAGTTTTTTTATTTGGATATTGAGTTAGTAAATAAAAATATATAAATCCTGAAAAAATTCATTCAAATGAAGAATAAGAAACAAAAATATATACTGAGGAAAAAGAAAATGGACAGAAACAAATTTTTACTCTGTGGGTTGTACCTGGAAATTAAAAAAGAACAAAAACAAAAACAAAACCCGCCCTACTTTAAAGCATAAAGAAGGTGACTTACACCCACACCCACACCCACACCCACACCCACACACACACACACGTACGTGATTATAAGCATGGTCCATAAATATACAGAAATAAAGAAAACTATTTCCTGGGATTAACACTTACTTTTGACACAAATGTCGTACTTCACTTTCAACTAAACTGAAGAAAAATCTGAGCAGTGTAAGATGGACCACCTTAGAACCAATATTTTCTGAAATTTGATGACAGAAATTTTCATTGAAAAGGCAAGACCTGAAAAATATGAACCCAACAATCTACTGCATAAAAACAAATTCACTGAGTAATTTGTGGACAAAATATTTCATTTTTTTGACTACTGTTGAAATTTTTATTAAAATTTCAACAAATCTAAAATAAGTTCATAAAGATTTAATACTTTAAAAAATTTATTATTTTTATTTTATCTGTATGAGTATATTGCCTGCATATGTGTAAAGTACATCCACGTCATGCAATGCATACAGAGGTGAGACAAGGGCCACAGATCCCCTGGAACTGGAGTAAAGGATAGTTATTAGCCACCATGTGGGTGCTGGGAACTAAACTTGGGTCCTCTGCAAAAGCTGCCAGTGTTCTTAACCACTGAGCCATCTCTCTAGCCCTAAGATTTAATTCTTCACATAAATCTAATTACTCTATAGGATAAAACAACTATCAATACTCTCCTTTTTATACTCTATTTCAGTGATGGAAAGACTTAGGAATTAATTTCCTTAAGTCCTTTGATCCAAATGAGCTATGCTTTTAGCTTATAATACTAAGACAGGAGTGGTAGCAAATGCCTCTTTAGTCCCAGCAATCAAAGGCAGAGGCAAGTGGATCTATGTAAGATCAAGGCCAGCCTTGTCTATACAGTGAATTCCAGACCAGCTGGGAGTACAGGGAGACCCTGTCTTAAATTTTAAAAACAAACAAATGAACAAAGTATAAGCCTAATTTTTGGTCTTATCATGATTATTTTCATTTCCACTATTTAATAAAAGGGGGTAAGGTAAAGGGTTTCATTATCAGAATTCTAAACATTCAATATTTTCTTTCTACCTCCTGCAATAATTTTGTACAACAAAACTTTCTATGATAATAGGAATGTTCTACCTGAAATTTGGCTTGGGCACTTGAGGATGGAGCTGTGCGTTACTAAGATCAGTAATGAATTTTTTTGTTGTTGTTTTTGTTTTTTAAAGATAGGGTCTCCTTATAGACACAGCTGGCTGGAACTCACTATGTAGACCAGGATGGCCTCCACCTCACAGAGATCCTCCTGCCTCTGCCTCCCAAGTGCTGGGATTAAAGGTGTGAACCACTACATGTGGCTACTAATGAATTCTGTAACATACAGAGTAGGCGGTTAGGCAGCAATATTTATTATTGTTTCTAAATTTTATTAATTATATAAAAATGTACCTATAACTTCTATTTCTACCTCCACTTCCCTTGTCTTGTTTGTATGTATGTATGCGTGTGCACATGCATGTACATGCAGAGGTCAGAATTTATGTCAGTTGTCCTCTATCATTCTCCTACATATTTTCTGAGATAAGGTCTCTCAATGAAACTGGAGCTCATTGATTTGGCAACACCAGGGGGCCAACAACCCTCAAGATTTTCCTGTCCCTGTCTCCCTAGTACTGCAATTATAGGACCATGTTACTACCATGACCAATTTTTTTTTTCTTTTACATCAATGCTGGGATTGAGCACAAATCCTGATGTTTATGTGCCAAGTACTTTACCCACTGAGCCATCTCTTCAGCCCCAATTTTAAAATTTATATGAAAGACTAATATTTAGCTCATTTATACTCATTTTCTAGGTAAGTCTTCCTCAATTCATAATGAACTATTTTGCTGAGTAAAACTACTAAAAACCCCATAAAACCTGGGTTTTGTTAGGAAGAAAAGAAGGAATGGCGGTAGGATGGGAAGGAAGGAAGGAATAAGAAAGTCTTAGTTCCATCTTCTATAGCATCAGTTCATCCAAACAGTAGGCATTTTCTATGTTAGGCATGGTATTAGATACTAAGGACGAGATGAATGACTAAGCATCTGTTAATTTAGACCCATTCCCCGTTCCATGGCCCCCCACCACGCCAGAGCTCCTGTGTTCTGCCATATATGCATATATGTCTTACATCTTTTTCTCAGTCTTTTAAAAATTTTTTTGACACAGAAGTTTACTGTCTCAGTGTTTTAATTGAAGTTTTGTGTATTTCATACATTTCTTAATAAGTTTATTTAGATCCAGTTCCCTTTCCTAGCCCCCCCCCCCAAGCTCATGCACTTTGCCATCTTTTTCTCAGTCTTTTTAAAATTTTTTGATGCTGAAGTTTACTAATTTGGGCAAAAGTTTACTCTTTCAGTCAGTTCTTTGCATCAACTTGCTATGTAATGTACAAAAGTAAAGTAACATTGTTTCTTTACCTGCATACAATCTTACTATCAAAATGTAAAACTCTAAACATGTTTTGGAATTAAACTAGAGTTTATTTTCAGAGGTCATAATTTTGGTATATCTGTAACATCCATATTTCATTTTTTCTTTTTTTATTATGTTCAGGGGTTCAGATTTTTCTTTTAATTTTATATTACTCTAAAATATGAATACATACATTTTACCCATGTACATTAATTACCAGGCCTGAAAGTAGGTGATAAGTTAATTCTAGGGCTCATTAAGATATTCACATTATAACATCACAGTTGCTTTCAGATAGAAGGTAATATAATAATAACATTTCTCAGCTTTTCTTTCAATTGGGGGATGTGGGACTAGCATCCACAAATGAGGGAAACCATTCCCTGTTTGTTTTTTGAGGACTGTGTTACTTTTGCTGGTGGTGGTGGTGGTGGTGGTGGTGCACACCGGTAGGATATGCAGAAGTGGTGCACAGCGGTAAGATATGCAGAAGAGGCAGGCAGAGGCAGAGGCAGGAAGACCTCAAGTTCAAGGCCAACCTGGGCATCTGTTCTTAAAGATAGGCAGATATGAGAAACAATTCAAAGGAAAAAGCATGAGTTAGGCAGTGATACCTGAGTTAAGTTTTTAACAGTAATTAGGAGATAAGCAGCCATCTGTGAACTGGTAAGAAAAGAGGCATGACCACGGGCAGAGAAAGCACGATCGTAAAGGACGAGAAAGGGAAAATAATCAATGTGCATATTTTGGAAAGTCAAGATGAGAATGAAGTTGTGTGAGGGGGCTAAATCATGACTTACGTGTTACAGGGTTTTTATTTTGTGTTTGAGACAAAGCTTTAACTAGGTAGCTCAGGTTAGCCTCAAATTAAAATCTTCCTGCTCCAGCATCCAGTGTTTGATGTTATAGGTATGACCCATCATGCTCAGACTTCTTGTGTGCTTTTCTAAAGAATTTGAATTATCTTCTGCAGATGTGTGTTAATGAAGGACTTAGTCTGGGAAACGACAAGATAACTTTGGAAGCAGCTCACTGGGGCAATTTAGAAGAAAACTGAAGAGAAGAAAGAAGGTCAATAAAGCAGCTATTGAAAAATGAGAAATAATTGTGGCTTTACTTCAATAAAGGCAATGGCAGTGAAGGACAGATTCACAAATTAAGAAACATGCCATCCATGTTCATAAGATGGTCCATCTTATACTGGGCTAACACTGTTGTGCTGGTGTCTTGTTAGCGTCCTGGTCACCTTCAAAATTCAAGAAATGAAGTGGAAGTGCCTGGGTCACAGGAAATGTAGGAGTAAACATTTGTTGGAACAGTAAGCACAAAAGCTAGCTAGCTAACTAAAAATGCACTATCACTGAGGCTGGAGAATTGGCTCAGCGGTTAAGAGTACTAGCTGCTCTGGCAGATGAGCAGTGTTTGGTTTCTAGCACCCACGTGGCATCTAACAACCATCTTTAATCCAATTCCAGGGGACCTAACCTCCTCTTCTGGCTTCTGAAGGCACCGCACCAAATACACACAAAGTATTCATACACATAAATATAAATCAAAAAGCTTTTTAAACATACTGAATTTGGGATAGCAGGTGAATTCTTGTGATCTCAAGGAGTTTACAAAAGGTCTGATCTGGGCAGGCTTGGTGGCATATACCTTTAATCACAGCACTTGGGAGACAGAAGCAAGCAGATACCTGTGAGGCCTGTGAGTTCAAGGTCAGCCTCGTCTACACAGCAAGTTGCAGGCCAAGTGGGGCTACATAGTGAGACACTGTCTCAGACGACAACAATAACACACACACAAATTAACAACAAAACAAATCAAAAATCTAATCTTCACCTGGGTAGTCAAGTGCCTTTTTTTCCTTTATCTGATTGACATTTATGGATACTTGGATAAAAAGAATTTTCCAGACTAAAGACTATCAAATATTGATAGTTATAGTAGAAACAGTAAGAAAGATTACTTTTGCTAGGGGACAAGGAGAATAGGAAGAAGACCAGGAGTCAGTAATACTCAGGAAAAAGGCCTATTAGATGCCATATGTATCACCATGACATATTTAGGGAGCATTAACTCCTGCTTCAAAGGTCACATTTCTAACTGAAATAATATAATAAAAATTCCTAAAATATTATATTCAATGACAAATGTTTATGCTTTTGATGACCAAAATTTAATATGTATAGTCAAGAAATTTTCTTTGAAAAATCTACAAATTAATAATTTGGTTTTATATTGAGCCTATTTCTTATTTACTGATTTTAAAAAAACAATGATTCACAAACATAACTAATACAGACTTGCCCTTTTTTAGTTACATAATATAAAACACAAGTAAATCTCAATCACATTTTTCTAAAATCACAAAATTTTATCAATATCATAAAAAAATACAACTATTAGATAGAATTTAGCATCTCCACAAGTGAATTATCTTACTTGATAAGTACTTCCACTAGAGACCAGGCTCCTTTCATACAAGTTGGACACTGAAATAGGTCTAAGTAATATCTTGACATGGCAGGCGACTTCCAAGGAGGATGCAGATGAAGAAGAGCTGACAATATATGAAAGTATCGACCAGAGAATGTATCTATGTTATCCTATTATTAAATAAACAAACAAATAAAATATAGTAGTTTTATCAACTTAGTTTAAAACTTGAGAAGTAACTTTTGAACAAACTAGACCACACAGAAGTAGAAGGAGGGAGAATGCCATGTGGATCTACACATTAGGCAATATTAACTATTAACAACAGCTTATGTGAAATATCCATTTTCTTTTCAGTATTACAGTGAGATTAAGAGCTCCAAAATGTCATTTAAAGGGAACTTTTCATGAAACGTTTTTGCTTATTGTTAACAGTGGTATGGCATACTTTATACCTTCTATGCTTTAAAAATCAGCACTCTGGTGAACATGATTAAGAAAGCTACCTTTCAACTGCTACTTCTAAAGTTCCTAAGAACTACATTCATTCAGACTACATACTATAAATAAAATGATTCATGTACTAAAAGGACTAAAAAGTCAATACTAAATGCATTTAGGATCATCAATATCCAGTATTTATGTTAGATACTTTACTGTCACAGCAAAAAAAAAAAAAATCAAGTAACATTTTTTCCAAGAAAAAATTATCTTGAACATTCTGAGTACATAGTAAGCTAAACCACCCAGAGTAGGAACTAAATATAGTTTAAAACAGGGAAGAAAAAATAAAATAAAAAAGGTAACAAATGGGTTCTGCACTTCGTAGTAAAATGAGATAGAAAAACCTTACAAAACCGCCACATTTTAGCATTCTTTGAAAAAATAATCACTGTAAACCCAAAAGGGTGCATTTACCTGCAGAACATTCTCTAGAAGAGAGTGAAGAAGGCAGACTGGAGGGATGTAGTGAGCTTGCAGGGAGGAAAGCTCTTCAATGGCTTCTTTAAAAAACTGTCCTTCTATAAGGCTTTCAATTAAATTTAATACACCTCTGGGAAATTCAGCATTTTTAACCTAAGGAAAAAAATTAAGTTTATTTTTAATTAATTAACTTTATAATTACATTATGAAAGAAGAAAACATTGAACTACAAGATCAATTCTTGAATTAGTATGAGGCTGTAATTTGCTCATCTATAAAACGTAGGGTAATTCCTGCCCCCAGTGCTTGACACAATTCATTACTTTTGGACCAGTTATGTCCAAAAAGGAACATACATATAACCATATTTTATAACTAAAAGGCAAGCAAAAATGTTACCAACTGTAATATTTATTATTTTCTGTTGCCTTAAGCAGTAAGGTAAAATACATCTCCAAAAGAAAATCTTAGAAGGAAATTTGCAGAGGATGGGGAGATATATTAGTCAGTAAAATGCTTTTCTTATAAACACAAGGACCTGAGTTTGATCTCTGGAAAACATAAAAAAGCCAGGCATTGTGTTCTTGCTTTTAATCACAGTGCTGGACAGGCAGAGACAGATCCCCAGAATCTGCCTGCTAGTCAGCCTAGCCTACTTGGCATGCTCCAGACCAGTGAGAGACCCTGCCTCAAATAATTAAGATAAATGGTTCCTGAGGAATGACACCTAGGCTGTTGTCTGTTCAGCCTGTGTCCACACATAGCCACACATGCACAAATACACATGCACCTGCACAGCACACACTCAAAATGAATTTGCAAAATTTGTGAACTAAATAGGTGCAAATCTACTTTTTAGTTTCCTTTCCAACTTTAAAGCAAACTATGTCTATTAGAAAAACCTAAGTATATTAAGGTATTATCAAGTACAATCCACATTTGCATAAAGTGACATGCTAAGAGAATCACAAAATCACTCTGAAGGTATACATGAATTTAACTCAAGTGTTTTAAAGTACATTTCTTTTTGGTCAAAATACTTTCGAAATGAAAACTACTTTGTTTTGGGTTTGTTTTCTTTTTGTCTTTTGAAAAATTTATTTATGTACTGTCTGCATGTAGTTTGGTGCACCTGTGTCGTGCAATGCAGTGGAGGTCAGAACAGGGCGTCAGATTCCTCAGGAACTGGAGTTAAAGACAGTTCTTAGCTGCCATGTGGGTGCTGGGAATTGAACCTGGGTCCTCTGCAAGAGCAGTCAGTGCTCTTAACTGCTGAGCCATCTCTCCAGCCCCGAAAACTACTTTGAATTAGTAGCTATATGTGTGACTTTGTGACGTTTAGACTTGCATTTGTTTAAATGATGTAATCTTTAAGTTTAAAGATTAAAGTTTAAAAAAACTGTTTAATTTATAAAAACTATATGTAACAACACAACCATTTTTAAAACAATAATGAAATAATTTGGAAATACTATATCAAGAATTTGACATGAAAGCACTAACTATGGGAGTTCTGAAATATGAAGACGAGAGTATATATTTCACCCATCATGAATACAAAGCAAATTTGTAATTCTTTTTATCACTATGGACAACTACTGAATATGTTTTTGGAACAGAACAATGCTTTTCTTTTTTCATTTCTGATTACAAGTAATGCATTCCCATAAATAAAAATAACTAAAAGTTACAAACAACAAAGCTGCTTTTTTGACCCCCATCACCATTACTCCAAGCCCCTTACCTCTACATTGTATACTGGTTGTTTGTCTATTCTAATGCAGTTGTATCTGACAGCCTACAAAACAACAACCATATAATTACAACTTAAAATTTTAGGTTGAAAAATATATTTCAGCTCACAAAGCACAAAACCTTAGCCAAACATACAAAAGAGATTCAGGAACAGAGTAATAGCTATAATTAATCTGATATTCATGTTGGCTCAAATTAGTAACCATCCTTATTTCAGAGTAGTAACACTCTCATGACCATGAAAATATCTGTTTCCTCCTTCCAAATTAAAATATTTTAAGGTCTATTTTTCTTAGCATTTTAATAATTATAAATATAGAAAAAATTTTTATATAAAGGGGGAAAAGTAAGTCATATTTTCTATACATATAAAAACTTCCTTACTTTAAAATATCTGTAATTTTAAATTTTAGAAAAGATTATATTGGAAAAATATCTGCGACAAATATAATAGCTAACATCCTGATCCCAGAAGGTTCTATAGGCAAAGATACTAAACAAGCCAATGGAAAACATGGAAAATAGAATGAAGAACTGGCAAAGAAATGCAGCAATTGCAAGTAAAACTATAAAATATGCTAATTTTGTTTCTAAGAAGAGATATAAATTAAAATAATGATAATTTTCTGGCTTCAATTTTGGATCTATAAAGGTAGAAAAAGAGGTGCTTCTACTTTAACAAAAAAAAATATGAATCATCTTTTTAAAGAAACTTTTTTCTTAAGCTCATCAGAGGGGCAAAGGCTGTAGTGCAACTGAAATAGAGGAAAATACATAGCCAGCAATACAGTGCATAGAATCCACATAGCCAGCAATGCAGTGCATAGAAGAATCCACATAGCCAGCAATGCAGTGCATAGAAGAATGCACATACCCAGCAATGGACTGCATAGAAGATTACACATAGCCAGAAATGCAGTGCATAGAAGAATTCACATAGCCAACAATGCAGTGCATAGAAGAATATACATAGCCAGCAATGCACTGTACAGAAGATTACACATAGTCAGCAATGCAGTGCATAGAAGAATACACATAGCCAGCGATGCAGTGCATAGAAGAATGAACATACCCAGCAATGGACTGCATAGATTACACATAGCCAACAATGCAGTGCGTAGAACACATAGCCAGAAATGTACTGTATATAAGATTACACATAGCCAGCAATGCACTGCATAGAAGGCACATAGCCAGCAATGCAGTGTATAGAATACACATAGCCAGCAATGCACTGCGAAGAATGCACATACCCAGAAATGCACTGCATAGAAGAATGCACATAGCCATCAATGCAGAGTATAGAACACACACAGCCAGCAATGCAGTGCATAGAATGCAGATAGCCAGCAATGCAGTGTATAGAAGAATGCAGATAGCCAGCAATGCACTGCATAGAAGAATACACAGAGCCAGCAATGCACTGCATAGAATACACATAGCCAGAAATGCAGTGCATAGAAGAAAACACATAGCCAGCAATGCAGTGCATAGAAGAATGCACATAGCCAGCAATGCAGTGCATAGAATACACATAGCCAGCAATGCAGTGCATAGAAGAAAATACATAGCTAGCAATGCAGTGCATAGAAGAATACACATAGCCAGCAAAGCAGTGTGTAGAATACACATAGACAGCAATGCACTGCATAGAAGAATGCACATACCCAGAAATGCAGTATGTAGATTACACATAGCTAGCAATGCAGTGCATAGAATACACATAGCCAGCAATGCAGTGCATAGAAGAATACACATAGCCAGCAATGCAGTGTATAGAAGATAGCCAGCAATGCAGTATAGAATACACATAGCCAGCAATGCACTGCAAAGAATGTACATACCCAGAAATGCACTGCATAGAAGAACACACATAGCCAGCAATGCACTGCGTAGAATACACATAGCCAGCAATGCACTGCATAGAAGAATACACATAGCCAGCAATGCAGTGTGTAGAAAAATGTAGACAGCAATGCACTGCATAGAATACACATAGCCAGCAATGCAGTGCATAGAATACATAGCCAGCAATGCAGTGCATAGAAGAATACACATAGCCAGCAATGCAGGGCATAGAAGAATACACACAGCCAGCAATGCAGTGTGTAGAAGAATACACACAGCCAGCAATGCAGTGTGTAGAATACACATAGCCAGCAATGCAGTATGAAGAATGCAGATAGCCAGCAATGCAGTATATAGATGAATGCTGATAGCCAGCAATGCAGTGTGTAGAATACACACAGCCAGCAATGCAGTGCATAGAAGAATGCACATAGCCAGCAATGCAGTGCATAGAATACACGTAGCCAGCAATGCAGTGCATAGAAGAATACAAATAGCCAGCAATGCAGTGTGTAGAATACACGTAGCCAGC
Organism: Rhizomys pruinosus; assembly: GCA_009823505.1. Taxonomy (NCBI): domain Eukaryota; kingdom Metazoa; phylum Chordata; class Mammalia; order Rodentia; family Spalacidae; genus Rhizomys; species Rhizomys pruinosus. The sequence continues at coordinate 2,171,012 of VZQC01015218.1, read as the reverse complement.
AATGCAGTGCATAGAATACACATAGCAATCAATGCAATGTAACAGTATCTAAGCACAAAATATCTTTATTATAAGTATACCAGATATTAAAACACACTAATGAATCATGTATATCTAAACATAAATATATGCATACATTAAACTACAGAAAGATATGAATGTTTCCAAAAATTTCAGTGTTGTAACTTTTACCTGAGCTCTATATATGTCTTTGTATATAAGCTTCTTTAAGGCATATTTTATTTCGGTGATATCCACATTTGTCCTGACATCCTTGGTTTTTAGTTCTTTGGCATAATCATTAAGAAGATAGTTCTTTTCTTTCTGCATGTATATAAAGCAACTTTAGTCAAAGTACCACAAACAGTATGAATATAGATGTAAACACAAATAATACACAAACCACTTTAATTTACAAAGTTTTACTTGATATTTACATCTGTGATTTCTTAACTTTTACTTATTTTTGTTGAGACTTTATTCTTCATGTTTTCTGTTTTGTTTTTAAAGTTCTGGGCACTGAACTCAGGGCTTTAAGCATACTAGGCAAGTGTTAGATGAGTGAGCTACATCCTTAGTCCCTTAAAATTGTTTTTATTTTGGCCTATCATAAATCTTTTCTGGAATCTGTTTTCTTTTGTTACGTGTTACCTTAAAACAAAATTATTCACTTTTGTTATTTTTCCAAAAAATTCTTCTGAATCTATACAGGTTGACTTTTCCCTATCTGAATTGCTTGAGGCTATATATAAGTGTCTCTCAGATTTTGGATTTATTTCATATTTTGAAACATCTGCGTGTATATAGTGAGACATCTCATGGATAGGACTCAAAACTAAACACAAAATTAATTTATGTTATATATACATACACAAATATTTTTTTATATACATAACCTGAAAAGTAATCCAATACAATATTTTTAAAGGTACCTAGCCTGATTTGCTTTGAGTCTATACCATTAGGTAAGGTTCAGATTTTTCTACCTCTTGTTAGACATTTTCAGCATTATGTATCAACGAAAGCTACTTGGTTCTGAAATATTTCTTGGGATTAGGAATGCTTAACCTATATAAACATGCTGTGGTTTAAAATGTAAAATAGTTACATTATAGGAATAATTCATTTAAAATGAATCCATTTAAAAGATAAACTATTTTATTATAAATGGTTTCTATTATATGAGAGAAGACCAAGACTAAAATAAATTTACAGGGGCTAGAGAGATGGCTTCATGGTTAAGAGCACTTACAGCTCTCACAAAGGACCTGGGTTCAATTCCTACCAGACACACAGTAGCTAACAACTGACCATAACTCCAATTCCATGGGATCCAACACCCTTGGCTGGTCTCCACAGGCATTGCATACATTTGTGGTGCACTTACACACAACAGAAAAATCACATACTCATAAAATAAAGATAAATAAAATATTAAAAATAAATTAACAAACCCAAATGCTTATATTACTAAAACTACATAATTGTTGTTTTATCAATTTTAAGAAATTTAACCTTATTTCAGGTTTGTTTCATTTTATTTAATTTAGGCAAAATAAACTTGAAAATCATGATCATCAGCTCAAATTTCCTTATTTATTCATATAAAAATACATTTACGATGGATCAAAGTTAATTATAATATTAATTATGAATATTATACCAAGCTGGAGAGATGGTCTAGCGGTAAGAGTGCTGACTGCTCTTGCAGAGGACCTGGGTTCGATCCCCAGCACCCACATGGCGGCTGAGAACCATCTTTGACTCCAGTTCCAGGGGAATCTGACACCCTCTTCTGACCTCCGGAGCACTGCAGAACATGGGTGCACAAACCTACATGCAGACAGTACATTCATATACATACAAGAATAAATAAAAATGAATATTATACCTAATCAAGAGAATATCCTAACATATACAGAATATATTTAACATAGCAAGCAACTTTAAAAATCAGATTATCTGTCTATATATAAGAACGGAAAAAAATGAAAACGGGTCTTACCTGCTCTCTGCAGTGCACATGCTTTCTTGAGCTTTTAATCATGTCATGTTCATCATCATTCCTACAATTACCTTCTTTTTTGCTTTTTTTCCTCAAAATATAACTCCTTTGGACATCTTTATCTTTTTTCTTAGTTTCTTTCTTCATTTTGACCACCATAAAACAAAGCACAATATAAATTGTTAAAAAAAATCCAAATAAATTAAAAACTTCAAAACAGAAAAAAAGGAGTACACATTATTAAAAAATAGACATAGGAAAAGGCATCTACTGAAGGGGGCAGGTATAAATGAGAAAAAAATCTGGGAAAGCAGCTAAGGAGTAGAGAGTACAGCTGAGCAGTTATTGTCTTCATGTCCAGTAATTGCATTTCTAGGAACACACTCTCAGCTACAGGAATCCCTAAATGTGTAAATACATATACCAAAATCACACAAGAGAATGTTCATGGCTTATTAGAACTACTGATAAGCTCAACAACCAAACACATAAAGCAATGAAAAGAAACCTAAATGCTTATCAACAACAACAACAACAACAACAACAAAATAGATAGTATGAACTATCAAATGTTTATCAGGCAAAACTGTTTGGGATTCATTCATCTTGTTAAGTTATAAGGAAGAACAAGCATTTAACATAAATTCTTAAAAAAGGGATACTCCTGGGTGCAAAGGAGGAGAAACAGGAAGGATACAACAATGACTAAAAAAATTATAATGCTGATTCTTTACCTGGCTAACAGACTAACAAGGACACAGTCATTTTTGTGCTTTTTAAATTGCTACATAAATGTCTTATAAACCTTCTGTACATGTATTTCATGACTCACATTATATTTGATAACTTTGGAAAAGATTTATATGACAAATTGAATCATTTTTAATTTGTGAAAATTTACCTGATTTCCATGTGCATGTCTTCTGAATGTATTTTGCATTTTAACAAATTTCACATCTTTCCTGGAATCTCTGAATTTTTCTTTTTTGTGATGTTTATTCCAAAAAAATCTATCATTAATATCTTCATCATGATTTTCCCTTTCTTTCTGCAAGTTTATAAAATTAATTAGAGGGCTGGAGAGATAGAGCTCCAGCACCCACATGGTGGCTTAAAGACTGTCAGAACTCCAGTTCCAGGGGATCTACCACCCTCTTCTGACTTCCTTGTCCACTGTATGACATGGGTGCACTTACATACACATAGACAATACATTCACACACATAAATTAAGATAAAAATAATAAATAACATATTTAAAATTAATTAGACTATGGATTAGATACAGCTTTGAAGCAACTACTGCAGCCAGGCATGGTGTTTCATGCCTTTAATCCCAGCACTGTGGATCAAAGTTAACTGTAAGGGGCAGAGGCAGGCAGATCTCAATGAGATCGAGGCCAGCCAGGTCTACATGGTAAGTTCACATTAGCTGGGGCTACATGGAGACCCTATCTCAAAAGACAAAAAACGCCAGGCGTGGTGGCGCACGCCTTTAATCCTCGCACTTGGGAGGAAGAGGCAGGCGGATCTTTGTGAGTTCAAGGTCAGCCTGGTTTACAGATTGAGTTCCAGGTCAGCTGGGACTACAGGGAGACCCTGTCTCGAAAAGACCAAAAAAAAAAAAAAAAAAAAAAAAAAAAAAAAAAAAAAAAAAAAAAAAAAAAAAAAAAAAAAAAAAAAAAAAAAAAAAAAAAAAGACAAAAAACAACCACCCCTCCCATAGGATTTATAAAATATACATGAAATTAAATACAGTGAATTGAATTTTCATACCCAAATTTACACTAAGAGAAAGGCAGAAAACATGCTTGAGTTTCTGTATGATGTTTTATAAATGGTGAGTTACCATCCCTGCTTGGTTAAGCTACATAATAAATTCACAGTAACCATTTTGTTTATGCACAATAGTAACTTCATTTGGGCTAAGAGATTTTATGAATTTCATGTAGACTTCCTACATGAGCTCTAATCATTTCCATCTTTCACAGCACTGTCTCTTCTTACAGATCTTACAAAACTAAAATTTGATAACTTCATTATTATCTATTCCTTTCTGCATGTAAATCCCTATACTGTGATTTAGCATGACTATTTCATCAGACATATCCCTTTAAAAAGCCTCTTACTGAAATATACACACATGATCACAGGAGAAATCTTTAAAGAAAATTTATTTTTTATTTTATGTGTATGAGTGTTAGCCTGAATGTATGTAAGTGCACCCATGTCATGCTGTACCTGCAGAGGACAGAAGAAGGCATCAGATCCCCTGAAACTGGGAGTTATGGACCACCTCTTCTGAACTCTATGAGCATTACACAACACAGGTGTACTTATACAAATATACACAATACACTCATACACATAAAATAAAAACTTTTTTAAAAAAGAATATACTATACAAGAGGAACTCTACATTTCTATATATACATAGATATTATTTCAAAATGACACCCAAAATATAGACCTATAATAATTTTCTAATATACTCAATGAATAGGATAAAGGTAGAGGGCTCAAATTCCAGCTTTCAGATTCTAAAATTTATGTTATTTCTAGCAGGATGTGGGGGAGCATGCCTTTAATCCCAGCACTCCATAGCAAGTTCAGGGGCAGTTGGGACTTCAGGAAGAGCTGTCTCAAAAAAGACTAAACTAAAAAAAAAAAAAATGTTATTTCTACCATGAAGGGGCTCTTTCCTATAATTCTTTAGGGGGGAAATCAGAAAAGAATGCTTTGGCATAAAAATTTTACCTGAGTTCTATACATGGTCTCTCCTAAAGCACCTTTCATTTCAAGAAATCCTGTATCTTTCCTGAAATCTTTGTTTTTTTCTTGATTGCTATGTTTGGTCCAACCAGAACAGGTTTGGGAATCTTCATCATTCTGAATTTCTTCCTGCATGTACATAAAAAGTTTAAGCCATTAACTAAGTATAATTTTATGCATGTACATTATTTTATTATATTAAACGCAATCTACAATTACATAATACTTTCTTAAACAAGTTCTGAAACAAAGGTTATTAAATACTATTAAAATCTTTCAGCGAAGAAGCTATAACTATAGCAAACTTTCAAAATAATAAAGTGTTTTCTATATATTTCTATATATTCACTTCAAGAGAAGTGAATTCTTTATCAAGTAGCCATACTATAAAATTATCAGTTCATGGGAAGATTATCTTGTCTAGTCACAATCTTATATGAATAACCAAGGGCAAAGCTATTTTACATAGTCCCCTACACAAGTTAGTTATAATCTAGGGCTGGTGTAATAGCTCAGTAAGTAAAGTGTTTGCCAATCCAGCATGAAGACTTGAATCAATAAAATAGCAGCACTTCTAATCCCAGCACTGAGGAGACAGATGAAGATAGACACTGGTAGGTGGGTGATCAGCTGAGAGAAGTTTATTTGGTGAGGCAGGCCCCTGGCCAATGAGACCCTGCCTTAAGAAACAACAGAAAAACAAAATTCACAAAACAAATAACAACAACAACAACAACAAAATAGAAGGTGGATGACAATGCCACCAAAGGTTGACTTCTGGCCTCCAAATGCACATCTGTGCACACAGGTGCACTCACATGAACATGTGCTCTAGTCTCAAAATCTAATTCTCATATCTAGCCAAGGAATTTGTCATACAATTTGACAGAATTCATGAAATTGAAATAAAAGATACCTAACAAGATAAAGATCCAGAGAGATCAAGTAACAAACAATAGAGTTTTGAATGCTATTTAGCTGTTAATGTGAATGTAAAGGTTTTTTTATTGTTTGTTTGTTTGAAAGAGGGTCTTGCTATGCAGCTCAGGCTGGATTAGAACTCACTATGTAGCCCTGACTGGCCTTGAATTTGTGAACTCTTACTTGCTTCTACGCTAAAATTACAGCTGTGTGACACCATGCCAGGCAATATCCTGATTCTTAAATGGAACTTCATAATCAAAATTAACTACAACGTTGTGCTGTTAAAAGCCATTACCTAATTTTAAACTACTTAAGGAGAAAGTGAGTGAACATCAAGAAAACTTAAAAATACTCAGAATGGAGAGGAAAAGAGGAATTAGGAATAGATTTTAGTAAAGAAAATAAAGTTTACTGAGGGTTTCATGGTTTATTCTGAGGACAAGTCTGGAGATCATTTCTCACTAAATCTGAGTTCCTTCACTTTGCAGTTTCACTAACCCATGATTTACAATGAATTGAAATTAAAAGGTTCCACATTAATTCTCCATTATTAAATAGTGAATCATGGCCCTTCACCAGCCTCTGCAGTGGGTGGTGCCAGGTTCTGTGCCTTTGTGTCTTTGTGCAGGAGGGCCCCTGAAGCACAGGAGCCTGGAAGTCGCTCCGGACAGGTAGATTTTAGGGTAGATTGACTCCTGGTTGCTAGAAAAGGGCCTCAACTCTGAACCCTTGTAGGGGGTGGCTGTCTGGGTGGAGCTGCCCTTTGCCTGCCCCTGCAGTTTGTGTTGCCAGGTTCGGTGCCTTTGTATCTTTGTGCTGGCGGGCCCCTGAAGCACAGGAGCTCTGAAGTCACTCCAGACAGGGGGCCTAAATCAGGCATAACCCCCTCGCTCCCAACTGGAATTGATGAGAGAGTATCCAAGTGGACTTTTTTGGAGAACCTTCAGAAAAGAAGGAAAGAGTGACTTAGACTTCCAATATCCAATATATAAACAAAATTGAAAGCCTGAAACCCAGAAAAGTCAATACTCCATAAAGGAGGAGGAAGAAAGAAAAAAAAAGCATTGGAAGGAGGCAAGCAAAAACCAGCCGCTAAATAGTGAAAAAGATATTTGTGATGTGAATCACAAAGGGAAACCCACATGCCCAGGACATGACTAAGGGAAAAATGGAAAGGTCAGGGATAAGCCGACACCAGGCTCTACAAAACCTGTAGGAGATAGGTACAAAGGGATCCCCCTGGAGGTGACCCAAGGAACAAGACATTAGAGGAATAATTGCAGGACCTATTCAGAGAAAGTAAGAAAATAAAGAAGAATTCAGAGAACTAAAGAGAGGAAATGAAAACTCAAAATAACTAGAGGAGACAATGACAAACTTAGGAAAGAACTAAAGGAAAGCATGACAAACTCCAGAAGAACGAGAGAGAGGAAAAAACAAAAAAAAAAAAAAAAAACTTCCAAAGAGTAAAACACTGAAAAAGAGGACGCCAACCAACGAAGCAAGGAGCACCAAGAAAAGATTGAGAAGCTAAAAAGGAAGTGGAAAGACAAAAGAAAGCAAGGAGAAAAGAAAAAATAAATAGAACACTCATTCCAATCAAGAAGGAAAGGTAAAAGCCTCAGAAGGAAATGGGAGGAAGCAGAACAAAGATATCAGATCTGGAAGATAACACAGACACGAAAAAGCTCAAATAAAGAGAGATGAAAAGGGAAAAATTAAGTACACAAAAGTGGACCAACCAGAAACTGTGGGACACATGTAAAGATCAAACCTCTGCACAGAGGAATATAGGAAGGAGAAGAATCGCAAGAGAATAGTATAGATCAGATCTTCAATAGAATAATAGCTGAAAATTTTCCCAAACTAAAATAACAAACCATACAAATACAAAAAGCACACAGGGCTCCAAACGGACAAGATCAAAAAAGAAACAAACCCCCGCATAATCATAGTTAAAAGTCTAGATGCCCAAAACAAAGACAAAAATTCTGAAGGCGACAAATAAACAAGTCCACATGCAAAGGGAAACCCGTCAGAATTTACAACTGACTTCCGCAAACCGTGAAGCAAGAAGACATGTGGAGCAAAGTAACATGCCCAGTGTTAATGGACTATGGATGCCAACCGAATACTTTACCCAGCAAAAATGTCAAATAGAGTTTGCAGAGAGAGAAAATCTTTCCAGGACATAAACAAGATGACAGAATACGTGTTGGAAAAACAACTCTTCGTAAAATACTTGAAGCAATCAAAGGGCAGAAGAGAGAGCCAATCCTAAAACACCTAGGAAAAAAACGAATAGAAACATAACTGTAGGAGAGAAAGTCAAGGGCTAAAAGATCCAACATGGATAATAAGGTTGAAAGGAAGCAAATCATCTGTCAATTATAACCTTAAAATATTAATGGGCTAAACTCCCCAATCAAAAGGCATGACTGGGAGAATGATTAGGAAACAAAACCAAAAAACCCATCTACCTACAGCTGTCTACAGAAACCCATCTCAATTTCAGGATAGGCAACAAGTCAAGGTGAAGGGATGGAAAAATATGCCAATCAACGGTAACAAGAAGCAAGCAGTTGTTTGCTATTCTAATATCAGACAAAATTGACTGACTCATAAAAAGAAGAACGCAAATCAAAAGAGACAAAGAGGGCCATTACATCTTTATCAAAGGAACCATTGATCATTTGAGATCTCACCAATCATGAATATTATCAAAGGACCACACGCCAGGCACCAAAATTTTAGAAAGACAATTCTTCGGATCTCAAGCATAGATTAACTCCCAGAGAGTAATATTAGGGCGACTCAATACCCCATTAAGTCCTTTAGACAGCTCACAGACACGGACAAAGGAACACACAAGAGACCATCTGAACTAAATGATAACCAAATACTCAAAATGGACCTCACAGACTTCTATCGAATATTCCTACCCACAGCATCCGAGAGAATTCTTTCTACTCAGCACCTCACAGGAACATTCTCCAAAAATAGACCATATTTACTGGGACACAAGAAAAAACTCAACAAATACAAAAATATTGAAAAAATCCATGTATTTCTACAGACCACAAGTGCAAATAAAACTCATATCATAACACCAGGATAAGCCTAAACTTACACGAAACATGGGGGAGCTAAACAACACTCGCTGAAATAATGAACTGGGTCAAGGAAAGAACTAAAGAAAGAAAAACATTCTTGGAACTAAGGAACAATGATAATACAACACAGCAAAACATATGGGACACTTTAAAAGTAGTCCTAAGAGGGAAGTTTATAGCTCTAAGTGCCTACATTAAAAAAACATAAAGAGCACAAGTGAATGATCTAACACTGCAGCTAAAAATACTTGAGAGACAACAACAAATGAACCCTAAACGCAGCAGACAAGAAGAAATAAAAATCAGAGCAGGGAACAATGAAATATAAACAGAGAAAACCATACCAAAAAAAAAAAAAAAAATCAATGAAACCAAAAGTTGGCTCTTTGAGAGAATAAACAAGATAGAAAGACCTCTAGCCCAGTTAACCAAAAGAAAGAAGGAACAACTCCAAATCAATAGAATCTGTGATGAAAGGGGAAACATCATAACAGACAATGAAAACATCCAGACAATCATATGGGAATACTTCAAAAACCTATACTTTACTAAGTTTGAAAACCTACAAGAAATGGACGAACATCTGAAATCCTGGGAATCACAAAGCTCAACCAAGAAGAGATCAACAGATTAAATAGACCAATAATATATGAAGAAACTGAAAATGTAATAAGTAGCCTCCCAACCAAGAAATGCCCAGGCCGAGATGGTTTCACGGCAGAATTCTATAAAATATTTCAAAAAGACTTTCAACCACTACTACTCAAGTTGTTTAGAAGGATACAAACAGAGGGAGTTCTCCCAGATTCCTTTTATGAAGCCAGCATCACACTATTACCAAAACCAGGTAAAGATACAACCAAAAAGGAGAACTATAGACCTATCTCCCTAATGAACACAGATATCAAAATTCTGAATGGGATACTGGCAAATCGCATACATACTCACATCAAGAAGATCATCCATCATGACCAAATTGGATTCATACCAGAGATGCAGTGATGGTTCAACTTACGAAAATCAATAAATATCATCAAGCATATAAATGGACGGAAAGACAAAAACCACGCCATCATCTCAATTGACGCGGAGAAAGCCTTTGACAAAATCCAGCATCCCTTCATGTTTAAAGTCCTCCAGGGAACTGGACTGAAGGGATCATTCCTAAATGTAATGAAAGCCATATACAGGAAACCCACAGCCAATATCATCCTAAATGGGGAAATGACAGAAGCATTCCCCTTAAAGGTAGGAATTTGGCAAGACTGCCCCCTGTCACCACTCCTTTTCAATATAGTGCTTGAAACCCTTGCTAGGGCGATAAGGCAAGAAAAGGAAATTAAAGGAATTCTAATTGGAAAAGAGGAAGTCAACCTATCCCTTTTTGCTGATGATATGATTGTCTACCTAAGGGATCCTAAGATCTCCACCAGAAAACTCCTAGAAACGATTAAGTACTTCAGTAAAGTGGCAGGATACAAAATAAATCTAGAAAAAACAGTAGCCTTTATTTACACCAACAACAAGCAACTGAAGAAGGAATACAAGGAGACTTTCCCACTCACAATAGCCTCAAAAACAAGAAAATACCTAGGAACAAACCTAACCACAGACACCAAGGATCTCTACAACAAAAATTTTAAACCCCTGAAGAAGGAAATTGAGGAAGACTTCAGAAGATAACAAACTTCCCATGCTCATGGATTTGGAAAATAAATATAGTAAGTATGTCCATTCTACCCAAACTCGTGTACATATTTAATGCAATCCCAATCAAAATCCCCAAGAGCTTCTTCACAGGCTTGGAAAAACAAAACAAAACAAAACAAACAAACAAACAAAAAACCTCAATTTCATTTGGAAAAAACAAAAAACCCTGAATAGCCAAGCAACCCTGAGCGAAAAGAGCAATACAGGGGGGATCTCTATACCAGACAAACTATACTACAGGGCTATAGTCATAAAAACAGCTTGGTACTGGCACAGAAACAGACCTGTTGACCAATGGAATAAAACTGAAGATCCAAACCTGAGCACATACAATTTCAGCCACCTCATATTTGACAAGGGGGCCAAGAAGACACAATGGAGGAAAGATAGCATCTTCAGTAAGTGGTGTTGGCAAAACTGGATGACCATTGTAGAAGAATTAAATTAAACCCCTACCTCTCGCCCTGTACAAAAGTCAATTCCAGATGGACCAAAGACCTCAAGATGAAACCCAAAACTCTGGAGGTGAGAAGAAAAACTTGGCAGCGGACTGTAAGACATAGGCTTAGGAAAAGACTTCCTAAATCAGACAGCAGCTGCACAAGAAAGAAGATCAACAATTGACAAACAGGACCTCATTAAACTCAAAAGGTTCTGTACATCAAAAGAAACAATCAAGGAAGTGAAGAGAAAACCCACTCAGTGGGAGGAAACCTTCACTGCAGATACATCTGACAAAGCATTAGTTTCCAGAGTATACAAGCTACTCAAAAAACAAAGAAGAAAGAAAACAAATGAATCATTCAAAATATCAAGCAAAGAACTGAATAGAGACTTCACAGAGGAGGAATTAGAGATGGCTGAGAAACATCTTAAAAACTGTTCAACATCACTAATAATTAGGGAAATGCAAATTAAGACCACTCTAAGATATCATCTCACTCAGATAAGACTGGCCAGGATCAAGAAAACAAAAAATATCAAGTGCTGGAGAGGTTGTGGGGAAAGGGGAACACTTATCCATTGCTGGTGGGAATGTAAACTTGTACAGCCACTATGGAAAGCAGTGTGGAGAACCCTTGGAAGACTCAGAATGAGCTTGCCATGACCCAGTCATACCACTCCTGGGTATATACCCACAAGACTCATCTTACTGCCGAAATACATGCACAGCTATATTTATTGCAGCTCTTTTCACAATAGCAAAAAGTTGGAACCAACCCAATGCCCCTAAACTGACGAGTGGGTAGAGAAAATGTGGTACATGTACACAATGGAGTTCTATGCAGCAATAAAGAAAGACAACATCATGAACTTTGCAGGTAAATGGATGGAGCTAGAAGATATGATACTAAGTGAAGTAACACAGTCCCAGGAAAACAAACGATGAATGGTATCCCTCATCTGTGGATGCTAGAGCCAAAAACCCAGTTGTAAATATTTCTTGTGGAGAGGGATGCATATTAAAAGAACAACAACAGAAAGACTGCATCAGAAAACTGACTGAAATGGTGAACCGGGAGGGGTGGGAGGGGCGGGAGAGGGACATGGGTCTATATTCGATTAATGTATATTTAATTGACATGAGTTCAACAAATATGCAATTTTGCCCAGACTATGTCTGCAGGTTACATGGTGTTTCAGGACTTAGTAAAAGTAAATATATGTATATTAAACAAAATTGGTTTAAAGGATTTGATAAAAACAGTAATGCATCTGAGTTAATTGGAAATATAAATTGTTGTTGTCCACATTTGTTTTACTTAAAATCTGTATAACAATAACTTTGGGATTGGCACATACTATTGTTCTCTATAATTTTTCTGTTGTACAGTATCATCTTGTACCATTCTCTTTTACCTGTAGGATTATTTAACTTTACAGTATCATCTTGTACCATTCTCTTTTACCTGTAGTATTATTTAACTTAAGGAATTAAATTTGCTTCCCAAGTTAACGACATACAGTCACCCAAAACAAAAAAAGAGTGAATTTGATGAAATCTGAGCCTTGATTCCTGCCTATAGGTATGTGTACTACAACTGCCTTTTTGAGACTCGTGGGTCAAAAAATAAAAACCTATAATAAAAATGGGGATACAGATATATATGAAACTTTTTGTGAAAAACTTTGCAATTTACATCTTAAACTAACTAAGGAAAAAGATTTGTATGTTCTCACAGGTCAAAATGTCACCAACTTAACGGCTGAGAAGGAAAAGATACAGCTTTGCATTGTGTAGGATGTACCAGGAAGTGCCAGCAGAAAGGTTGGCCCGTCTGAACGTTGAAAGGAAGAAAAGCCTCAGACTGCTACAGGCATCAAACCCCTCTATGGATCCTACTTGTAACAACTGTTTATAATGAGTCCTAACAAAACTTACCTTTTAGGTGCTGCAAAGTTTTAATTCGAGAGACTTTCTTACCTCCCCTTCATAGAACAAGGAGGAATATGATGATGATGAGGTCATTCTCTAACTGTAAACTGGAGCAAACTGTTATAAAGGTACTCTCTTATAAAACCGGTAAAACTGCCTTCCTTAATTGACTAATAGACATAGGAACTGTGAAAAGGATTATTCTCTATTCGGAACCAAATATAATACTAAAGTCTCCTTAAGCTGTGCATTTAAGCAAACTATATTAATACAGGAGAGCTCTGATATCAGCAATGGATTATTCTACCAAGGAGATGTTGGCCAGGGGATCCAAGCCCCCCCCCCATAGGTAAAAGCTTCTTGCCTGTAAACTGGGATACCTGCAAAAAGGCCCTGCTGTCAAAGACCTGATGTTAGCATGGGAAAGATGTATTGAGACCACACTTGCAAGTGTACAGTTCGTCTCTGGAATACTAGAGAGTGTTATCAAAGGCCACTAAACCAATAAATCAAATATAGGTCTCCTTGAGTCAAACAAGACTCCTCCGTCAGCACCAGCTACACCTCACCTGCCTGGAAATACTGTGCAGCAGTGGCAGCCATATGCCTAATTGGCTATTAGCTCTCTCCTTGGAGGAATAACCCACAGCTGATGCCACAAACTTACATCCTCTAGTGGTTAGGAGATGTTATAAGCCACAGTAAGACCCTGTCATATTTTACAGAAAAAACGTAATTCATGGATTAATATACCATCCAAACATCTGTGTCTATACTAAAGTAAACTACCATAACAATTAGTACTGTTTAAATACTTATATATTTAATTGCTTGTGCTTCCTTAGTAGGATTGAAATGTTATTCCTGGACAAACTGTCGTCCCATGAAAGGAAACAGCCAGAATTGACCAGAGTCCAAAATGACATCTCCAGAGAAAGTAGACTGTTTTGCCTCTCATCCATCTGTGCCCTTTTTCTAAGCCTAGGGAACAATCTGCAGAAGAGGGGGTGTGGTAGAATGTAAGGGCTGTGATTGGGGTGAATGGTGAAACTACAGTAATATAGACTGGACACTTATTTGATCTACTTGATTGTACATACAAGCCCTCCCCAGCTGGATGGTGGGACCCTTGGGCTGTGTGGGTTTGCGCACAACTGCTTGCAAATTGGTTTTACATGAAGGATGCTTGTACTCATAAATTATTACTTAATGTTAGAAAATAAAAAAAATAAAAAATACATAGTGATACATTTCATTTTCATAACTTTAATCAGTTGCATAATGCTTGGTACATGAACATCTTTCATAAATACCTATAACCCTAAACCAAATACATTCCTGATTTTGCCGCTCAGTTTTCTGAAAGTTTAAATATGTAAAGGCAAACTAGGTTTCAGTCACTGTTACTTTTAACTCAGTAAATTTATATGGCAACTCTTCGTAGATGATACTTTAAATGAACTGTCCAAGAAACACTTTGTTCTATACAACAGAACTAGAACAAAAGTAGGAGACAAAGACAAAGATTAACTTTTTAATTTCTGCTTAGAAGTAACTACAATATGCTTTTCTTACTTAGACTGGTTATGAATTCGTTTGATCCAGAATTTATAAAACAATGTATGATAAACTCAGGGTACACTAAATTAATATCTACTAATTAAAATTTTAATTTCTGTGAGTGTATTGCCTGCATGTATGTTAAGTGCACTCATGTCATCCAATGCCCATGACGGTCAGAAAAGGGCATTGGAAACCTGGAACTGGAGTTTGGATGGCTGTTAACCACCATGTGGGTGCTGAAAATCAAAACTGGGTCCTCTGTAAGAGCAGTCAGTACTCTCAACCACTGAGCCATCTCTCCAGTCCCTGATTTCTGCTATTTTTGTTTGATATACTATTAATATATATTGATACTGGTATAATACTGATGAAATATTTTAGCAGTTAAATTTGAATGTCAGATTACTTACTGCAAATTAAGATTATAAATAATGTATATTATATACTGTACTCCAGCTGGGCCTAGTTGCACAGGCCTTTAATACCAGCACTTGGGAGGCAGAGACAGGTGGACCTCTGTGAGTTCAAGGTCAGCCTGGTCTATATAGTGAGTTCTAAGCCAGCTGGAACTACAGGGAGACCCTGTTTCAAAAAGACCAAAAAAAAAAAAAAAAAAAAAAAATAGTACTGTACTCCATTTTCATAGAAAATAATTTGGATATATTTATAAATGTAGTTAGGTACAATTGTTAGTTGCAAGTAATAGAAAGTAAACTTAAATCAACAATATGACAATGTATTATCTCACAGGACAGCAATGTGGTCCAATGCTAGGGCAGGTTTTGGGATTTGTTATACCAGAAACTCAAGTATAAGCAAGTGTTGAGTATTCTGCTGCTTTTGGGTCACAGTGTTATGTAGCTCAGGTTAGCCTGTAAGTCATGGTCCTTTGGCTTCATTCATGGAGTGCTGGAATTATAGGTGAGTACCACCATAGATACTTTAGAGGTCCAGACTCCAACTCCAGGCTGTTTTCTGTTAGGCTAAATTTATACCAAGGCTAGTATTCCTCATGCCCAAAGAACAGCTACTAGTATAGTAAAGAATTTTTCCATGTCCATGACTAGAAGATAAGCCTGTCAGTGGTGTTACCTTTTTCTTTTTTTTTTTAAAGAATGAGGAAGAAACATTCTACCTCTCATATGTCTCATCATGTCCCACTGACCTGAATAAATTCACACACTCATTCCTTCACCAATCTGTCAAGGACAAGAACATTTTCCATAGTCCAAATTTCCTGTCTATGTTGCTGCTCCCCACAAAAGAAAGGAGAGTACTGCATAATATACGCCTACTCTCAGAAGACTCAAAAGGCTTTCCTAATTTCTCTTAATGAGTATGAAGCGAGAGTCCATTTTCCAGGTTTTATATGTGATGACTAGGATATATTTATGGAAAAGGAAAGGTAATCCTTCATGCTAAAGAACATTTGGTTTACACAGGAAAATGGCAATTAATCAAATACTCAGTTAATTATAATCATAGTAAGCACTACAAAACAAGTAACTATAAAAATACACTCTAGGGGCTAGAGAGATGGCTCAGCATGAAGAACACTGGCTACTCTTGCAGAGGGCCCAGGTTCCATTCCCAGCACCCATATCATAGCTAACAACCATCCATAAATCCAGTTCTAGGGGAATCCAACAACCTCTTCTGACCTCTGAAGGCATTGCATGACAAGGGTGCATTTACATACATGTGGCTAATACACTCATTGCATATACAATAAAAAGCAAAATAAGTATTTTTTTTCAAAAAATACACTCTAAGTGAATTCAACACAATAAAGGGGTAAGGGAGCTTCCTTGAACAGGGGAAGCCTGGACAATGAGCAGAAAGCAGGAAGACATGGGAGTACAGAATGATGGAGAAGATACTTTCAGGCAGGGAAGTATGTTTTGGGAAGATACTGAGGTGGGAAGCACCTTAGCTTATTCTAAGACACTGGAAGAAGGTAACTTGGTTATGGCATAACCCTCATAGGAAAAAAGTAGACCAGAGGACAGTTCAAAAGAAAGGATTATCAGAAATCCCGTGGGACTTTGCAAAGCATGTTAGAACTTAATATCCTAGGATAACAGAAAGCTTTTGAAGCATTTTAACTTGAAAAGTATCAGAATTCCTTTAAAAAGAACATGCTGCTTTCTTTATTTTGTGTTTTTATCTATTGAGATAGGGTTTCCCCATGTCATCCAGGCTGATGCTTTTGTTTCAGCCTCCCCAAAACTGGAATTACAGATGTATGCCAACATGCCCAGCTTTGTTCCACTACTGGAACAGAATACACTAGCATATGAAAATGAAAAGACAAAAGTAAGGAAATCAATAAGAATAAAAAGGTCGAATTACCTAGAAAAGTAATTTTAGGAGCACAGAGAAAGGATGATAATGCTAGAAGAAAAGGAAAGTACTGTTTAAATACTTATATATTTAATTGCTTGTGCTTCCTTAGTAGGATTGAAATGTTATTCCTGGACAAACTGTCGGCCCATGAAAGGAAACAGCCAGAATTGACCAGAGTCCAAAATGACATCTCCAGAGAAAGTAGATTGTTTTGCCTCTCATCCATCTGTGCCCTTTTTCTAAGCCTAGGGAACAATCTGCAGAAGAGGGGGTGTGGTAGAATGTAAGGGCTGTGATTGGGGTGAATGGTGAAACTACAGCAATATAGACTGGACACTTATTTGATCAACTTGATTGTACATACAAGCCCTCCCCAGCTGGATGGTGGGACCCTTGTAGTTTGAATCAGGGGCTATTTGAAACAGAACCAACAGGATTTAGTAATGACTAGATAGGAGAAATTAGAGGAAGGTTTCAGGAGTAATTTTACATCTCTGGCCTAAAGTATGAGGTAACAGGTAATGGCAGCTATGGAAATGACATACTCTGACAGGTGTATGATCATTCCTACATCAAGGTTATTTTTGGATGCCTTGAAGTTTCTCTAATATCTGGAGTAACTCATAAACTCCTTACTATTCTTACTGATCTATGAGAGTTTCCTTTAGGGTTTGGTCCCTATTCAAACAACCTGAGAACTGGTATTTACTGCAAGAACAGAGGAATAAGAATAGGACAGGAAAGTATTTCTAAATTCTTAGAAATACCTCTCTCTTTTTCAAAAAGGGCAGTAACACCAAATTTCTATGTAAAGCCACTACTTTCTTATACTCTGATGGTAAAATACTTAAAATCATTTTGTAGTAGATACAACCAAGGTACTTAGAGCAATAGAGACTGAAAAGAAGACACATTGAAATCCAAGCTTCTCTAAAATGTAAACTTGCATTCCTGAATATTTAAAATATTGAGAACAGGAGCTGGAGAGATGGCTCAGCAGTTAAGAGCACTGACTGTTCTTACAGATGACCTGGGTTTGAATCCTAGCACCCACATGGTGGCTAACAACTATCCATAACTCCAGTTCCAGGGGATCCAACTCCCTCTTCTGTCCTCCACAGCCATTACATGACACAGGTGAATTTACATGCATGCATAGCACTCATTCCCATAAATTTTTTTTAATTAATTAAAAAATTAAATTGAGAACAAATGCCTTAAAAAGATCATTTTCATTATTTCTAATTATAGCATTTTCAAAATTCAGAACTTACTTTTAACTTAAACAGTATCCCCTACATTTCTGCATGTTCCAAATCTATGGATTCAACCATAGATCAGACCTATAATGTTCATATATGATATGTAATGGAAATGTACACATTGACTTTCTTGTTATTATTCCATAAAGAATATAATACTTGCTTACAAAGTATTTCTATCTGTTCAGCATTATCAGTAATCTAGAAATAATGTAAAAAGTATCTGAGGAGATGCATGTTGATTCAAATCCTATGCCATCTTACATGAGGGGTTTAAGAGCTGAGTATCTAGATTTTAGTACCTAAGAGAGACCTTGGGTCTACATAGGAATGACTGCATTTCACTTCACTGGTACTTAAAAATAAACATTCTAAAATGTCCAATATTTATTTTACTCACCTCTAAAAGAAAATCCCCTAAATACTGAATTGGATAAAATGGAGCTTTAAAGTTATCTCTTTCTTTCTCAGCATTGATTCTTGCATTACTGGCAATCACGTGAGTTATTCCACTCAGAGAACTTTTTGGTAAAATAACATTTGCCTTTCCAGCCTCCAAAACTCTAAATAAAAATGTAAATAGAAAGAAAAAAAAAAGAGCATTAGAAAAATTTAGTACATTCAGTCAAATTATCTAAATCAATTACTTTCTTAGGAGCAGAAGTAAAATTTTATCAAAAGAGTTAATTCCTTTGGGTCACTAACAACCATGAAAAATAACATTTACAGTTATTTCTAAAAACTTAACTTGTCCAGAATAAGGTTATTATTTTTTTTACTATTTTTTCTAGTTACCTACTTATTTTTTTCTTCAGGTTTTTAAATTTTTTTCCTTAATTTTTAACTGAGCTTTTGTAGATTTTTATAGAACATTTCTTAATCAAATTTCGACCCCTTTCCCCATTCCTGCCCACCCCCTCACCAGAACTCATGCATTCTGTCATACGTTAAGTTCTGTTTCGTATCTTTTCTCAGTGTTTTTTAACTTTTTGATGCATAAGTTTACTGTCTTGATCTGTTCTTTGAAAAATACCCTTTTTTTTGGTTCCCTTTAATTTTATATTATTCATATATATATATACACGTGTGTGTGTGTGTGTGTACATGTGTGTACTTTTTTTCCATGCATATACCAGACTTACAAAGTGTGAAAATAAACTAGAGGTTAGTTCCAAAACATCCCCAGGGATTCAGAGTTTAGGATATGAGAAAGCTTTTATGAGCCATGAATAGTAATGTAATCCATATGCAAAAGTCACAGCAAATCCAAAACAACAATGAAAAACGTTTATGGAAATAGCTACAACTGGAGGGCACACACGTCTAAGAAAATCACTGTGGACTACAAAAAGAAGCCAGTTGCTAAGACTTAGCTAAAAAGTCAAATTTTTAGACTTTTTCTAGGCATGATGGCATATACCTATAACCCCAGGATTTGGGGAAACAGAGGAAGAATTTTTAGTTTGAGATCAGACTGGGTTAAAATGGTAAGTTCTACACCAACCTGGTTATATATCAAGAAATACTTTTACATTGGACTCATAAGACATTATACACACAAACAAATACATCCTAAAGGATTCATGAAGTTCTGCTTCTGTTTAGGATCTAGAAAGCAAATTACCTCTAAAACCACAACTTTTTTTTGAGCCTGTAACAGAATCTAGGTAATGAGTCACTAGAGAGTGATAAGCCCCTTTAAGAAAAAGACTGAACATACAAACTCCTTTTTTTCAGAATAAAGGAAAAAAAGGAAGAACAGGGCAAACCCAGGAGAATTAGGCACATTTAAAGACATTTGATGGTAAACTACAGGTAGTAGGACAATTTACAAAACAGAGTCCTTGCCAGGAGAAAAGTATGCCTTCACTTTGCCTTCACTTATATATTCCTAGCTACAGGCCTTCAGTGGAAAATTTGACTGACTGGAGCAGGGGAGAAAAGACAAGATCTCCTGGGAGGCAGAGATGGGCCAGCAGGACTGGTTGCCACTGACATACTGCCACACGACTACTTTCTTTCCTCTCATGGAGCAAGATCCTCCAGACGTTTGGAGAATAACAGTGTTCTGGCCTTAGTAAGAAAGGAAAAAAAGAAAACTTATTTGTCTCTACAAAAGGGGCTAGAAAAACCTCTTGTTGCCTAGCCTAGGAAAAGAAAAAAACAAAACAACAACAAAAACCCCACTGTTTTCAGAAGACAAAGAGACCCCCAAGGAGGGACAAAAGTCATTTAGACAAGGATCACAAATCATTACAAAAGGAGAGAGCTAGTATTTCAAGAGAGACAAGTACAGAAACTGTCTTGCCCACTGACAGAAGGCACAGTTTGATTGGCATGGGGCAGGGGAGAGAGGAAGACACTTGAGAAGTACTGAGAAGGTTCCAACAACAGGACTCTATAACACAAAGAATGCTTCAGACTCAAGTCTATCTAGGAAAGTGGATAATATACCCATCCAGAATCTTGGGCTACAAACTAGTAACAGTACACAGAAGAGCATAGAAGATAGTCCTACTACGATGTCATAGTGTCCAAGTGTTTGGTGAGAAGTAATGTTAAAGGAAGGACACTGATTGAAACCTTCTAGCACCCAACATATTGCAAGAAAACAAAGAAACTGGAGAGGTTCATTATTAAGTGGTAAGCTATAGTTTCCCATATATATCCTTAATAAAACCCAAACCTAGTCTCCAAACTGAAAAGATAATACTGTCTTACAGAAGCAGGTTAACTTTGAGATACTAATACTTCCAGTACTTGGGAGGCAGAGGCAGGCTACATAGTGAGTTCCAAGCCAGCTGGGGCTACAGGGAGACCCTGTCCCCAACAGAGAGAGAGAGAGAGAGAGAGAGAGAGAGAGAGAGAGAGAGAGAGAAAGAGAAAGAGAGAGAGACTATTCACCCTAGCTTCTACAGGCTGGTATAAAACAAAATGAGATAAAAAATAGAGCAAGAAAAAAACAAACTGCTAAAAAAATATTCATTAGTAAATTAAGATATGATATAGATGTTGAAATTATTAGTAAGTGACTTAAAGTAACAATGATTTAAAAGGATCTACTGGAAAAGGTGGATGATACTGTACCAAGAGATTGGATTTCAACAAAGTTCAGTGGAAATGTGTAGGGAAAAAGGAAGCCACCTGTGGCTTCTTTTGTGCTAAATGACCTGCTTGTCTGTTACACTGAAACCTGGCCCTAGGCAGGATTTGCATGTGCATTAGCAAGCCTGGGACACCTTGGGATCAAAGGCATTGACAAGTACTTGTGATCTTATGGAACTTGAGACACTAGGCTGAAACCAGGCCCTGAGATATGATGTCACTCTGGGTATTGTTTTTATACCCATACTATCATACTACCATACTATCATACTATCATACAGGGACTACCGGCCGTTATTTGCACGTGTAATCTTAGCCCATGAGGCTTGTGTAGTAGTGACCAGTGGGTTGGACGGCAGCCAATCAAGCCACCAACTTGGGAAGCTGGTGTGGACCAGTGGGTTGGATGGTGGTCAATCAGGCCACCAACTTGGGAAGTTGGTGTGGGGCTGGAAGGAGACCCATCATCAGGTTGCTGGCTGTGCTGTGTGGTGAGTGCCTGGGAGGGAATTAGACTGTAGAGCGCCAATCAGGCAGTAGTCTGGAGGATCTGGGGGGGCCATTAGGGCATTGCCTGGTGTAGCTGTTAGATTAGACAAGGGGGCAGTAGAAAGGTTGTCAGCCTTTGGCCCCAAGGTTTAGGACATCTGGTGGCGGCTGTCTTACATCTTCCCTTTTCCCTGTAATCTACATGTGGCAGAGTGATACCAAAGAAATGATCAAAATAAAGGACACTATTATCAGGGAAGATTTCTTGAATAAGCTTTTCAATGGGGTGGACACAACAGAGAAATGACTTAAGTGAAGATACATTAAAAAAATATATTATCCAAAGTAAAATACAAAACTTATACCAAAATAGTGCATGCTAGAAAACAAAATAACCTACAATACATATGATGGAGTTCCAAAGGAAAAACAACAAAGAAAAATGCATTCTCCATAAACAAGATAATTAAAGGAAACCCATTTGTAAAACATGAGGTAGTAAGACCTTATTGCTGAAGACACTACATATGTGAGGTGTAGAACAGGCAAGGAGTTATCAAGCTGCTACTGACTTCAGCATTTCATCTCCAACAGCTAGTGTTGATAGTGCTGGAAGTTACTAAGCAAGTTAGTGGAAGGAAACATCATTATCATCTTTATGCACCAGAAAATCCTGTGAGCTGCAATAACAACTGGTGTGGCAAGATATGCCCAGCAGTGAAATAGTGGCATGGATATTATAGGAGTAACCAACCAAACTACCCTCTAATTGAACTTAAGACCCACTTCATAGGATGGAAGGAATATCTGACATTGAAATCAGGCTCAGGAACCTGAAGTTCAACAAGTTACAGGGCATAAGGGGAGAACCTAATAGTAATAGTAATTTACTCTTCTACTTAATAGTTATAGCATTAAACTGACTCCCACAGATTTATTGTTAAACCCTTGAATTACTGACATCTCTTAACTCTCACCAGAGAACTTTCCTTATGCAACAGATGGTGATTAACACAGAAACACACAACTGGCCAATATGCAAAGAACAAGAAGCTGTAGAGTGCTCATCCCTGAATAGAACACCCACATCAAGCTTAAGCCTCCCAAGACTCAGGGATCATTGCAGAAGAGGGGCAGAAAGAGTTCAAGAGTCAGAAAAGGTAGATGACCACAAGGAAACAGTTTTCCAGACAGCTAGTCAGTTGAAGCTAGTCACAGCAACGGTGACGGCATGCACAAGTCCCAGACAAGCTCAAATTACAAAAAAAAAAAAAAAAAAATCTCGCATAGACATGAAATGGGTAAGAGGCTCCAAGCCCATCTAAGCCATCTGTGAACAGATGGCTGCTGGTAGGGGTAGACAGTCTCTTCCAGGCATGAGACTCTTGGTAGGTTAACCAGGCTCCAGTGGGGATGGGCTTACACTGAAGGACATTTGGAGACACAAACTAGACTCTACAGGATATATATGCATGCATGTACATGTGTATATATATATATATATATTTTATATAATTTATGTATATAGTATACACACACATAATGTACATTAATGGGGCAGGGGCAATAAAGACAGAAGTACGGATAGGGGAGGCTATCTAAATACAAATTATATTGTATGAAAAATCACAAAAATTCAATAAAATGTTTTTAAAAAATGACATTGCAAGCAAAATAAACAAACAAAATGTGCATGCATATGCACACACCTACACCCCAGATTCAAACTGCTAAAAACAACAGGAAAAAATATTGAAGAAAATCAGAGAAAAAATATACACAATGAATAGAAGAATGGCAACTGACTTCTCAACAAAACCACAGAAACAGAAATAGATCAGAATATTTAATCACCTAAAGAAATTATGTGAGGTGGGACTGGAGAAATAGCCTAGCGGTTAAGAGCACCGACGCTCTTGCAGAGGACCCGGGTTCGATCCCCAGCACCCACATGGCGGCTGAGAACCGTCTGTAACTCCAATTCCAGGAGAACTCCAGTTCCAGGGGAATCCGAGACCCTCTTCTGACCTCCGCGGCATTGCACGACACGGGTGCACAGACCTACATGCAGACAGTACATTCATACACATACAAAGATAAATAATAATAATTAAAAAAAAATTAAAAAAAAAAAAAGAAATTATGTGAGGAAAAAAAACTGTTCTCATATCACAATATTCAACAGAGTTTTTTCTCTATTCTCCATATTCTCAGAATCTATGGGGATTTCTTGGTATCAGTGAGCAAGCAAGCAATTCTGCAAAAGCAAACACTACACTTAAGTGTCCTGTGATCCAACTTGACTCCCATATTGTTTACCTTATAACAGCATCACATTCTACAGGTTGATGTTCTCAGACTGCCCTCTCACTCACTGGATGCTAGTAACTGTTGCTTTTGACTTGCTATAAACTTAGTTCCCACAACTGCCTCCTTGGATTCAATTAATTTGTTACCATGGCTCTCAGAACCATGGTGCACACATCTACCATAAAGGATATTACAAAGGATCCAGATGCAGAGCTGTACAGGGCATAAGGCATATGGGGCATATAGGAAAGGTATGGAACAAACGTACAAGCTTCTCCAAGTATACTGTCTTCCTAGAAGTGTTCCAAGACATGCCTTTTTAGATTTTTGTTAATGGAGCCTTCATTACGTTGGCATCCTTACCTATCAATAATTATTTTCAACACAAATGACTTAAATTCTCCAAACAAAAGACAATATTAACAAATAAATTAAAAAATGATAAAAAACATGAAACAAACATATGCCAGAAAGAGACTTGATTCAATTTTTTAGGATGTATGCATATAAACTAAAATGAAAAGATAGCAATGAATATTAGGTGTAAAACAGAAACCAAAAGTTGGGTACGTGTACTTATATAAATTTAAAGACACCTGTCAAAAATGTAGAGACAAAAAAAAAGGTTATTATGCAATGATTAAAGAGTTAATTCATCAAAGATATAAGAATTGGAAACACATGCATCTAATACTGGAGAACCTAAATACATGAAATATTATAGGATCTAAAGGAAGAGATACATTACTATGAAATAACGGGGCTATAATATACCACTTTCAACAATGGACATATGCAGACAGAAAACTGAAAAAAAAAAAAAAACTGCTGGACTTGAACTATATATCAGATCAAAGAGACCTAAGACTTATGTAGAATGCTCCATCCGAAAGCAATAATTCACAATATTAAGTACACAGAAAATTCTCCAAGGCAGATCATGTAGACCACAAAACAAGTCTGAATAATCTAAGAAGGCTTAAATCAAAACCACTATCTTTTAAAAAACATCAATACAAATTAGAAGAAAACATACAAGTGGAAAATAATGTTATAAAACCAATACCTTAAAAAAAAAGTGAAGTTAATATAAAATAAGGCAAGGGCTGGTAATATCATGTTAGGCCTTAGCCTTCAGGTCATTTCCCAACACTGTAAAACAACAAAAACTAAAACAAAATATTTAGAGACAAATAATAATGGGAACAACGCATACTAAGATTAATGGAAGGTAATTAAAAACAGTCTAAGGCAGAAATTCATTGCAGTAAAAGCCTTGTGATTTGAAGGTGTACTGCCCTACAGGATCATGTGTTGATACCAATTAGTGGCACTGTTTTGAGGGTGTCAAATTTTTGCAGTGGGAGGCATGGTTAGTGGATGTGTCAGAGTTACAGACATGCCTTGTTTAAGGTCTACTTTCTGACTACCAAGATGTAAAGGCTAGTTGCAAGCCCCCACTGCATTCCTTCCCTCCATGGCTGAAGATGGGCTGTAATCTGAAACCTCTCCTTCCTTTGCTTCTGCTAAGTACCTTGTCATAACAGACAAGAAAAACTCATATATGCCTATATCAAAAACAAAAACTTTCAAGTAAAGAACTTAATGTTACACCCCAAAGAAGTAGAAAAAGAACAATCTAAACCCAATGTTAGCAGAACAAATGGAACAACACAGATCAAAGCAAAAGTTTAAAAAATGGAAAAAAAGATCTCAGTGTGGTAGCTTGCACCAGTGATACTGGGACACTGAGGCAGAGGATCAACAGTTCAAGACTAGCTTGGGATTCAGAGACCTTACATCAGAAAGCAAAGATTAGAGACTAAAAAACAAACAAACAAAAACCAAAATAAACACACACACACACAGAAAAAAATGCATGAAACTAAGAGTGTTTGAAAAGTAAAATTTATAAATCATTAGCTAGATTAAGAAAAAAATAGACTCAAGTAAACAAACTCATAGATGAATATAAACATTACAACTAATAACACAAAAATATCCTAACAGATGTTTGGTTTGGTTCCCAGCACCCATACAGCAGTTAACAACCATATCTATCTCACATTCCAGGGGATCTGACATGCTCTTCTGGCCTTCATGGGTTCTGCATGCACAGGTGCACTTACATATATGCAGGTAAAACACTCAAAATAAAATTAAAAAAATAACTAAACAAATGGCCACCATTGGAGAACTGCAAGTCAAAGCTATAATGTGATCTCATCTATTAGAATGGCTATTATTAAAAAAAAAAAAAGTAAAAAGTGCTAATAAGATGTGAAAAAAGGGACCCCAAGTCACTGTTCATATAAATAGACAAAGTTGTATGAAAAATAATATATATAAAGCTTCTTCAAAACATACACTGAGTATGCATTCCTTGTTAAAAAGGTATCTATACTTTCATGTTTACTATAGTACTACTCACAGCAGCCAAAAAAGAGAATCAATTTAAATGTTTTCCAGAATATCCAAAAGAATACTGCTCAGCCATACAAAAACAATAAAATTTGTGAAAACATACATAAAACTGGAGAACATTAAGATAAGTGAAATAAACCAGGCAAAGAAAGAATATGACTTCATTCATATGTGGAATTGTAAAGTATTGAGCTCAACAGAAGTATAGGGAGATGATGGTTGTCAGATCTTCAGGTAGTTTACTGGAGTGTGGGGAGGGGATAATTAAGAAATATTATCAAAGGATATATAATTACAGTTAAATAAGGAGTATTCTTATAAGTATCCAAAGACAAATGCATAGTAGGTAAGTGAAAGCCAGAGACAGGGAGGTGGGAGAGTACTAGGGAGAAGCTGAGTAACGAATGACTGTTAGTGGTTATAAAGTTTCTGTTCCTGTGAGGACAATCCTAACACTGTCCTTGCTTTGGCAGAACATATATTAAAGTTGGAACAACAAGGTACATGTCTCTTTTTTTTTTTTTTAATGTGTATGAATGTACTGTCTGCATGTAGGTTTGTGCACCTGTTTTGTGCAATGCCATGGAGGTCAGAAGAGGGCGTCGGATTCCCCTGGAACTGGAGTCCAAGATGGTTCTCAGCCGCCATGTGGATGCTAGGGATTGAACCCGGGTCCTCTGCAAGAGCAGTTGGCACTCTTAACCGCTAGGCCATCTCTCCAGCCCGAGTACATATCTCTTATGGACATACTGAGTGCTATTGGATTTTTCACTTTAACTACATCTCAGGAAAGCAATTTTTTAAAAAGCAAATACAGAAATTAGTAACATAACAAAATAAAAATAAATTAAGAATTAAACTAATTTAAATTTCAATATCTAAACGTCCTTTGCTAGTTATAAAAATAAAATAAACTAGGGGCTGGAGAGATGGTTCAGCGGTTAAGAGCACCGACTGCTCTTGCAGAGCGCCAGGGTTCAATTCCCAGCACCCACATGGAGGCTAAGAACAGTCTTTAATTTCAGTTCCAGGGGAATTCGATGCCCTCTTCTGACTTCTGCAGCATTCCATAATACGAGTGCACCGACCTAAATGTAGACAGTACACTCAGACACATAAAAAATAATAAATAAATTTTTAAAAAAAATTAAAAAAGCATCATTTAAAAAAATTAAATTGCCGGGCTTGGTGGCACAAGCCTTTAATCCTAGCACTTGGGAGGCAGAGGCAGAGGCAGGCGGATCTTTGTGAGTTCAAGGCCAGCCTGGTCTACAGACTGAGTTCTAGGATAGCTGGGGCTACTGGGAGACCCTGTCTCAAAAAAACCAAAACAATAAATAAATTAATTAATTAAATTAAATTAACTAAGGCTGCGGGAGATGCTTTAATTCCAACACACACAAGGTAGAGGCAGGTAGGCAGATCTCTGTAAGTTCCAGGCCCACCTGGTCTACATAGCCAGTTCCAGGCCAGTCAGAGGTACATAGTGAGACCCTATCTCAAAAAAACGAAAACCAAAACCTAACAATCCCCCCAAACACACAAGACAATTAACTTTAATATACTGATCTATTATCTTGTGATCTAAGAAAATTTACTTAATAATTTGATACCTTCTTTCTGATAATTTTTAGTTAATTTTGCCTATTTCTTTCTAACTTTAAGCAACCTTTTTTTTTTTTCCAGTTCTTTTGGGCTTATTGCATTGGCCAGTACCTGTAATAAAATGTTCAATAAAAATGGTCAGAGTAAGCATCCCTGCCTTGTCTGGAAGAAGTCACCATTAAATGTAATATTGTTTAGAAATTTGTATTGATGTCATTTATTAGTAGGGTGATTATATAAAGCTTTTTAACAAAGTATTTGCAAACAGAATGAGAATTATATTAAACATGGATAATACACCATGTAGTTTATCTCAAGAATATGAGTTTGATTTAGCATTTAAAAAATTAATTGGCATATGAAAATCAATAAATATCATCAAGCATATAAATGGACTGAAAGACAAAAACCACACCATCATCTCAATTGACAAGAAAAAAGCCTTTGACAAAAATCCAGCATCCCTTCGTGCTTAAAGCCCTAGAGGGAACTGGATTGGAGGGATCATTCCTCAATGTAATCAAAGCCATATACAGGAAACCTACAGCCAATATTATCCTAAATGGGGAAATGACAGAAGCATTCCCTTTAAAGGTAGGAACCCGGCAAGGCTGCCCCCTGTCACCACTCCTCTTCAATATAGTGCTTGAAACACTTGCTAGGGCAATAAGGCAAGAAAAGGAAATTAAAGGAGTACTAATTGGAAAAGAGGAAGTCAAACTATCCCTATTTGCTGATGATATGATTGTTTACTTAAGGGATGCTAAAAACTCCACCAGAAAACTCCTAGAAATGATTAACAGCTTCAGTAAAGTGGCAGGATACAAAATTAACCTAAAAAAATCAGTAGCCTTTCTTTACACCAACAACAAGCAACTGAAGAAGGAATACAAGGAGACCTTCCCACTCACAATAGCCTCAAAAACAATAAAATACCTAGGAACAAACCTAACCAAAGACACCAAAGATCTCTACAACAAAAATTTTAAACCCCTGAAGAAGGAAATTGAAGAAGACATCAGAAGATGGAAAAACCTCCCATGCTCATGGATTGGGAAAATTAACATTGTAAAAATGTCCATTCTACCAAAACTCTTGTATAGATTTAATGCAATCCCAATCAAAATCCCCAAGAGTTTCTTCACAGGCTTGGAAACAAAAGTTCTTAAATTCATTTGGAAAAACAAAAGACCCCGAATAGCCAAAACAACCCTGAGTGAAAAGAGCTACACAGGAGGGATCTCTATACCAGATTTTAAACTATACTACAGGGCTATAGTCATAAAAACAGCCTGGTACTGGCACAAAAACAGACCTGTTGACCAATGGAACAAAACCGAAGATCCAAATCTGAGCACATACAATTTCAGCCATCTCATATTTGACAAGGGGGCCAAGAAACCACAATGGAGAAAAGACAGCATCTTCAGCAAGTGGTGTTGGCAAAACTGGATCACCACTTGTAGAAGAATGAAATTAAACCCCTACCTCTCACCCTGTACAAAAGTCAACTCCAGATGGATTAAAGACCTCAACGTGAAACCCCAAACTCTGAAGGTGATAGAAGAAAAAGTTGGCAGCAGACTACAAGACATAGGCGTAGGAAAAGACTTCCTAAATCAGACAGCAGCTGCACAAGAATTAAGGTCGACAATTGACAAATGGGACCTCATTAAACTCAAAAGGTTCTGTACATCAAAAGAAACAATCAAGGAAGTGAAGAGAAATCCCAGAGTGGGAGGAAACCTTTACTGAAGATACATCTGACAAAGCAATGATTTCCAGAATATATAAACTACTCAAAAAACAAAGAAGAAAACAAATGACCCACTCAATAGATGGAGCAAAGAGCTGAACAGAGACTTCACAAATGAGGAATTAGAGATGGCTGAGAAACATCTTAAGAAGTGTTCAACATCACTAATCATTAAGGAAATGCAAATCAAAACCACTTTAAGATATCTTAGTCCAATAAGACTGGCTAGGATCAAGAAAACAAATGATACCAAGTGCTGGAGAGGTTGTGGGGAAAGGGAAAGTGCTGGTGGGAATGTAAACTGGTATAGCCACTATGGAAAGCAGTATGGAGAACCCTTGGAAAACTTGGAATGAACTTGCCACCTGACCCAGCCATACCACTCCTGGGCATGTATCCACAAGACTCATCTTACCACAGAGATACATGCGCAGCCATGTTTATTGCAGCTGGAACCAACCCAAGTGCCCCTCAACTGACGAGTAGAGAAAATGTGCTATATCTACACAATGGAATTCTATGCAGCAGTAAAGAAAGATGACATCATGAGCTTTGCAGGTAAATGGCTGGAGCTAGAAGATATCATACTGAGTGAAGTAACACAGTCCCAGAAAAACAAAGGACGAATGGTATCCCTCATCTATGGATGCTAGTGCCAATTACCTAATTGTATGGCAAACTGAGTGACGTCAATGTGATCTGAAAACAACTGTGTTCTTATATTGTGAATCCCTTAAAATATTATAAATTAAAAAAAAAAAATCAATTGGCGCCAGGCTTGGTGGCATATGCCTTTTAATCCTAGCACTTGGGAAGCAGAGGCAGGTGGATCTTTGTGAGTTCAAGACCAACCTGGTCTACATAGCGAGTTCCAGGACAGCTGGAGCTATAAGGAGACCCTGACTCAAAATGACCAAAACCAATAACAACAACAACAAAAAAATCAACTGGCATAATCACAATATTAACAGAATAAAAGACAAAAGCCAGTAATCCCCATTTATGCAGATAAAAACTTTGAGAGCAATTCATTAATAGCTCCCCTTAAAACAAAAGTAGCTAGCAACAAATCTAACAATATATGTGCATGATTTATACAATGAAACCTAAAAATACACTGGGTTTGGAGGCTCAGAACTATAATCCCAGTGTTTGGGAGGTGGAGACAGGCGGATAATAAGTTCAGCCAGGACTACATAGCAAGACCCAGTCTCACAAATATGCAAGCAAACTGAAGGGCATCTGGAGAGAAACTTAGTTCACAAATACAAAGATTCAATATTAAGAACTCAATTCTCCCAATATCAAAATTATAAATAAAATACAATCCCAGTGAATATCCTAATTTGAATTTTCATTAAAATTCACATGCTGAGTCTAACGTAGAAAAATACAAAGGATCCAGGTTCACAAGGGGTTTAGAAAAAGGTAAAAGTTGGGCTGGGCATTGTGGGTGCATGCCTGTAATCCCAGCACTTGGGAGGCAGAGGCAGGCTATCTCTGTGAGTTCAAGGCCATCCTAGTCTACATAGCAAGTTCCAGGACAGCTGCAGCTACAGGAAGACCCTCTCAAAAAAGACCAAAAAAAAAAAAAAAGATGAAAGTTGGAAGATTCCTTCAGACTAACTGATTTCAAGATTCTTAAACTACAGTAATGAAAACTATGTTGCTAAAGGTAGTCAGACTAGAGCAGGAGCACAGAGAGCAGGAGCTCTGGAAAGAGACAACACATAGTCAATCATGTGCAACAACGGTGCCCAAATAACTTCAAGTCAACCAGAATTTGCCTACAGTGCTACTGGACATGTAAGTTTGGCATTTTCTAATGTTACATATAAGTGTGCCGTTTGAGCTAGCAGTTCATTCCTATATATTTTCTAAGAGAAATGAAATCATGTCTACATGAATAATTATACTCAAATATTAATACACCTTAACATTAGAAAAAGGAAAAGCCATAGTTTTATCAAAAAGCAAATAAAAAATTGTGATTCATTTATACACTGGCATGCTACTTAGTAATAAAAACAGCAACTTTGGAAACATGCAACATAGATGAATCTCAGCTCTTTAACAGGAAGCAAATGATGCTAGGACAAAGGAATATACCATATACAGAAACATGAAAAAATTAAGAAAAGGAAACCAGTGGGTTGCCTGGAATTTGTGCTCCAGAATTAAATATACAAGAACACAAGAGAACGTCTAGGTGACGTAAATATTATAGATCTTGATAGAACTGTATAGTATCAATGTATAAATTTTTTCACACTTAACAAAATGTACAATGGCAATGGATCTTTCACTGTCTATAAACTGCTTTGGTAAAACAGATAAATGCATAACACCTGCTTAAGAATAGTAGTGCTGGTCTTAGAATAAAGTTTAGGAAGTTTTTTTTTTTTTTTTGAGACAGGCTGGCTTGAACTCACAAAGATCCTCTTGCCTCTGCCTCCCAAGTGCTAGGATTAAAGGCGTGTGCCACCACGCCTGGTTATAGGAAGTAAGTTTTTTGAAAATACTCTTTTATGCCCCTTGCCCCTAAGTTGGGATACCTGCAGGAGGAGAGGCGATAAGACCCTGCTGCCGAAGACCTGACGTTAACATGGGAGGGATGTATTGAGACCGCACATGCAAGTGTACAGATGGCCTCTGGAATGCCAGAGAGTGTTACCAAAGGCCACTAAACCAATAAAGCAAATACGGGTCTCCCTGAGTCAAGCAAGACTCCACCGTCAGCACCAGCTACACCTCACCTGCCTGGAAATACTGTGCAGCAGAGGCAGCCATGTGCCTGTATATCCCAAATCTAATTGGCTATTGGCTCGCTCCTTGGAGGAATAACCCATGGCTGATGCCACAAGCCTACACCTCTTACAGGTTGGGAATGTTATAAGCCACAGTAAGACCCTGTCATATTTATCAGGGGGTAAAAATGTAATTCATGGATTAACATATCATCCAAACATTGTGTCTATGCCAAAGTAACCACCATAACTAATTAGTCTGCTTGAATACCTATATATCTAATTGCTTGTGCTTCATTAGTAGGATCGAAAGGTTACTCCTGAACAAACTGTCAGCCCAGAAGGAAACAGCCAGAATTGACCAGAATCCAAGTCAACAGCTCCAGAGAGAGAGGACAGTTTACTTCTCATCCACCTGTGCCCCTTTTCTAGGCCTAGGGAACAATCTGCGGAAGAGGGGGGCTGGTAGAATGTAAGGGCTGCGATGGGTGAACGGTGAAACTACAGCGATGTGTCGCTGCACTCATTTGATCAACTTGATTGAACAAACACCTGTCACCCCCCACTGAATGGTGGGACTGTGGGTTTGGGCACAACAGTCTGTAGATTGGTTTTGCACAGAAGGATGCTTAACTCATGGATTATCACTTATAGCTAAAAAAGGAAAAAAAAACAACAACAAAAAACCTGAAAGAGCAGGACAGTTATGGCAGAATACATGATCTGGGATGGGGTGGGGGTGGGGGGGAAGGGAAAAGGGAAATATGCCTGATCTGAATTGGAAAATGATGTACGAAATGCCAAAACCATCAATAAAAAATTAAATTAAAAAAAAAAAAAAAAAAAAATACTCTTTTAATGGACTGGGGCGATGGCTCAGTGAGTAAGTGCTTGCTATACAAGGACAAGTCCAAGTGGAAGTACAAGTACAAGGACAAGGACTAGTACTAGTACAAAAAGCTGCTTGGATCCCGAGAACCCATGTAAAAAACCAAGTGTGGTGGTGTGCGCCTATGATCCTAGTGCTGGAAGACAGAGACCACAGGGTCCCAAGGATGTGACCAGAAAGCCAGCCAGCCAGCCAGCTAGCCAACCAAGCCACATCAGGATTCAGTCAGAGATCCTGTTTCAAAACTAAGGTGAAAGGTGGAAAAAACCCAATGTGACCTCTCGTCTCTGCAAGTGCATGCATGGGTGTGCATACCTTTAATTCCAGCACTTGAGAGGCAGAGGCAGAGGCAGAGGCAGAGCAGAGGCAGAGGCAGATATATCCCTGTGAGTTCAAGGCCTGCCTGGTCTACATAGTGAGTTCTAGGCCACTGGAGCTACAGGGAGATTCTGTCTCAAAACGACCAAAAAAAAAAAAAAGGAAAAAAAAAATCCTCCAAAGACAAATTGAAATTGATGGAAATAGTACGAACCACAAAGACTGTACTAGGCAGACTCAAAAAAAAACCTAGTGTTAAAATAATTTACTAAAAAAATTAAAAGTTCTTGAAAATCAAAATATTAAGTCTCCCAAGTGTTGTTTTCTTTCTTTTGCTTGAGTTGAAAACTAAAATGAAGATCACTAGAATAACTAAAACCAATGCTATGAAACAAGTATTCTTCTATTAGAATCCCATACACTTAATAATGCAGAATGCCTCACCTAAGAGAAGAAGCTACTAAATTTAATTTTGACTATTAGCTGAAGATAAATTCATAAACGTATTCATGGAAACCAAACCTGCTTTCTCCTTCATCGCTTCAGCTTCTGACAGACACCATCCTACCTTACAAGAGAATCACTGCGCTTATCTGCCCTGACAAGGAGGACGACTTTCCATCTGTGGAAGGCTCCTGGAGCACCAGTACGTTTCAGCTCTTCACGCCATCTTTTTGGTGCAGATTGCATTTGAGGTGAATAATGGGAGTCTTTTTCAATTTTATATCCCCATTCATAAGTTGTTTCATCAAGCCATCTGCCACTTTTGGCACTATGAATTATGTAGTCCTTAGTTAGTACCCATTTTCCTAGAAAACAAATGAACTGTCCGTCACAAAAGAATTTTGGTTCTGATAAATCGTAAACAATAAAATTTATCGACTGAAAATCCTTTTTTGTCATACAATGCCAATATACATGTACAGATGCTACATACACTATTTTATCTTACAAGTTCCACAGGCCTTCAACATCACTGAACATTGTACATGAACTTTTCTAAAAGGTATAGCTAGAATTCTAAATGCTCCTAAAGGAAATATAACTCTAGATCTCTAAAATAAAACACAGTACTACATGAATTATTTTGCTAATATTATTTAGTTTTCTGGGTTAGAGTTATATCCTCCCTCGTACTAACACATTTTAAGTAATTTTCACAGCATTGTAGGAATTGAAGAATTTTATAGGTACATTCATCTTCTGTAGTTTCTCTGGGCATCAAAGTTCCTGAAAACAGCAGGGACAATGCATGGTTTTATTTGAAGAGGTAATAATGAATCGAAATGTGTCTCGGTAAGTAAATCTAAAAAATTATATGGCATCAGTTTACAAAGCACAAAAAGTCAATCACCTTAGAAGAAACCTATGGGTATCAGTGGTGAAAAGGGTGAGATAAGATCCAGTCCAATTTCTGGGTATTAGAATTTACACGTCAGAAAAGTAAAAGGGAGGACTATCACCTCACAGACTGGAGAAAAGAAGCAGCAACTAAGTGTAGTGACAGGTAAGAAAAAAGGAACCTGACTTGAGAGGGAAGATAGCAACTTAGCTTTAAGTTTCTGGCATTTTGTAGCAATCTTTTGGCTAAGACATTTTTCTTAAACAAATCTTAGGAGAAATAAATGCTTCTCCTATTTAATATATTTTTCATGGGACTAAAATTTTTAATCAGAAAAAAAGCAAAAATGTATCAAATATTTTCTTAAAAAACTCAGAAAAAAA
The DNA here is from genome assembly GCA_009823505.1 of Rhizomys pruinosus. Lineage (NCBI taxonomy): Eukaryota > Metazoa > Chordata > Mammalia > Rodentia > Spalacidae > Rhizomys > Rhizomys pruinosus. The sequence continues at coordinate 2,135,573 of VZQC01015218.1, read as the reverse complement.
TACACATTTATGCCTAACATTATATATAAACACAGTATTTTTCTAAAAGCCCTAAGGTATTTTTTTTTTATTTAACATGAAGTTTTTCCTCAAGGGTTAAAAGAAAGGAAATTCACTTACCTGCTGCACAGGCTGCTAAGAATTTTTCACTTTTACACAGGCGTTCTGCTATAAGATGGGTACAATTTTTATATTTCTGGAGAGGAAAAACCCAGAGGAAGAAATGAAATGTTACCAAAGTGAGATTTAGGTAGTAACACAATTTTTTAGTTTTACCATATTAGAAGCCATTTTATTATTAAGCCAGTGTTCTATTTTTCAACTACATGTTGAACATTTAATAAGTTCCTATACTCACCTCACTCTTAATAAAAGTGCAATCTAGTTTTAAAAGTAATTTGCCTAGAGCTTCCTTTTCCTCCATCTTAAATCCTGTCATTTGGATGATATGTTTTGTGGCACCATCTTCCATCTAACACATACACACATACAGAAGATAACAGATGTTAAACATATTATGCACAGTGTTGACTTACTTTTTTCTTAACTTTTTTATCAGTACTAAAATAGAAGCTAAAACCATGAAACATATTCTGAATTAAACATGTAAAAGCTTAATTGGAAATACCAGTGTTAAATTTAGTTAATACAACAGATATCAATTTAAAAGTTATATTCTCAAAGTGTAACTTTTAAAGTGAAAAAAAATTTTGGACGGGGGAGGTGGACATTGAAGCCTGATATGTATTATCTCTTACTAAAATGCACTGATTCTTCTATAGAAATGATAATCTATATAAATATGAGAATAATATTAATTTGAGTTTTTAGTACTATTTTTTGATCAAATCTTTTCAAATAAATACACTTATGGACAATGAAACAATCAGATTTTATGGTGATATAAAAATATATGTGGACAGATACTAATCTGGTGGTTCACAGAATCCATGGTCCCACACTTATACTAAATAATTTTAAAATAGACACACTGGAACCTGGCTTCTACTCCCCATTTACACTTCAGATTTTATTCCTTCTCCACCCCCTTCATTCTTCCCTTCCTCTCTCTTCCTCTTTCCATATTTGTATTAATTTCATTACTTATAAGGTAAGTTGAAAAATTTCATGGTTGTTTATCTACCCCCCCACCTTAATTTATATGAAATGTAGTTGAAAAGCACTTTAAGGTTGTACGTAATTCATGGAATTTCTCTTTAGAATATGCTTTTATTTGTTCAAATGAGATAAGAAATTCAGAGAGCATCTTGAGAAAATTCTACTTCTCATTGAAGAAAAGGAAAGCACAGATGAGAGAAATCCCAGTAACTTGTACTTCTCTGACAATTTTGTCACACTGTCTGCAGAGCAACATCAGTTACCTTTTCAACATCCAAAAAGCAATGGCTTCTGAGAGAATAAAAGCGATCTTCAGGGGCTGGCATATAGTTCAATGGTAGGTATGTTGAGCATGAAGGAAGCCTTGGACACAATGTATAGCACCAAAACCCCCAACACAACACAAACCAAAAACTTCCAAAGTATAGCTATTTGAGTTCAGGATTAAAAGCATACAATTAGTGAAAAAATGTCTTTTTAGGGTGGGAGAGATCAGTGGTTAAGAGCACTGTTTGCTCTTGCAGAGGCCCTGGGTTTGGCTCCCAGCACCGACAAGAAGGCTAACAACCATCCATAACTCCAGTTCCAAGGGATCTGATACCCTCTTTGGGCCTCTATAAGCACTGCATATACATGGTGCACTTAACATACATGCAGGCAAAACACTCATACACATAAAATAAAAATAAGAAGAATATCTTTTTATAAAAATTTTATTTTCAAAGACTAAAATATATATAGGCAGCAGCCTTACATATCCATAGGTTCCACATCCATAGATTAAATAAACATGGAAAATCTTTGAAAAGAACCCCAAATTTGTGCTAACATGTAAATAATTTTTTCTTCTCAATATGCATTGCTAACCAGTATAGAATAATAACCATGTAACATTTTCATTGTGTTAGGTATTTTAAGTTATCTAGAGATAAATGAAGTGTACAGGAGAATATGTGATTTGGATGTTGCAAAGTTTGGTACCTGTCCGGGCCCTGGAAACAAACTTCTATAAATACCTAGGAACAACTGCTTAAGGATGTATATACATAGACATTTATTTGAAGTTTGAGATTCATTTTGGAGTAAGATTTGTGAGACAGCTTCACTATTAATGATTTAAAGTAAAAGCATTACCCAGGGTTACAAGTGAACCTTCTCTCATGCTTAAAGCTCCTAAAAGAAGAAACTTCAGCTAGAACAGAGCACTTGCAGTTTCTCTTTCTGCCCTTCATCATGTTTCTTTTCAGAAGGAGAAACTCCTTGGGAGACCGAAGTGTTATGCTTTCAGCACATCAGAATATTTGCAAAGAGGGTTTACATTAATATGCTTTCTGACACATCTTAAGGAGATGCATGCAGGTAGCATTACTGTACTGTCTGTGTGGGCCGATCGATTCACAGGTTAGACAGAGTTGCACATCAAAGATACCTTCTTCAAATCAATTTTTATTCAGCAAAAGCTGATATTTTGTCCTTACTATATATCTACTTCAGTGTTTGTCAACTGGCTCCCAAAGAGGTAAAAGGTATAATGAATCAACCCTTTAAAATACCACAATTCAAAAGTAGAACATGATGAAGTATCTTGGGGAATGAAATTCTTCAAATGAAGCAAATACATCAGTTACATAGGGATTAGGATGCAGTTTAGTGGCAGAATGCTTGCCTAACGGGGAGACACTGGGTTCAGTCCCCAGTCCCTCTCCTCAAAATAATCAAAACACAAAGAAAAAAAAAAAAATAAAACAAACCCCCTAAACTGAAATTGCCTCACTATCTTTAAAGAACTACAAGTTATTTTAAATATTTTAAATAAGTATAAGTTATAAAGATTTTGTTTTGCTATCTGAAAAATTAATGTTCCATAGATATGTAAGAAAAAAATCATAGTATGTTTCTTTGATACCAATAATGATTATTTACATATGAACTAAATATCATTTTAACATTTTGTTTTGAGGTACAAAACATTATTTTAATTTACTACATAAAACAAGCTTTTCATCTTAAAGACTGTCTTAACAATAACAGATGACAGAATATGTATTTAGCAGCATTTTATGTTAAATCAATGTATCACTGTAAGCGAAGAAAAAGACCAACAACATATAACAGTAGAAATCACAAAAGCCTTTTAAATTTCCTTTCTTTGAAAATCACTAATATGAAACTGAAACTATCCATGTAAAAAGGAAAAGGAAGAAATGCAAGTGATAGGCAGGATATCTACCACGAAAATATCAGGAAAGTACACACATGCTAAAACTGAATCATAATGTAAGACATTTATTCACAAATTTCAGAAAAAGAAGGGTGGGGTTGGACCATTAGTTAACTTTCACAGACCTGTGAATACTGGATGTGCACAAAACAACCAGCAATTTTCAAAAAGCAAAATCTAATCCAATTGTATTCTATAATAAAATCCATTTGAAGCAAAAATTTACAGTATGTAGCAATGTTTTTAAACACGATACATATGACAAACTAATGAGCTATATCATAGATTTAAAATGGATATGGAGACAACTGATATAAACATATATTTGAGTACTTTAATAGTTCTTTCCTACCCTGCAAGATTAAGAAAACAAATAAGTTGACATGGCAATGAATCAGAAGAGAATATAAAAATTTCCCTAATCCATAGTAATAAGCTGGACAATTAAAAGTAGGATAAAACTTTATGGCGGTGATATGTTCTGAGGTAGGAAGAATGAGAGATAAAGTCCAGAGATAGTATTATCTAATGAAAAACAACAACATATATTCCATAACGCAATTAATCATACCAATGATATTTCTAAAATAATTACATCTTTTCCAGAAACTTTATGGAGGGGTATGATCTTTGAAGCATCAACACAGATGACAACAAAATCTGGGGAGGGGATGTGTTTATTTTTAACAACTACATATTTTCTATCTTCTTGGAAAAAAAAAATCATTAAACTTTATAATGCAATCTAGTTACCAAAGGCTTCCTGTAATATTTTTAAACTTTAATATTTAATAAATCTACTTACCTGGAATCATACAAAACACACAACTAAAGAGAATGATTATGAACAGAGCTTGCCTTTATACACAGCAAGCAATTGTCTCTGTGGTGTGGACTTTCCTAAAATATCTCCCACAAGGCCTATTCTTGATGCCTGAAATTCCTTTGCAGTTAGTTCCCATCAGAAGCACCAGTAAACTTATAGAACTCATCACTATAAATATTACTATTTTCTTATAGACTTTTTTCATATCCTTTGAATTTTTTACAGTGCAGTGCTGTATTATACAATGCGAGAAGACCCCTGCTCAAATTATGTTAAACCTAGAAGAGCAGAGACAAGGATACAGGTAAGAACACAGAACTGAAGCTGAGGCAGGACAAGGCATGAGACAGAGTCCAACATGGGCTTCCAGAGCGAGACCCTGTGAGGCGGCGTAGGAAGATGGGGCAGGAGGTATAGAAGACAGTATCATACTAGCTTGGAAGGCAGGGGAGGAGCAGGGTACAAGAGTTACATGAAAAACATGCTGTAGAAAAGAGGAGCAGGGCACCTAAAGAAGTCTTAGCAGGAAATCAAGGAGAAGTTTCATAGTCTGCATTGTAAATTTTTTGTTGCTTTGTTTGTTTTTTGTTTGTTTTTATGACCAGCCATGTATATGCATTTAAGAACTTTAATTTATTTTTGGCAGTGTGTTACTACATAGTCCTAACTAGTTTGGAACTTGCTATGTAGACCAGGCTGGCTCAAACTCAAGAGATTTGCTTGCTTCTGCCTTTGAAGTGCTGGGATTAAAAGTGTGTCTCACCTGACCTGGCAATTAAGGTTTTACTTCTAAAATAATCTTTACTGATATTTGTATTTTAATTTTATTTAACTTTTAAAATGATTTACTTTTATACAAGTGTTTTGACTTCTGGTATGTTTATTGGTGTGTGTGTAGTCCTCACGAAAGCCACATGAGGACCACAGGGCTGCCATTTGGGTCCTGGGATACAAACCTGGGTCTTCTGGAAGAACATCAAGTGCTCTTCTGAGCTACTTTCTCCACCCCCATTTTAAAATTTTAATCAATATATGATTATGGAAATTTTCAAAAGTTATTACCAAGAATCTATATTAAAATCATCTCTGGTTTCTTCATCTCATAACACTACCACATCATCAGTTTTATGTGTATATGAAAAATAAGAACATGGTGAAATTTAGGCATGTACATAAATTTTATAATTATTTTCTATGTTAATGTTGTTTATGGTTTCAAATCCACATGATGAAAACTTGTGGTTTCTTCATTTCCATTATATTATGAAACTTTTTATTTGAAAACTACTTCTACAGCAAGTTAAGAATAATCTTCATTTGAAATCCCCTCTGAAAAGTATATACAAGTCTTCAGTACAATGTATTAAATATAAAATTAAATTACATTGAAACTGAATAGGGCCAAAGTGTTGGATTTTTGCTTCAAGCAATATTGCAAAAGGTACACTCATGTCAGTACTCAGACTACAGGAGGAAATTCTGCTTGGCTCTGAATGCATTGACTTCCAGTAGAAAACTGGGAATCCTGGCTCCTCCTGGAACTAAGAGGAGAAAAATGAGCCTGTGGCTTAAATGTCATTCAGCTGGCCTTTGGAATCTGTGTTAAAAGATGTCATGTTATGGCAAAGGAGATGATGGCTCAGCAAGTAAAGGTACTTGCAACCTAGGCTGATGACCTGAGTTCAATCCCGAGACCCACACGGTGGAAGGAGAAAGTCGATTCCCATAAGCTGTCCAATGACCTTTCCACTCTCTTAAAGAGAAGAAGCCACATTATTTCTGGCTCCATCTTTCAACTATCTAAGTATATAAATATAAATGTTTGGAGATATAGCTCAATGGTAGAGTATATACTTAGCAGTAAAATGTCCTAGATTCAATCTACAGAATCATACAACAAAGGAAAACAAAAAATGAAAATAACCAGTGATAAGTCTTCAAACATGTTGTCTCAGTAACATTTGGAAAAGGAACAGTACTTGGTCCTTTTGATGGTGAATTTGAGAGTATAGATAAGAAATAAGAGAATGGACAGAGAGTGGCTGGCATGAGGGAAAAGATGAGAGGCTGAAGGAATGTGGGGATATTCCACCTATCCAACACCAACACGGTATATATAGGCTACACTTAAGACCTTTTAGTTTAGGGTTAAAGGGCTCCTTAGGAATCAAAGTAACAAAGACAAGGTTCAAGGAATAAATACTAGATATTGGTTATCTAACTTATTTTGGTGCACAGGGAAGTTTGGATTATTCTGTATGAAAGGTACAGATCTAAGATTGTTCTAAGACAGCCTTAACTATTTTATTTTATTTTATTTTATTATTAATTTTCTTTCTTTCTGTATGTGTATGAATGTACTGTCTGCATGCAAGTTTGTGTACCCGTGTCGTGCAGTGCCGCGGAGGTCAGAAGAGGGTCTCGCGGTTAAGACAGCCTTAACTCTTATGGAAGACTTTAGGTAATCTACACGCTTCATATATTTCCTTCTTCATACCATAAGTACTATTTATCCACATATAGATGAGAATACAAGGGCACTAATGAGAATACTGGGGACTATGACTAATTTTTTTTTTCTGTACAGTTTGGTGATATTATTTTCATGTAACAATTTAATAATTTGGCCACTACACTCTTCTGTGGTTGAGGTTTCTTTCTTGGAAGGGTGTTATTTTCAGACACCACTCTTTACTAGATCAGGACTGTTAAATGTCTGCAATATTTTTGTGTTTGTTTTAACAAATCAGAGTTAAAAGGACTTTCCCGTTTTACCAAACTTTTATAACATTTTAGTATCATTGTGTGTTGTAGCTATCATTTTAATTTCTGCAAATTCTGAAAATAATGCCCTCACTTGGAATCCTGATATTTTTGCTAACCTTTAATCTTATAGACTCTCTATATAATGGATATTATAACTAGCTAAGGATGGGATCTAACTCAGTAGCAGAGGATGTGGTTAGCAGGAGTTAGGCACTGAGTTCAATCCCCAGCACTAGGTGGAGAGAAGAAAACAACTACCTTAAGGATTCATAACTTTGTGAAAACAGTAAAACTCAAATTCAAAGATAAACCTGTTTCTGTGAAAAAGATATGTTGTCTCTATAATACTAACCTGGCTTATTTATAGATTATCTGCTTCTGTGAAACATTTATTTTTTACAAAGTGATCTATTTTCAGGTAGTAGAATGGAAGGTACACCACATGAAAAATAATCTATTACATGGCTAAGAAGACATTTAGAGCAGTAGAACTTATTTATTTTATAAACAACTATGAGTTTTTTTCAGAAAAATCATATGTCCAAAATATCTTCTAGGAACTATCTCAAGTACTTTTGGTAAAACATAAAGTCTCCAATATATCCCTCTCAAAACAGATTTGAAATCAGTCACTGGAGTTATTCACACAGGTTTCCTTATTTAAAAATAACAAAGCAGCAAACAGCAAAGTAATTTTGCTAGAGTTACAGTTCCTTTGTGGGTTTTTTTGAGAACAGGGTTTTTGTTTGTTTGTGCTTTTGAGACAGGGGTCCCTCTGTAGCCCCAGATGGCCTAGAACGTTTTCTCCTGGCCTGCCTCTGCTTCCCATGTGCTGGGAATAAAGGCCTGTGCCACCACACCTAGCTGACTTTATTTTTAAAATATTTTTATACCGCAGAAAGACTTTTAGAATAATATAGTGAGGATATATATATATATATATATATATATATATATATATATAATACTGCCTAATTAGTAAGACTATACTACTTCTTTCCTAAAAACCAAAGTTTGAAGTCACCAGTTGTTTCTAAACTGAGGACTTTTGGGATGAAATCTTAAGAATTTGTTTTTAATTTTGATGACAGAAAGTAATTACACTTGACCATTATTTCACAGACTTTTAACAAGATCTCTGCTTCCTGCTTCATGAAAGCAAGAAAATTCTAAACCATATAATTAAACTTCTCTTAAGGCAACAAAGTATGAGAATATTTGGTAGAAAACAGGTCTAACAGTTTACTTGATACTGAAGACCAATTGTCTTTATACAATACAATAAATACAATAAAATGTATTTAAACATTCAAACATTTCAATATCTTAGTTCATTAAAAAAAAAAAAGCTTATGTGCTGAACACCTATAATAATGCTACACAAACTTTCCCAAAACAGGAATATCTTTAAAAACATCATAGAAATTGAGTCACAACAGAGTAACATGAACCAAACAAGTCCATACGATGTAGTGGCTGTCATGTGTATACTATGAATTCAGTTCTTTCCCAATGTCTCTAAAGGTTTTTGTTTTTGTTTTCTGTAGAGGACAGTCACATGGGGACTTCAAAATCAAGTTCTGTCTATCTCAGGGCCCCAATACTGACTTAGAGTATTAAGGCAAATCAGTTTATGTCAATATTTAATCAGCGACCTTGGAAGTGGAAGAACTCTCCGGGTAAGCTCTTAGTCTTGTCCCCATATTCGGGCAGCTGATTAAAAAAAAATAATAATAATAATAATAAAAAATCCTAAGAACACAGACCCTCCCTTCAGGCAACGTGTAGTGGATTTGTGTTTGTTTAAAGGCCTAAGTAGCGGCAGAGATTCGCTCATTGCCATTTCCGTGTTAAAAACAAAACAAAACACAATTCTATTAGGGAGAAAAATCCCACAATGTTCCTGATTACGCGAAGGTAGGCCTGGGGATTCCCTGCCATCACCACTGACGCTATTCTGGACAGCAGCCAACAACAGGGCTAAGGGGGAGGCGACGCAGCAGGTTCTATGGAAACGCGGGACGCGGGCGGCCTAACACAGCCTTTGCGGGCCCGGCGGCTAGGCGGCGGCTGAAGCCGCGCCCAGCGAACGGGCGCCCGGGCCTCCGGTCAGGCCAGGCCCAGAGGGCCGAGGTCTGCGGCCGCCGCCACCAGCGCGGGCGCCCGCAGCGAGTCGACACTGGGAATGAACCGCGGCGGACAGTGCGAGCGCCAGGCACCGCAGCCCGCCCGACCCAGCGGGGACGGCGAGAGCTTCGGCCTGGGGACGGGGTAAAAGACGTCTTCCGTGCTGAGGCGCTTTACCTTCCCGGCCGGCCGGAGGATCTGGCTGCTTTCCTCAGGGGACTGACGCGGCGCTAGGGGCGACGACTACCTCTGCAGCACTCGCTGCTGCTCCACTAATCCGGGATCTGGGAAATTATTTCCCGCCGCTCGCTCGGAAGCTCCGGAAGCGGTTTAGCACTTCCGGGTGGTTGTCAGTGACGCTCTCGAGCTGTCGCCAGGATGGTCTGAGCTGGTGGAGGGCTTGACTCTGTTCCAATTTCAGGCCCTTGAGGGATCGGAGCCAAAGGCGGAGATTGGTAAGTGACTTTTCTGGATCTTCTGTCCAGCTGGGCTAACTGCAGCGCCTTGGCCGGACCTAGAAGTGAGCCCGGAAGTGTTGAACCAGAAGACCCCAGTCCATCCCCGAGGCGTTGACTCTACCTGGGGCTTGCGAAGGCCCTGGGACCCTGGGTTTCTATTTTCTCCAACTCGCATTACCTGTTTCCAATTTGGAGCTCGGGCTTGGGTCTCCAAGTGCCCCTAGACGAGACCAGGACAACCGGGCTCGTGCCAACCATCATTGTTGCTACTCCCTCCTGTTTGCAGGGTCTGGTCACCCTACTTTCTCGAAAGCTGCATTACTATTTCCATAGTTTGGAGGTGCTGTGCCTGGGAAGCACACAAGCAGCTGAAGAAGATAACTCTTACAGACATTCAGAAAGTAGGGCGTGGAAGTTGTTCCTGACCTGTAATTAAACTTTTCTCCTTCGGTGAGGAATGGTCTTTCTTTTCCTGGTTGCTGCGAATTAATGAGATACATTATTATACATATAATTCCATGCATGCATCAGCTTTGGATGCACATTTTCCCTTCTGGAAACCAGTCATCAAGAATCAGCTGTACTTGCAGAAATGCATGCTCTGGTTTTGCTCCAAGCTCTCCCAATAATGAGGAATTTAGAATTTTAGATGGAAGTTTGGAGTAACCAGAATAGTAAAATTGCTTCTGACAAAGGTCTAGAATGAAGAAAGATGTTCCATTATCCAAAGACACCCCAGAGGTGAACCTTCAAATCTTGAGTTTTCTTGATTAATCCAGTTTCTGCAAATAGAGTTTTCACTCACTACCTTATAGTTCACTAACCACCTTTACCAGCTTTTGTTTTGTCCCCCTGCCCCAAAAGACAACTCTGAATTACTTACCAAGTTCAAATCAAGGACCCTGAAAACATCAGACAACTGCCATTTTGCTTTTGAGAGTAAATTAACACATTTAAGACGACACATTGATCTTTTTAGCTGCCTGCTTGATTAGTAATTCACCAAAATTTTATAATTTTCCCATCAAACAAAATATTGCCATTTTATTGATTCATGAATTTCCCCCTTATTTCCCAGTGATCAGATACACATTCTTTAATTAAACAGAAAGTCTATATATTTTCACATAATAACTAGTTTTTTTTTATTATTGCTGTTAGTTTCTGATTCATATGAATAAGGGCAATCATAAAATACCATAACTATTTACTATCTTCCAGGTATTTTACATTTATTATTTACTGCTTACTTAAAAAGAAAGTCAAGAAAAATCCTATCTGTTTTGGACACTTTTTTATTGCAACTCAGAGATTGTGACTTCCTGTACATAAAATTAGGTGTCACAGCAAAGATTTGAATCCAGTCTGTATTCAGACTTTGGCATTTTATTGTCTCTAGTACTTCCTAGTATAAGTAAACCTAACAGCCTGGCAAGAGGGCATGTGCCTGTAATCTCAGTATTCAGAGGTTGGGGCAGGAGAATTAGGAGTTTAACATCAAACTAGGCTAGATCCTCCACCATCAAGTCCAGTCTGAGCTATATGAGACCTTGTCTCCAAAAACAAACAGGGACAGGAGAGATGGATCAGTGATTAAGAGCACTTGCTGCTTTTACATAGGACCTCAGTTGGGTTCCCAGCATCCATTGGGAAGGTAACAACCACCTGTAACTCCAACTTCAGGGGAGCTGATACCCTCTTCTGGCTTCTGCAAATACCCACACAACATGCACAGATACACATCAATAAAAATAAAATAAATTTAAAAAAACAGAATCATTCTTTTCAGTCTTAAGTAAAAATTGGGTAAATAATACATCACATTGAAATCAATTTGTATATGGAGAATAAAGTGATTTAAGGACTGTTAATTTGCATGGGTAATTTTCACATATGAATCACATAATTTCTCACAAATGGCTAGATTTATCATCCTAATTCAAATAAATGGCCATATTGTATGTGGTGTAGTAGGTAAATGTGGATACTTGGGTCAATAGCAAGAGATTTAGAGACCAATAGGATATTAGGCCAGAGCATCAGCTAACTTTAAAGACAGCTATTAAACCACGCATTTCTATCTGTTTATATTTGTGTCTGTGAATGTAGAGAATGAACAAATAAGCACAAACATATAATCTGAAATTTGTAAAACTTTCTAAGAATTGTTACTTTTTACTAATTACTAATGAAACATCTATTTTATTCCTATAGCTCTTAGATGGATGCTAATTATTACTCATATTCTTTTACATAGTGTGCTTCATTAAACTTGCCTATTCCAATATCCTACTTTACTTAGAGAACTAGAAAAAGGCTGAAATAGAGAATTCATTAAAATTTAGTTGAATTGACACAGAACTTAATTGTCATTTATTGGAAATGACACAGAACTTAATTCTAAAGAACATCTTGTTTACACAAAGACGCAGCTCTATGTATACAACTAATCTTAAATTCTGATGTATATTTAATTATCTTCCACTAACTTAACTATGTGAAATATAGTTCCTTCTGTGTATCACATAAAATGTAAGACATATTTTTCTTTCTATCACATTTCAATGATTTTGAAGATTGAGATATGTGTTTTGTTCATCATCTCATGCTCAGTCGTGGGGCAAAATATTATGATTTGAATAAGAAGTGTCTCAGACGGTCTCATGTGTTGAAACTTGGTCCCTAGCTATTGGAACTGTTTTGAGAAGTGGTAGAAACTTTAGGCCTGATTAAAGGGTGAAGAATCTTGTCACTTATATTCTACTTTGAGGTGAAGTTCTATGTGCAATAGTTGTAATAAACTTACCACAACTGCTAACTGAAAACCATGATAGCAAGTAGAAGAATGGAATTTTGCTCCCAGGAGGACAGGTAAGAAAGATTTGATGAAGAAGATAAGGGAGAGCATGGACTTGGTGGGGGTTTTTGCCAGAGGACAGCAGGGAGCAATGTCCTATTGTGAGAAAAGAGAATAGTGACCAAGTCACTTGGACTCACAGGATAGTGAAAGCTAACAGAGCTAAGGAAAAGATAGAGTTTAGGACAGGCTGCAGACAACTTCGTGGATGTGTAAAGATGTATACTTGTTGCAATAAGCAGTGGTTTATGTGTGTGACCAGAATCAGTAAAGGATTGAACTGGTAGTTATTTTCTCTTTAAAATTTTTTCAAGATTTATTTCTTATAGAAATATTTGTATATACAAGTAAATCCAAAATAAAGAAATGAAAAATTGCTCATAATCCCATAACTCAGAGATACATAATCATCACATCTCTCATGTTTCTCCAGATTTGTGTAGATTTATATATATATATATGTATGTTTTTCAAATAAAAGTACTTAATATTCTACATTTTATACTGTGAGCTGCTTTTTTTTTAAATCTATGAATACGTAAATTTTCCTGTGTTAATAAATTTGTTCTTATAACATGATTTGGGGGATTTGCATACTATTCAGTTTAAGTATGTCTTATAACTTTTGAACCAACATCTGACTGTTAAATTATAGTACAATAAATGTTTTTATAAAAATATTTTTAGATGATCCTATAGAATCTACTTTAAAACTCCTAGATCTGATAAACACTTATAGTAAAGTTGTGTAATATAAAATCAATATAAAATTTTGGTAGCCTCCATATATACAAACTCTTAGAGAAAGAAATTGGAAAAAATATCCAATTCAAAATAACTCCAAAAAAATTATTTATCTAGAGCTAGAGAGAAGGTTCAGCAGTTAGGAGCACTGACTGCTCTTGCAGAAAACCTGGATTTGGTTCCTAGCACACAAATGATGACTAACAACTATCTGGACACTGGATGCACATGGTGCATTTATATACGTGCAGACAAAACTGTCATATACATAAAAGAAACTTAAAAATTAAACTTTATCAAAGAAGAGAAAGACCTCTACAATGAAAACTTCAAGCTATTGAAAAAGGAAATCTGGGCTGGAGATATGGCTCAGCGGTTAAGAGCACTGACTCCTCTTGCAGAGAACCTGGGCTCAGTTCTCAGCACCCACATGGTGGCTAATAACCACCTGTAACTCCAGTCCTGGATGATCTGATGGCCTCTTCTGACCTCTTTGGGCACTGCACGACTGGAGTGTACTTACATACATGCGGGCAATACGTTCATACACATAAAATAAAAATAATAAATACAAAAAAAAAGTTTTAAAAAAAGAAAAAGGAAGTCAAAAATACTAGACAATGGAAAAACGTTCCATGCTCCTGGATTGACTGAATTAATAATGTGAAATCCCAAAATTTGTGAGTTTAATGCAATACCCATCAAAAATCCACTGTCATATTTCACAGATCTAGATAAAAATAATCCAAGAATTGATATGGAACCACAAACGACCATAAATAACCAAAGCAGCCCTTATGACTAAGAATGTGGCTGGAGGTATCACAATGCCTGACACCAAGAGGTAGACCTACAATAGTAGTATGTAAAAACATTTATAATAAGGTATTTTCAGCCGGGCGTGGTGGCGCACCCCTTTAATCCTAGCACTTGGGAGGCAGAGGCAGGCAGATCTTTGTGAGTTCAAGGCCGGCCTGGTGTACCGGAGTGTAAGTTCCAGGCTCGCTGTGGCTACAGGGATGGAGAAACCTGTCTGGAAAAGAACCAAAAAAAACAAAAAAAAAAAAAAAAAGGTATTTTCTATTTCTACCTACTTCTTCATAGCAAATTATAGAAACAGGTCATGTACACACATACTTCTTGTGTGTATTGACATAGTAATTATTGATTTTTGCCAGTTACATTTAAATTTAGTATAAAATTCAGAAGACATTAAGGGGCTCTATGATGAGATATTAGTTTCCCTCTAGTTTCGTGACCCTTCTGAAATTCATCTAACCCAAACTGCACCCTGTATGAGTAGAAAAAGGGTATCCCCTTCTGGAAATTGTTACTCAGACACATGCTGCCTGCTGAGTGATTGCTATTTTTCTTAGGATTGGAAAGAGGTAGTCTTTCCTCTGTGGTGACATGTGATATAGGGAATGTGGCCAAAGAAACAAATATAAGCTGAATTTCAGCCCCTATGGGGACTTCTATATCTAGCTAATTTGCTTAAGTCATGAGACAGCCCAGTCATCATGCCTTCTATAGGTGTCCAATGTGACCACTTTCTCTGAATCCTTCATCAGATCTATGACATCAGCTCAGAGTTCTCTCTCTCTCTCTCTCTCTCTCTCTCTCTCTCTCTCTCTCTGTATGTATTTGTAAGATCTTGAGTAAAGTGCTAGCTTTCATGCCTTTTTAAAGAACATTGGTTCAAAAAAATGAAGGATGAAATCAAGCAAGAGCATATGGAGCATGTGACAAACTTCCCTCAGTGTATATCAGTGGGACGGCCCGTCTGGTTTATCCTAGGTCTCTTAACCTCTTAAGTACTTTATTGGGCTGACGAAATAGCCCATATGCACATTGAATGCGGTAATGAGGTAGAAAAGCTCAAATGAGTGCCAGGTCAGCATTCCTGTGTTTCTAGGTCAGACTTTCTGACCTTAACGTAACTCACTGATCACAAAAGACTCCAGGAATAGTGTTTAAGTAGGTATTTTACTATTTGCTTTATGAAAGCCAATTCTAAAGTCAAATACAGATTTTGTGCAAATATAAAGACTAAGGGCAAACCTTAGTGCACCCCTAGAAATAGATCTCATATTAAAAGATTTTTAAAATGATGGTAGTTTTCATTTTAATTAGGCAGCAATGTAGCAGAATCTAGTTGATTTCAGAAAAGACCTAAGTATGAACTCAAACTTAAGTTCTATGAGATAAAATTTTTCCATCTGTCAAATGGCAAATAAAATGAAAGATTTATGGATTTGCTAAGGTAAATATGATAAGTTATAAAATATAGCAGTAAACCAGAAAAGTTTTATTAAAAGTCTGTATAGAGTTTTAAAATCAAGTGACCATTTTAAATCATACAAATAACTGAAATTTTGTGCATTGGATTTAAATCCCAACTCTCGTTTTCTTTTTGCCTGTTTCCTTCTAAATTAAATGGGGATAGTAATGACTGACTGTCTTCATGCTCCTCTTGTGGGGATTAAATGAAATAATGCATGTGTAGGACTGAATATGGTGGCTGGGACTGCAAGCATTTTATTTGTTCAAATACCCCTAGAAATGGATGCCAAAAGGGATTGTATGTGTGAGAGGTGTTTCCTAGCATTCATGAAGCATGGGATTGATACCCAGTATTACATAAGTACATAGGAAAGCAGGAGGATCACAAGTTCAAGATCATCCTTGGCTACATAGCAGGTTAGAGGGCAGCATTGGCTACATGCTGAAAACAAGCAGCAACCAAAAAAACAAAACTCCAGAAGAGCCTCTTCAGCTGGGCAGGTGAGTTCCCAAGCCAAACTTATCTGTTAAAGGAATTCTGTGTTGCCACCATAGTAGTCAATGTGGCGTTAACTACTAATCATTTCAAATTTTGTTATATGCTATAATTTATAAGTGAATTTTAGCTCTTGAATTCCATTTTGATTCCACAGACCCTCCTACACTTAGGAAAAGTATATTCCTTACCTGCTAAACAACTAATACTAAAATTAGAGGCATGTGTTTTTACATTGTATTTTATAATACAGCTTCTAGCCAGAAGAACAGTTGAATGAACAAAAGATCTGTTCAAATTGCCATTTTTTAAAAAAGCAGACATTTCCTAAGAAACTGACTTGGGTGTTAAGTGGTTAAATGCAAACCATGGCCCAATTTCTGGATTCAAGTAGTCATACAATGTCAACCAGAGGTAGTGGTACACGCTTATAATCTCAGCGTTTGGAGAATGAAGGATTACCAGTTTTGAAGCCAGCCTGGGCTGCATAGTAAAACTCTCTTCTTTCCAAAATACAGTCTTAACAAAAATTTAATTGAAAAAAATCAGTTTCAAACATCTGAATAGTATGAATAGCCACAGTTTAAATATTGCCCAGTTGCTTCAGTACCCCAAATAACTCTAATACTAAAAAGATAGAAATTATTGTGGTCGTATAGCCCCTGTCTTTGTTTGTTTTGTTTTGTTTTTGTTTGTTGTTGTTGTTGTTGTTGTTGTTCTTTTTGAGACAGGGTCTCCCTGTAGCCTCAGCTGTCCTGGAACTCACTCTGTAGACCAGGCTGGCCTTGAACTCACAAAGATCGCCTGCCTCTGCCTCCCAAGTGCTAGGATTAAAGGTGTGCGCCACCACGCCCAGCTCCCTGTCTTTGTTTTTAAAGCGATTGTGGAAATACAACAGTGCAATGCTTTCCAAATGGCAATTTACATCCATGAATTTGGTGAGTAGGAGCCTGCATTTTTGTGTCAGAAAAGTGTGTTTTCAGAAATTAAAATGTATGTTACTTTGAATCACAGATGAATTTGAAAGCAAGTAATTTAGGTGAATTTCTTTTATCTAAGGGAAGAAATGAAGATTGAACAGGTGATTCACTCTGCCCCATAAGTCTGAACATGTCTTGAACTTAATTCTGGATCTTAAGACTTAAAATTCAGGGCTCTTTCTGTTGTTTACATCATGCTTCTCAAGAACAAGCCTTTTTTGTGTGTGTGCCTTTTTGAGACAGGGTCTCCCTGTAGCTCCAGCTGTCCTGGAACTTGCTATATGGACTAGGCTGGCCTTGAACTCATAGAGATCCGCCTGCCTCTAACTCTCAAGTGCTAGGATTAAAGGTGTGCACCACCACGCCCAGCCCAATATCTGTTCTTCCTAGCATACACCAGTCTGTGGAGTGGATGAGATGGTGATCTTTTAACCACTTTCATTATTTGCTAAGATCCACAGTTTAAGACAGTTCTTCCCTAGCTCTGGCCCTTGGCTGTCAAAGAGATTGTGTGTGTTGTTTCTAGCAGTCAGTAGCAGTAGTGGCACCTCACCTGAGTCTATCTTCTCTCTAGGGGCCCAGGTAATTTAACAGGTTAAGCATAGAGTTTTACCTAGTTTAAAATGAAGACCTATCCAACCTAAACAGAGTTTTTCATTGTAACCATGCTTTTTTTTGGTCTTTTCAAGACAGGGTCTCCCTGTAGCCCCAGCTGTCTGTCCTGGAACTCGCTCTGTAGACCAGGCTGGCCTTGAACTCACAAAGATCCGCCTGCCTCTGCCTCTGCCTCTGCCTCTGCCTCTGCCTCTGCCTCTGCCTCTGCCTCCTGAGTGCTAGGATTAAAGGCACCACTGTGCCCGGCTATCCATTTTTTTTTTTTTTTAAACAATGCTGATTAAAATTTTAGAAAGTTAAAGAGTTATAGGAAGTTTTTGAGACTCACTGTACTGAAGACTTGATTCTTAGTAATAAGTCAGTATTCATCATGTTATCACAATTCTTTACTGATTTTCCTTTTTAAAAACTCAGGTCACCAAATATTTTCACTTTTAAAATGTAAAACTTGGATCAAGTTTGGGTGATGCATGCCTTTAATCCCAGAACTTGGGAGACAGAGGCAGGTAGATTTCTGTGAGTTCCAGGCCCATCATGTCCATATAGCAAGTTTTCAGTCCAGCCAGTGCTACATAGTGAGACCCTGTCTTAAAATCATAAAAAATAAAATAAAATGCAAGGCTTTTGTTTAAGCATTTGATAATAAATTCCTTTGAATTGTTGAGAGCTGTTATTCTTTCTCTAGCATTTATTCATGCTAGCCCTTGGAAATGTCCATGGATAATTAAATTGTTCCTTAAAAGTGAGCCAGTCTATGTCTTGTTCCTTGAAGCTTTGGGAAAGAATTCAGTAGTGGGCTGGTAGTACTGGAAGTTTTCTAGGTCTTTTTGTAATATATTCTGTATCCTGGTAGCCTCAGGGCTGTTTGTGTTCATTCTTCTGACTAATACTACTTGACCATATTTTTCTAGGACTTTCTCATTTGTCGAATTCAGCAGTTCTCAGATATTGGTATAAGGAATATTTTATATTCTTAAGATCACTGAGGACCTCAGAGTATTTGTTGTTGTTGTTGTTACTTGTGTATATGTGTCTGTGGTGGGGGGTTGTCATTGTGTACATGTGTGCACATATGCATGTAGTTGTTGCACAAGTGTGTTTATCTCTACAAATCAGAGGTCAGTGTCAAGTGTCTTTTTCAGTCTCTCCTGAACTTATTTCTTTTATTTAGACACACTCTCTGTGAACCTGGAACTCATTTATTGGGCTAGTCTGACTGTGTCTGCCTCCCACAACATGGAGGTTACAGAAGTGCACCCCTGCTATCAGATTTTTTTTTACATGGGTCCTGGGTTATCCAAACTCAGATCTTCATGCTTATGTGGCAGGCACCTTACCAACTGAGCCATGTCCCCAGCCCCTATAGTTTTGTTCTGGGACAAGGTTTCACTGTGTAGCCTAGCCTGGCCTTGAATTGGTGATCTTCATGCCTCTACCTCCAGAGCCTGGCTTTTAATGATTTTATTTACTTAACTATACTTATTTTCTTACTTAAAATTAATACTGGTAATTTGTATCATTGCCCATTCGTGTGCTTCTCTGGTCTCCTCTGCCCATGCTTTGTACCTCAGCCAAGAATGTTTGTCCCAGTTATGACCTGGGACCAGTAGAGCTGTGGGCTTTCTGTGCTTGCCTCCTTCCAAGATGATCACTTCCCCTTGCAGTTTTGTTAAATGAGCTCTCAGCAATGCAGAGTGTTTTCTGGTTCTAACATTCTTTCTTAAACTAGGCTTTCCTAGTTTAAGAAAGAATCTATGATGACCAAGTTGTAATTAGTAATAAAAGTAGCCAGAATGTTTGTACCTAAAAGTTAGAAGATTTTTAAATTTAAAGACTTCTTGAACTTTCAATTTCATGTGACCCGTTTCTGAGTTGAAATGCTTTTCAGTTTCAGTTTTGCTAGCTCTGTAGTTTCTTTGGGAGGGGCTGGTGGAGAGAACATTTGTGGATCATACTTAACCACAGTTTAAAGTCCTGCTGAAGATCTTGCTTTATAGATTAATTTTTTTGTGTGTTGATTTTCCTAGTTGATGGCAAATGCACATGCTGGATTGAGTTTTGTTTTATTTTGGTAATTTTTTTATTTTGCCAAGGTCTCAGATGTGTATTTTTTTTCCTTCAAATGTTGTATTGTACTTTGCTGTGTAGTCAGAGCTGAAAAGCAAAAAGCAAAAATCTAAGTAGAGACTGTATTTGAGTGACAGTAATTTGGGGGGGGGAGGTTCTGTTTGCTTTGAAGTAATTAGATGGGAAGCCACTCGTATGCTAGAAGTTAACTAAAGACCAGAATAAGACAGACTTTTTATTGAAGAACCAATATCCCCACTACCTTTCCTAGTTTTTTTTAGATTAACTCATTTCTTTAAATCTAGCCTCTATTCTCTATTTCTTTTCTGTCTCTATATTGCCCACACATCTGCAGCTGTAGACAAGAAAAGAACAGCTAGGTTGCTTGTGCACGGTGGTGAAGAAGGAAGATTCAGTGTTTGTTCCTTAGCCAAACCTTCAACTATTTGTGTTTTTCAGTCTTTTCTGCTTACCACCAAAAATATGAGGTCACCCTGTAACTGCAGGCCTCGCTTCACACATTCTAGCAGACTTTTTTTCCTTCCAGTTCTTCTATGAATGCTTTTATCTGCCTTACCTTGTTCAGTTTGTACTGACTTTCTCTCTTCAGTGTTGAGTTTATATCTCCCCTCCCCACATACACTTTTATCTTTTTTGAGGGAATGTGTAGAGGGATAGGAGAAAAACATGTTATTTGACCTTCCAGCCTTTCATGGTTTCTATATGGTTTGTTCCCTCCAGAATTTATCTGGAGTTTTGGTCTGCAGTGAAGCAGTTTTGAGAAGTGAGGACTCATAAGGCTAGAGTCCTCATAAATTAGTTAATGCCTTCTTGGCTTTATACCATGAGGGCTTCCCCCAGCAACGTAGCAGATGCTGGCACTGTGCTCTTAAACTTCCCAGTCACCAAACCTGTGAGTCAAAAGAAACCTTTTCCTTCAGAAAAAATGTCTTATCTCAAGAATTCGGTTTAGAAACAGAAAGCAGACAAGAATGCTAACCATTTTTTACATGTACTTTTAAATTGTTTCAATAATAATGTGTACATCCTCCCTCCAGTTCTGTTTTTTTTTAATTTTTATTTATTTCTGTATGTGTATCAATATACTGTCTGCATGCAGGTCTGTGCACCCGTGTCGTGCAATGCCACGGAGGTCAGAAGAGGGTCTCGGATTCCCCTGGAACTGGAGTTCTCCTGGAACTGGAGTTTCAGACGGTTCTCAGCCGCCATGTGGGTGCTGGGGATCGAACCCGGGTCCTCTGTAAGAGCGGTCGGTGCTCTTAACCGCTAGGCCATCTCTCCAGCCCCTAGTTCTGTTTTATTATTGTTTTTGGTTTGTTAATTTATTTTCAATCCTATGGATTGAACTCAGGATTTCATGTATGTTAAACAGGTGTTCTACCACTGAACTATATATCCCCAACCCCTAAGTCTTGTTTTTATTCACCTTTTAAACATTTTCTATATTGCTATCATTTTTTAAATTGTTGATTTTAGTGCATTATAGAAGTATTTTAAAAGAAACAGTCTCTTCTAATTTTTATTCTCTTCTTATCATTGCTATAATTGTTATTAATTTAGTTAAAGCCTTCTTGTCTTTATCTTTTCTTCCATCCCACCATTATATATACCTAGGTTTCCCTGAGGAATCACTATTTACAACACTGTCAGTGCATATACCAGTAGATCTACCCCCACTCTTTTGGTGAAACTGATTGGCTGAAAGCTAACAACAAGAGTAATTTCCACTCATTGTGCATTGTCATTAGAAAAGCAGTTTCAGTCACTTACAATTTTCCTAAGACATTTTGTGACTTCAGCTATGGAGTACAGGTGTTATCTGAAATGGCTTCCTACTGTTGATATCTTCACTTCCTTCCTAGATGGAGCAGAATCATTTCTTTAATTATCTTTCTTCTTTCTTTTTTCTTCAAAATCACTTTGTGCAGTGGCCAAGTCATCTGTGAAGGCTTTCTTTTGGTGTTGAAATATCACCTGGAATTTAGTTTGGGTAATGGATGTTAGTAACATTCTGAAGACATACAAAACACCAAAGAAAGTATGAGGACAAATGATAATTAAATAAAAAATAATTGGAACCTACTTCCTATCATTTTCCTAGGCAACATAGGTTTATCCTTTGGCTGTTGATAAATAACAAGATAGCTTTTTCTATTAATGTATTTATGTTTGACTTTTTTCTTTGTATAAGTCAAAATTTTAAAAAAAAAGAAATACAGAGGCTGGAGTGATGGCTCAGTGGTTGAGTGTGTACTGCTCTTGCAGAAGACCCAGGTTTATTTCCCAGTATCCACACCAGGAGGCTCACAACTGCTTGCAACTACAGTTCCAAAGGATCCAGTGCTCTTTGGCCTATTTGGGCACATAAAGTCATGTAGACACACTATATAAAAATTAAAAGAAAGAAACAGATTTTGGAAATAAACTCATTTGTGCTTTATGATTATAGAAAAAATATGTTTAGCACATATCTTAGATAAGCACAGCAGCATTCAAAAATTTAGACACAAGTACACAAATCAAAAGGTTATACAAAGAGATATTATTTATAGCATTGAAAACATGAAGTCCATTGTAATAAATCCAAGAATCAATAGATATGTGAAACTCCTGTGGGGAAAACAATAAAGCATTGTTGTGTGAAAGTAAGACCTTGAAACTATATAATGCGCATGGATTGGAAAACTCAGTGTTACAGCCTGGAGTTATTGCACTGTGGTAGAATGCTTGCTTGCCTACCATGCTTAAAGCCCTAGATTCAATCCCATTGAGAGAAAGCTCAATGCTCTACTATTACTCAGTTTGACCAATACAATCTTAACAAATTCTTCAATATTTTTATTTCGTAGGAAGAGGAACTTACTGTACAGAATTTTCTAGATTAATGGTAAAACCAAAAAGCTCATAGGCAGGAATAACAGTAGTGTACTTGGTATAAGTAAAAGCAAGTAAATTGATGACACCTCATTAATGAAAGTGTAGTTACAGACCAAAGCAAAGATGAAGAGCCTGTTAGAATCCAGCACTCTCAAGGCCAACTCCAAATCAACTTAATCAGAATCTTTTTTTTTGGCAAGAATTTCAAATATCTTAAGAGTGTATTCAATAGAGGCAAAGATACATTTTAAAGATAGTATAGATTTTGGCTAAATAATATGAAAGTTGTACCATAAATGCCAAGTGACAGAATCAAGTATCCATTTTGTTTCTTTTTTATTACTTTTATTTTATGTGTACAAATGTATTGGCTGCATGTATGTAAGTGCATCCAGTTAGCACAATGCCCATGGAGTCTGAAGAAGGTGTTGGATTCCCCTGCAACTGGAGTTATGGATGGTTAGCCACCATGTGGGTGCTAGGAATCAAACCCAAGTCCAACCCGAATAGCCAGGGCTCTTAACCGCTGAACCATCTCTCTAGCCCCCAGATATCAATTTCTAACATCTCCCAGAAAAGTAGGGGAAAGATGGCTTTAATAAACTCTCTAGGGGCAACAAAAAAAAGTAATTGGCTTGACTGGCATTTCCTGTTTTCAGGGTGCAATAATGACCTTCTTGACGGGAGCAAGGATATTGTAAAGAGACACACTTTGCCCTTCCGTTTAGCATGGTACTATTGAAATAATGGTACTCAAAGAATTAGAATTTTCCAAAGAGTCTTATGCTGGAAGGAGGAAAAGACTGGAGGCTGGTTCCAGCCAGAGAAGGATCTTGACATATCTCCAGGAAAAAGATTTCACACAATTCTAACAACTTGCCAGACTACCTTTCAGGAGAGACTAGAGCCAAGACATTGATGGTCAGTAATGGATGGGATCATGCCTTCAGCAGGACTGATTAGCTATGCATATCTCTTGCAATCTAAGCCCAAACCTCATGTCAGAATCCCAAAGATGGACTTGGAGCAGGGGTCACTGGATTGCTTTGTTCCTCTTCCCACTGAGAATAAATCCTCCTCTGCCTTTTGCTATTCCTTGTCTCTTTAGTGGAGCTGTTGACAATAGGTAGCTGAGCCTAGTTCATTAGGTTGCCTGTGTCCAGGCTCTGAGCCTACCATTTCCAGCAATCAAGCTTTTGAACTGCAGTCCTTTAGCTCAGCATTTAGGAAATAATGGAATATTTTAAATATTGTCTAGGTTATTCTGTTATGCATAAGCCTATAAGCTTTGGACCTTTCTGTTAACTGGCTTTTCTGGTATACCATACTCAGGATATGTTTATGCATCGTTCACATCTCGTTCATGGCTTAAGCCTAAAGGCCATAATACAATGATAGAATAGATAACCCATGTTTTGAATGTTCCTCTTCCCTACCCTGCCAATGATGAAGCTTTGTGCAGTTATTTCATAGGCTGCTGAAGATACTAAAGGAGAGAGTTCTGCTAACAATTCATAAGGAAATAATTATTTACCTAACAGGATTAGAAGACCAGCTCCTTCTTAGAGTCTTCTAAAGTAAAATTAGGTAAGAAGTGTTTTTCTTCATATTTTGAATAATGTATATTCTGCCTACTCAGTTTCCTTCAAAGCTTCTATAATTTTATTCCTGTGGCTTCTCAGAGAATACAGCTAGTATTTTTCTTTGGGAAGTTAGCGTGCCAGCCAGCTGTCAGCCTTATGATATACCTGATCTCCAATGTCAGAGGAAGCACAATTCAATTTTAAACCAAGTTTCTGCATGACAGTGCAGCCAGGCTGCCAGCATCTCTCTTATTGTCACTCTCTTTGAAATTCCCTATTCTATACAAACAGTCTACTTTTATTTTTAAATCCTTTGTGTGAGATGAAACCACTACTAACTGACTTTGTCTTTAGTTAAAAATCAATGCATTGAATGAAATAATCTGTATTTCTGTTACCTTTTCTCATTTCTAGAAAAATAAAATACCACTTCTTGTCTAACTTATGACTTGTCTAAACATGTTGAAAGCACTGACCATAAGGTATAGCACTCAGGTTCTGAAAGGACTGTGACAAGTTCAGTCAAAAGGGAAAAGAGGAATAATTTATAAAAGGCACTGCAGATAATGATGCCAGTCAGTTATTTTAAAATGCATCCATCTTACCTTCTAATGAATTAGATTTGTCAACAGCAAATGTTTTATGCACTACTTCTAATAAAAGTGGCACACTAGGAGTTGCAGTGCTTTGAGGTTTGCTTCTTCAAAGCTTTAGAATATCTTCAATTCCAAGAGTTTTTTTTAAATAATAGATATTAGAAAGTATGTTTAAATAACATTGAGGTTGTGACACAAATACCAAATGACAAAATTCAGGAGTTTCAAAGCAGCAGGTGACATGCCATCACTATTTCAGGGAGTAACTGTTCTTTAAATTAGGAGGGTAACAGAGTGATTTGGGGATTTTGTGTCAGTTTAACTTGAAATTCTCTTGTCGTTATGGCTGGCGTCAGAACCTTAATGTCAACTTTTCAAGTAGGTTTCTACATTTCCTTTGGTTCGGGTCATTAAAAAATTCATATGATAAATCCAAGAGGCATAAATAGGTCATCCTGAAGTAGAATTCTTTGCTTCCCTGGAGTTAAAAGACAGCTAATACCTGCTGTGTTAAGAAAAAGTTAGCTTAGGCATTTTCAGAAAATTTTGTTTTTCAGGTATATTTGATTTGGAAAAAATATGAAACCAACTAATAAGATGTGATGTTGTTATAATTCTGTAGTTATTCTGTTCTTCTTTTAATCCAAATGATTTGATACTGGTGATTTTTACTAATAATATTTCTAAAACAAGAAGCAGCAGGTGACTGAGGGAGGGAAAAGGGACTAGTGGACTAGAGATAGATGCCAAGGCAGATTTCAGATTGAAATTTTATCTTTATTTCTGATCCTGACATCCATAAAATATTACTCTTAAATCACCATAATTCTGATAGTAATATTTTTCCCTAAACTTCAGGCCTTAACAGGAAGAGGTAATTATACTGGATTATGTAGTCATTTCTTTAACGGTGTGATGCTTGGTGGGTTGGCCAGCCTCCAAGTGAAGAACCCACACCAAAGAGCATTTGGGGAATACAAATTCTACCTGATATGCCTTTTAAGAAAAGAAAAACAACAAGCAAACAAAAAAAATGAGGACATGAAGTGGAGGTGGGAGATGCTCTGAATATAAATCAAAATATATTGAACAAAATTCTCAAAGAACCAATAATAATATATATTT
This sequence comes from Rhizomys pruinosus, assembly GCA_009823505.1. Taxonomy (NCBI): domain Eukaryota; kingdom Metazoa; phylum Chordata; class Mammalia; order Rodentia; family Spalacidae; genus Rhizomys; species Rhizomys pruinosus. Next base: position 2,109,812 of record VZQC01015218.1, on the reverse strand, counting down.
AATGTTCACAGTTAACCTGTGAAAGACTGGGTTAAATTTTCCAATTCACTTAAACTACAGTATTACTGAAAAATAAAAATTTTAAATTATTATTGTTCAGATTAACCCTACATATCTATTTCATTAAAAAATGAAAATTTTAAAACAAACATGGATATTTCTAAATTTAGAGGAAGCTTTTCAAATTCGTGAATTCTAACACTTTGTACCTGTAATATATAATGGTCTTCTGATATAGAAATTAAGTATGGTCCTTAAATATCTTAGGTCTAGCTGGCTAAATATAAATTCATTCAGACAAGTTTCAGATTTATGTGTTTAATAAAGCTACATAGTGGATCTAACTTCTGTTTTTAATGTCCTTCAATGTACAATGATGTTCTAGTGACTGGTTGGAAAAGAGTGATGCATTGTATTTAGTGCTTCTGTTGGATCAGTTGATTCTGTAGATGGCTTTCTAATGGGACACAATATATGCTTTTAATATTTTTCAGTAATACCAAGAGATGATATTTATTGAGTTATTTCTACATGCCACAGAGTCTTCAATGTACCATGTGTGAATTAACTTGGATGATCTTGATAGCACTCCTTTAGTGATTTCAGTATTTTACAGTTGTAGAAGTGTATAAAGAAAAGATTACACAGCTAATAAGTCGCTGGAACTCCAACACAATCTAGGGTCTGAGATATAAACCCTGACTGCTAGAATTGTGATGCCCAGCCAGCAGTGTTCCCATCACTTGAGAATTTACTAGAAATGGAGAACCTCAAACCTACTAGACATTTACATTTTTAATAAATAACAATTGGTACATTGAAACCTGACAAGCAGCTTTAAACTGGTATGCTTCCTTTATATAGAAAATTAAGTATCTTTTAAAATAATTTTTCTAGTTTTAAGTATGATACTTACATTCCATAGTTATGTGAATTTGGGGATTGTTGTCATAATTCAAAGTCAATATCATGGAATCGAATAGCTAAACATAAGCAGGAATGAAACAGTTCCAAATTTTCTTGAAAGCAATGTATAAAGAGCAGAATAAATCCCAGAACATAAAAAGCATGCCTTCATCCTATAGAGACAGCTGTTTCAACATTTCAAACTTCCCTTAAGTTACAAAGTATCACAACCGGGCTGGAGAGATGGCCTAGCGGTTAAGAGCGCCGACCGCTCTTACAGAGGACCCGGGTTCGATCCCCAGCACCCACATGGCGGATGAGAACCGTCTGAAGCTCCAATTCCAGGAGAACTCCAGTTCCAGGGGAATCTGATGCCCTCTTCTGACCTCCGCGGCATTGCACGACACGGGTGCACAGACCTACATGCAGACAGTACACTCATACACAAAGAAAAATAAATTAAAAAAAAAATTAAAAAAAAAAAAGTATCACAACCTTTGAGTATAGGTAGACAGCCCATTTGACTCTTAATTCCTGTTTCTAGCTGAGGGGTCTCAAGAAGGTTTTATGCCTCAGCTTCCTTGTCTGGATTATAAGGATTAATAAATGGTTACATCTAAGGGATTCAGTTATATCCTCTGGGATTAACTAGGATTTTCTTAGCTATTTTCTCTCTCTCTCTCTCTCTCTCTCTCTCTCTCTCTCTCTCTCTCTCTCTCTCTCTCTCTCTCTCTCTGTTTTTCTGTGGGCATATGTCCCAGTGCATGCATGTGTGTTGGAGTCAGAAGTTGATGTCCACTGTCTTCCTTAGGCTCTACTGTCCACCTAAGGTTGGTTTGTTTGTTTGTTTGTTTGTTTGTTTTAAGATAGGGTCTCCCTATAGCCTCAGCTGGCCTAGAACTTGTTATGCAGACCAAACTAGCCTCAATTTCACAAAGATTGCCTGCCTCTGCCTCTAGAGTGCTGGGATTAAAGATATACACTACCAGAGTCCCCCTAAGTTTTTGAGACAGTGTCTCTCTGTAATCCTGGAGTTCATTGATTCAGCCAAGCTAGCTAGCCAAAGAGCTTTAGAAGTTCACCTGCCTCTCCCCACCTTCCCAGTCCCAGTCCACCCCCTCTACCTCTCACTCTCTGTCCTTAAGCTCCCTTCTCTTGTACTGGAGTTACAGACATGTACCATGCTGGGCTTTTTACATGGATGTTGGTGATTTGAACTTGGGTCCCATACATGTGTGGTAGGCATTATATGGATTGAGTTATCTTCACAGCTAGTCCCCAGCTACCCCTCTCTCCACCAACCCCATTTTAGAGGTAAGATCTTAATGGGGTACCCTAGTCTTAAATTTGTGATCCCCATGATTCCGTCCGTAGTGCTGGATGTGTGCCACCACAGTCTGCTTCCTATCTTTGAATAGATTCATACTTAATAATTCTTCATTTGTGCTTTGGTGATAAGTTAACACATACTCATTTTAGCAGATCTCATCACATAAGGAGAGTTAAAGTCTAAACCATAAGCTTCAGGTTTGTGTTTTATGAAGACATTTTCTGGTGGCACTTTCTGCCCCATGAACTCCTTCAAATATCACTTGACTAATATTTACCTAGCATAATATTTAACTAGCTCAGTTTAAAATGAAAACAAAATGTGTTAATGTTTTTATTGTAGTTTTAAATAAATGTGTTTCTGAGCCCTGCTTGGTGACAGTCCTGTAATCTCAGCTCCTAGGGAGGCTAAGGTAGGAGGATCACAAGATCGTGGTCAGCCAGGATAAGAGAGTGAGGGTCTTTTGTCTTAAAATTACAAAGACGTAATGTGCTTTTACACTGAGCAAACATAACATGATGAGAGTCCATTTGGCCAAGTTCTTGCTGTAATACAGAAACATTAATTGATAAATGACATTTTTTAAAGGCTAGATGCTGCAGAATCTGGTTTGTTTCATTCTGTAGAAGCATAATTCATATGGAAAAACAATAGACCCCGAATAGCTGAAGCAACCCTGAGTGAAAAATGCAATACAAGGGGGATTGCCCTACCAGACTTCAAGCTATATTACAGGGCCATAGTTATAAAGACAGCCTGGTACTGGAACAAAAACAGACCTGTTGACCAATGAACAAAACTGAAGATCCAAACTTGAGCTCATACAATTTCAGCCACCTCTATTTGACAAAAGGGCAAAAAAACTTCAATGGAGGAAGGATAGCATCTTCAGCAAATGGTGCTGGCAACGTTGGATCACCATTTGTAGAAGAACAAAATTAAACCCCTACCTCTCACCCTGTACAAAAATGTTTTTTGTTTATGCATAGGTGGTTGAGGTCAGGTGGTTCCTTCAATTGCTCTCCACCTTATTTATTTATTTATTTGTTTGTTTGTTTATTTATTTATTTATATTATGTGTATGATTGTACTGTCTGCATGTAAGTCTGTGCGCCCGTGTCGGTGTCGTGCAATGCTGCAGAGTTCAGAAGAAGGTGTCAGATTCCCCTGGAACTGGAGTTAAAGATGGTTCTCAGCCACCATGTGGGTGCTGGGGATTGAACCCTGGTCCTCTGCAAGAGCAGTCGGTACTCTTAACTGCTAGGCCATTTCTCCAGCCCCATCTCCACCTTATTTTTTGAGACAAGGTCCTTCACTGATCCTAGAGTTTGCTAATTTGGCTAGACTAGCTATAAGTAAGCCCTATGGATCTTCCTGTCCCTGCCACTCCAGTGCACTAAATTATAGACATGTACCTCCTCACATCCTGACTTTTTTTTTTAATGTGGTGGGTGTTGAGGATTAAACTCAGGCTCTCATGATTGCCTGGCAAGCACATTACCAACTCAGCCATTACCCTAGCCCCTCCTTAATACTTTTATCTGAGAATTTTTCTAAAATATTTTATGGCATGTTGATTAACATATAATAGAAATTTTGGTATCTTTTCAAAAACTTATTTTTTCAAATAAAACTTTTCTAGGACAATGATGTTAAAGGTAAATCAATTCTAATGCATTTGTGTTTGTGTGTGTGTGTGTGTGTGTGTGTGTTGTTGTTGTTGTTGTTGGTTTTATTTTGCAGTGCTGGGAATTGAATTTAGGGCCTTGTTCATGCAAGAGGCAAATGCCCTACCAGTTATATCCCAGCCCTTCAAAATGTTTTTTAAAAATCGCTTTATATTTCATTCTTAGAACTCTTCATCAGTGATAAAATTCTAATGCTATTACACTTTAGGTATTACATTTCAAGATTATATCGAGAATATATTATGAACCTCTAGACTTCACTTAGTAATTAAAGAATCTAAATGATGGGTTACTTTGGTATAGACACAGATATTTGGATGATATCTTAATCTATGAATTACATTTTTTCCTGTAAAATATGACAAGGTCTTACTGTGGGTTATAACATCTTCTAACCACTAGAGGATGTAAGCTTGTGGCACCAGCCATGGGTTATTCCTCCAAAGAGAGAGCTAATAGCCAATTAGATTTGGGATATACAGGTATATGGCTGCCACTGCTGCACAGTATTTCCAGGCAGGTGAGGTGTAGCTGGTGCTGATGGAGGAGTCTTGCTTGACTCAAGGAGACCTACATTTGCTTTATTGATTTAGTGGCCTTTGGTAACACTCTCTGGTATTCCAGAGACCAACTGTACACTTGCAAGTGTGGTCTCAATACATCTTTCCCATGCTTACATCAAGTCTTCCACAGCAGGGCCTTATCACCTTTCTTCTTGCAGGTATCCCAGTTTACAGGCAAGAAGCCTTTACCTTTTGGGGGGGCTTGGATCCCCTGGCCAATATCTCCTTGATAGAATAATCCATTGCTGATATCAGAGCTCTCCTGTGTTAATATATTTTGCTTAAGTGCACAGCTTAAGGAGACTTTAGTATTATATTTGGTTCTGAATAGAGAATAATCCTTTTCACAGTTCCTATGTCTATTAGTCAATTAAAGAAGGCAGTTTTACCGGTTTTATAAGAGATTACCTCTATGACAGTTGGCTCCAATTTACAGTTAGAGAACGACCTCATCATCATCATATTCCTCTTTGTTCTATGAAGGAGAGGTAAGAAAATCTCTCCTATTAAAACTTTGCAGCACCTAGAAGGTAAGTTTCATTAGAACTCATTATAAACAGTTGTTACAAGTAGGATCCACAGAGGGGTTTGATGCCTGTAGCAGTCTGATGCTTTTCTTCCTTTCAATGTTCAGACGGGCCAACCTTTCTGTTGGCACTTCCTGGTACATCCTACACAATACAAAGCTGTGTCTGTCTTTTCTTTCTCAGAAGTTAAGTTGGTGACATTTTGACCTGTGGGAACATACAAATCTTTTCCCGTAGTCAGTTTTAAGATTTGAATTGCAAAGTTTTTGACAAAAATGTTTCATATATATGTGTCTATACCAAAGTAACCTACCATAACAATTAGTACTGCTTAAATACCTATATATCTAAATGCCTGTGCTTCATTAGTAGGACTGAAAAGTTATTCCTGGACAAACTGTCAGCCCATGAAAGGAAACAGCCAGAATTGACTATAGTCCAAAACGACAGCTCCAGAGAAAGTAGACTGTTTTGCTTCTCGTCCACCCGTGCCCCTTCTCTAAGCCTAGAGAACGATCTGCGGAAGAGGGGGTGTGGTAGAATGTAAGGGCTGTGATTGGGTGAATGGTGAAACTACAGCAATATAGACTGGACACTTATTTGATCAACTTGATTGAACATACAAGCCCCCCAGCTGGATGGTGGGACACTTGGGCTGTGTGGGTTTGGGCACAACTGCTTGCAAATTGGTTTTACATGAAGGATGCTTGTTCTCATAAATTATTACTTATTGTTAAAAAATGAAAAAAAATAATAAAATATTTTTAAAGAAAAAAAAGAGTGGAGCTTAAGAAAACAACACAGAAATGTGCATACAAAGAGGTTGTCTTGTGTTTTCTAATAAAAACAGACATATTTATAAATTAAAAAATAAGAATCTAAATGAAATTTCCCCCTATACCCAATCTCTACACATTATCACCTGTATGTTCATTTTGGTCCCTCTACTTTGGTATGTAGTTCATCTTCTCCTGGGTAAATGCTGAGAGCTTTCATCACAATTACAGTCATTGGTCTGATAATCCTATGAGTCAGTCTACACAAAACAAGAAGTTCATATGAAACTCCTGGCAGGTTTAGTTAAAATTAAAATGCATGTTCAAGTGTGGAGATTGTCAAGTGTGGAAATAATATTTGTCCAGCTGGACAGCTTTCTTTTGTAGCTGCTAAATGAAAGTTGAGATTCTGTCTGCTCCTTGAAAGCTTCTGTGTCATGAAGGTAATTTGGACGGTTTGTGGTTTGACAGGGGTTATTAAAATCAGATGAAGTGAAGGGAAGCAAATGCGAGAAAGCAAAATTGACACTGACACTTGCTGTTACTTGCAGCTTGGATCATGATGCCTATGTTGATATGATAGACTCACTGTTGAGATATCTTAAGCAGCAAATAAAGTCAAAAGCAAGTTTAGCGAAGGACTTTTATGTTTAGTATGATGAAATCAAATATCTACTTTCACTAATTGCTTTTTAAATATACTTTTAAGTTGTTTCATATGAATTTTTTTATTTTTTTTATTTTTTTGTATGTGTATGAATGTACGGTCTGCATGTAGGTTTGTGCACCTGTGTTGTGCAATGCTGCGGAGGTCAGAAGAGGGTCTCGGTTTCCCCTGGAACTAGAGTTCTCCTGGAATTAGAGTTACAGATGGTTCTTAGCCACCTATGTGGGTGCTGGGGATCGAACCCGGGTCCTCTGCAAGAGCAGTCGGTGCTCTCAATCGCTAGGCTGTCTCTCCAGCCCCATGAATTTGTTTTAACTTGTCTCATTGAACTATAGAATTTAAAGTATACTGCCAAGACTCTATGACAAAATATTAAATAGTAAATAGATCACATGATTAAAATCATAGAATTTTAAAATCAGACAATTCCTTAGAGTTAATTTTTTATATTTTCTTTATTTATAGATGGAAACCAGAAAGGTTTTTTAGGGATTACATTTAAATTTTATTTGATAGTGTAGGTGTTAAATCCTGATTTTCACCACAGGTATGTTTTATTTTTTTTTTTTTATTTTTTTTTTTTTTTTTCTTTTTGAGACAGGGTCTCCCTGTAGCCCCGCTGTCCTGGAACTCACTCTGTAGACCAGGCTGGCCTTGAACTCACAAAGATCCGCCTGCCTCTGCCTCCCAAGTGCTAGGATTAAAGGCGTGCGCCACCACGCCCGGCTATGTTTTATTTTTTAAAAAATGAATACTTTAAATTATTTTTTAAAAGCTGTTCAAAAATTATTCAATTCACAATTGCAGATAGTTTTTTCTATTTAAATATAATCGGATTCTGTTACTATAGTTCTATATGTTTCCTTTAAGTAATATTATTTACATGAGAAGATATAATTTGCATGCATAGATATAATCTTCTATTGAAAATATCCTTTTAGAGGGCATTTGAGCTACGAGTCTGTTTTAATCAAGAGACTTATATTAAAAATATAAAGAAATATCTATCAAAGTAAAGAAATTGGGGTTGTGTTGTACATTGTAGAAAATCCTGAGAGTAGTGAAATAACCAGATAAAGTTTGTGAAATGAGGATTCAAGTGCCAATATGCAAGGTAGGTGTCTTGCAGTTCAATTCACTTTTGTTCTGACACTGACTGACTGGATTTATGCATGTCCCATTAAAACTGCCCTTGTTTCAAATGCTATGTGCAGAGAGTTTCTCCAGATTGGCACACTTTAGCAAAGACAACTACAAATCAAAGGGCTCATCTAATGCTCCCTCAGGTTGAATAACTCATAAGAATAAAGGAGAATTGTGAATCACTTATGAAACCTTCTTCTGGATATGTCCATAAGAAAACATTTCTAGAATGGCTTAACTGAGTAAGGAGGACCCACCCTGAATAGTCTGGCACCATCCCGTAGGCTGGGGTAGTGGACTGAATAAAGCAAACAAAGGAGATAGCAAACTGAGCACTTGCATTCATCTCTCTGTGCTTCCTGACTGTGGACAGCATGGTGTTAGCTGTCTCATGCTCCAGCTCCCAAACCTTCCCAGTCATGATGGGACTATAAATCCTGCAAATCATGAGGCAAAGTAAATGTTTCCTTCATTAAATTGCTTTTGTTAGTAATGTGTCACAGCAATGAGAAAAATAACTAATATAGCCCTATACTTACAAAAAGGATACAACATTGGAATGGCCAAATAAAGAGATTACTAGGACCAAGTAAGGATGAGGATGGGGCATAGTTTCCATGTGTCTTCTGGGTATGCTACCCTCTCAAAACATGAATGTAATTGACAAACTGACAGCTCTTTGTCATTATGTAGACATGGTTGACTGATTGATCGATTGATTGGGTATTAGTAACTAGATTGAATTTGAAATGACTTTCTCTTCCTTGGAAGTTGAATGATATGGGAGAAGAGGGGACTTGAAAGTTCCCACCCACTCTTTAGTGATTTGATTCTCTTCTGCATAGTTCCAATCCTTAGTCTGCTAGGTGACCACCAAGAATCACCTCATTAGGAGAAATTCAGGCATGAATAACAAAAGACAATTCTGTGACTCAGGAGATCGCCACAGTTTTTTTTGCTCTGTGCTAGAATGCAAGGGAAGAGGAGAGAAAAACCCCAAATAAATATTTTTATACCAAGATATATGAATCTGTGATGCCAGAAAGGAAGACTTCCCATCATTTTCTGCATGAAATGTTTCAAGTTTGAGATACTAAAAGTAGACAGAGGGAGAAATAAAATTTGAGACTATGTAATGACTATTAAGACAGAATAAGCAGAACTTTCCTATTATAAATTGTATTTTGTGGACCACATACGGCTTTTGTGGAATATTTTTGTTTATTTGTTTTGCTTTACTTCATGTTTTTTTTTCCATTTTAGGATTTTATTTTAATCTTTTTTTATTTTAATTTTTGAATATGCAAAAACATTTACATGATGCCAGAATTAAAATCTGTACAAAAAGGTAACCAAACTCACAGAAGCTTAGCTTCCAACCCCTCTCTCTGGCCGGTTCTGCCATCTCCCATAGGGAACTATTTTTAGTGCTGCTTCCTGCATATAAGATATCTTCTTATTCCTCTTTCTCCCCACTAAATCCTGGTGTACACTAGCATTTTAAATTTAAAAATGTGTTCTGGGGACAATTTCAGGTCAAAGACATTTTCCAGTGTGTTTTAGGACCACCTGTTTGTCCTGAAGTGCATCTTCTGCCTTGCAATGACCGTTATTACATGAACTTCAGCAAATACCTGACCATCTGTGATGTTTCCAGGGTAGATGCCTAGAGGCTAAGGCTGCTGGGTTAAAGGTCCACTTGTATTAGATTTTTCCAAGCCCCTTCCATGGGTCAGCCTCATTCTGCAATCTCAATAGTGTGTTATTACTACGTAGGATCTCCTATGTGTGCCACAGTGTGCTTGTGGAGATCAGAAGACAGCTTCCAGGAGTTGGTTCTGTCCTTCCACCACATGGATCTTGGGGATTGAACTCGGATTTAATTAGCAATTTTTTTATTGTAGGGGAATGGAGCCTGATTTCATGTATGTCCATCCATATTCTTGTTCATGTTTCTGTTGCTTTCTGGCCTATTTTTCTTTTTTCTTTCTTCTTTCTTTCTCTCTTTCTTCTTTCTTCTTAAGCTTGAGGACAATTTCTTTTTTCTTCTTCTTTTTTTAAATAATAAGTAGTAAGTAATGAATACAAGCATCCTTCATGTAAAACCAATTTGCAAGCAGCTATGCCCAAACTTATACAGCCCAAGGCCCACACTGTCCAGCTGGAGGGGCTTGTATGTACAATCATGTTGATCAAATAAGAGTCCAGTCTATATTGCTGTAGCTTCATAATTCACACCAATCACAGCCCTTACATTCTACCATGTCCCCTCTTCTGCAGATTGTTCCCTAGGCTTTATTTTAGAAAAGGGGCACAAGTAGGCGAGAAGCAAAACAGTCTACTTTCTCTGGAGATGTTGATTTGGACTCTGAACAGTTCAGGCTGTTTCCTTTCATGGGATGGCAGTTTATCCAGGAATAACCTTTTAATCCTATGAATAAAGCACAAGCAATTAGATGTACAGGCATTTAAACAGTACTAATTATTATGGTAGATTACATTGGTATAGACACAGATGTTTGGAAAGTATGCTAATCCATGAACTATAGCTTTTCTGTAAAAGATGATAAGGTCTTACTGTAGCTTATAACATCTCCTAACCACTAGAGGACGTAAACTTGTGGCATCAGCCGTGAATTATTCCTCCAAGGAGAGAGCTAATAGCCAATGAGATTTGGGATATACAGACATATGGCTGCCACTGCTGCACAGTATTTCCAGGCAGGTGAGGTGTAGCTGATGCTGACGGAGGAGTCTTGCTTGACTCAAGGAGATCAATATTTGCTTTATTGATTTAGTGGCCTTTGTTAACACTCTCTGGCATTCCAGAGACAACTGTACACTTGCAAGTGTGGTCCCAATACATCTTTCCCATGCTTATACCAGGTCTTTGACAGCAGGGCCTTACCGCCTCTCTTCTTGCAGGTATCCCAGTTTAAAAGCAAAAAGTCTTTACATTTGGGGGGCTTGGATCCCCTAGCCAACATCTCCTTCACAGAATAATCCATTGCTGATATCAGAGCTCTCCTGTATTAATATATTTTGCTTAATTACACAGCTTATAAAGACTTTAGTATTATATTTGGCTCTGAATAGAGAATTATCCCTTAACAGTTCCTATGTCTATATTAGTAAATTAAAGAAAGCAGTTATGGGTTGGAGAGATGGCCTAGCGGTTAAGAGCACCGACTGCTCTTGCAGAGGACCTGGGTTCGATCCCCAGCACCCACTTGGTGGCTGAGAACCGTCTGTAACTCCAATTCCAGGAGAACTCCAGTTCCAGGGGAATCCGACACCCACTTCTGACCTCCGCGACATTGCACGACATGGGTGCACAAACCTCCATGCAGACAGTACATTCATACAAATAAATAAACAAATAAATTAATAAATACATTAAAAGAAAGCAGTTATACTGGTTTTATAAGAGATTACCTCTATAACAGTCGGCTCTAATTTACAGTTAGGGAATGACTTCATTACCATCATGTTTTTCTTTGTTCTATGAAAAGGAGGTAAGAAAGTCTCTCATATTAAAACTTTGCAGCACCGGAAAGGTAAAGTTCATTAGGACACATTATAAACAGTTGTTACAAATGGGATCCACAGAGATGTTTGATGCCTGTAGCAGTCTGAGGCTTTTCTTCCTTCTAATGTTTAGATGGGCCAACTTCTCTGCTGGTATTTCTTGGTACATCCTGCACAATGCAAAGCTGTATCTTTTCTTTCTCAGCCATTAAGTAGATGGCATTTTTGACCTGTGGGAACATGCAAATCTTTTCCCATAGTTACTTTTAAGATATAAATTGAAAAATTTGACAAGAGGTTTAATATATAACTGTATCCCCCTTTTTATTTTACGTTTTTATTCAGAAAGAGCTCAAGTGAATGATCTAAGTCTTCACGTTTATATTTATTTATTTATTTATTTATTTATTTATTTATTTATTTATTTATCCTTTTTTTGAGTCAGGGTCTCCCTATAGCCCCAGCTCTGTAGACCAGGCTGGTCTTGAACTCACAAAGATCCCGCCTGCCTCTGCCTCTCAAGTGCTAGGATTAAAGGCATGTGCCACCATGCCCGTCTCCTGTTTTATTTTTTAAACAACTTTCTGGCAATATAAAAAACATTTTTTGGCGGGATCACATGAAAACAGGCTGCATAGATTTTGATGCCTGATTTAAGATACAGAGTGAGACATTATCTAAGTGATGATCCTTTACTTCAGAAAGAGAAGCCACTTTGAGGAAAAGATTTGAATTGTTTTAGACATGTACAATTATGTAGTGCAATTATTTGGTGCAATTGCTTGGAAATAAGTGTTGGGGTTTTGAAGGACTAGATAGAGACTTTGGACTGTCAGCACAGTGATGATAGTTGAGATAGGTGACCAAGTGAAAATATGTAGAATATAAAGATAATTGTAAACTCTGATATGAACTGAATAGGAAGAGAAGAAAAACACAACAAATCTATTATAGGAAAATTGCCCCTCTATAAATTGCCAATAAAGTTGTCTAACTAATGCTCATTAAAATATTTAAAATGATGGGTATATGCATGGAGTTCTATTTTCTTTCCATTTTAATGGTTTTACATGCAAGACTACCTATAGAAAACAGCAGATTATTAATAAACGCTCAAATTGTATAAAATATGTTTTACATTATATGGGAGACCAGAAATGAATACCAGAAGAAATGGAGAATGTGTATGATTTCAGGAAAAATGAGTATCATCCATTGGTAATAAACTAGGTGAACCTAAAAATCTTGTGCACCAGATTCTTTATGCTGTGACTTCAGACATGGGCACTCCCCTTTCTTCCTGCTACAGGGTGGCCATCTACGGAATGAAAGTTTCCTAACCTACTTTAGATTAGAGAATTCTTTCATGGCCTGCTTTAGGGGAGAAGGGCAGGAAGGTATGAGAAATGTTTGGATTTAGTTGTTTTCTCAAGGGTGAAAGGTATGTTTTGGTGTAGTATGCTCTGATTTCATCATAGGGTTAAAGAATATCAGTGTGCAATGGCAGATGTGAGAGAGAAGGCAACCAAAAGACTTACTACTGAAAACCACTGCTGTCAATCAAAAATAAAAGAAAAATATGTCAGTAGTCAGAGGACGTGAACTGTGCTGCTCCAAGGCCTCAGCTAACAAGACCCATGTACTTTCTCTTGGGAGGCTAGAATTAAATAGATGGGTTTTTCTAAGTGGTTTTTCTATCCCTGCCTTATCCCAAGCTTTGGAATTCATTTAAGGTGCATCTGATGGTCTGGCCCTGAAGCAGTTAGTGATGAGAGGAAAGCTATGTCCAAAAACACAGCCATAGACCTCCCACTTTCTATCTGCATATCACAGTAAAAAGTAAGTTACAAGGTGGCCAGGTACTAGGACTCTGTGAACTAATGAGGTCTCTTTTGTTATAAAAGAGATTTAGAAGACCTATTATTTAGGAAGACTGTCAGGAGACAACTTCAAGGAAGGAGCAACTATCAGTTTCATATAGACTAAGTATGATAGGAACTGAAAAATGTCTTATCTGTTCCATTTTTAAGGGCAGAAGCAGAAACCAGATGGCTCTGAGTTTAGATGTGATAAAAACACAGGTGGGAAATACAGACTGCTATTGAAAAACTGCTATAGGAAATGAAGGCAGTCCCAAGGAGTATTTGGTTGGTATCTAAATAGCAAGGACCTTGAACTTGTTTATAATCAGTTCAAAGTGATTGCTGATGAAATAAAATTAGTGATAATTCATGAATCAAATCCCCAGAAAGAATAAGACAGTACTAAAATGAGTAGACTTTTTAATCAAGTTAACATTGAACTTATTATTAATACCACCAGTGTTTTAATATGACCATTCTAGATGATAATCTAATTAATATTATTAACATTTTAAGGGAAATCCTTAAACCCTTGGAACATTTTAAGAACCTAAATCCTTTGGAAACATCCATTTTGATACTATGTTCTAAGTTTAAATCATTATTATCTTAATTTTTAAAACAGACTTCCTTTAAAATATAACTACTATCTCAAAAGCTCTTTTTTTTTTTTTTTTGGTGTTTTTGAGACAGGGTCTCCCTGTAGTCCCAGCTGTCCTGGAACTCACTCTGTAGACCAGGCTGGCCTTGAACTCACAAAGATCCTCCTTTCTCTGCCTCCCGAGTGCTAGGATTAAAGGCGCGCCCCACCATGCCCAGCTAAAAGCTCTTTTTGATGATTCCCAGTTGATGCAAAGTACAACTTCCCCTTAAAAGCACTCTTAAAAGCACTCTATGACTTAAATTTTATACTAATCCAGTTATATTTTGTAAATTAGTGGTTTTGCTGTACTGAAAATACATTACTAAATTGTTTTTTCCATAACTATTTGCTCTAATATCTAACAACTCTAATATATAATTTTATGACTTTGAAATTATATAATATCTGAATAACCAAGAATGATAAAATTAAAATTCATTCTTATGTTATCTTGGCTTATTGTTCTATTAAAGCCCAAAATAACTAGAGATTGAAGAGGCTAAAGTGTTAGTAAAATGAAAACACTTTCTAGAAAAAAAATACATTGAAAAATAAAGCAATGTCAGTTTTGGTGAGTAAATTCTATGACAGTTCATTCTGTTTGCTTGTCAAGCTACACTGTATTTTCTGACTGACCCTGTCTATTGCTACTTTATATGCACACATATCTAAATCATTTGTAGAGGATTTACAGTGAACTATTACGTATTTTAAAAGGATGACTTTTAGTGGCTGTAATTTGCTTATATGAATACTTAGCCAGACTTATATTGATATTTTAGACCATATGTAGTAGTTAGTACTTCTGTAATTATTAGGAGAGAGCATAACAGTTTATAATAGAAAATATAATACATGGATAAGAGTTGAGAAAATAAGTTGAATAGAATAATAAGCTTCCTGTTTTCTAATATAAGATCACAATATATGTTTTTTTAAGTATTTTATTTTTATGTATATAAATATGTTGCTTGCATGACTGTAAGTGCACTGAATTGTTCAGTGCCCACAGAGGTCATAAGAAGGTATCAGATCCCCTGGAACTTGAGTTATGGACAATTGTTAGCTGCCATGTAGGTTCTGAGAACTGAACCCAGGTCCTCTGCAAAAGCAGCCAGTACTCTGAATCTTGCTAAACTATCTCTCCAGACCCAAATTGCAATAAATAGTGTTATAAATGTCTCAACAAACTGAGATCCATTTCAATCTTTTTCATCGTTTGGAAGAGGCAGAAACATTTAAAATTTCAACTTCCACTAGTTTAAGGGGGAAAAAAAGAAACTTGTATTGATTCTGTAATATCGCTGAGGATGATCTAGTCTTTAGAGGAAGTTTTTGTTGTTTGCTTTTTTATATGTCTAGGTTTTATAATAAAGGTCATTTCCAATAATTTTAGGCTAGGGAAAACTGTGCATGTGTGTGTCAGAAAATAGACACTGGGGCCTCATTAAGCTCAAAAGCTTCTGTACATTAAAAGAAACAATCAAGGAAGTGAAGAGAAAACCCACAGAGTGGGAAGAAACCTTCACTGCAGATACATCTGACAAAGCATTGATTTCCAGACTATATAAACTACTCAAAAAACAAAGAAGAAAACAAATGACCCATTCAAAAGATGGAACAAAGAGCTGAACGGAGACTTCACAAGTGAGGAATTAGAGATGGCTGAAGAACATCTTAAAAAGTGTTCAATGTCACTAATAATTAAGGAAATTGCAAATTAAAACCAGTTTAATATATCATTTCACGCAAATAAGAGGGGCTAGGATCAAGAAAACAAATGATACCAAGTGCTGGAGAGGTTGTGGGGAAAGGGGAAAACTCATCCACTTCTGGTGGGAATGTAAACTAGTACAACCACTGTGGAAAGCAGTGTGGCGAACCCTTGGAAGACTTGGAATGAACTTGCCACCTGACCCAGCCCTACCATTCCTTGGTATATACCCACAAGTCTCATCTTACTGCAGAGATAATGCACAGCCATGTTTATTGCAGCTCTCTTCACAACAGCAAAGAGCTGGAATCAACCCAAGTGCCCCTCAACTGACTGGTGGATAGAGAAAATGTGGTACATCTACACACTGAAGTTCTATGCAGCAGTAAAGAAAATGACATCATGAGCTTTGCAGGTAAATGGATGGAGCTAGAAGATATCATGCTAAGTGAAGTAACACAGTCCCAGAAAAACAAATGACGAATGACATCCCTCATTTGTGGATACTAGCGCCAATTACCTAATTGTATGGCAAACAGAGCAATGTTAATGTGATCTGAAAACAACTGTGCTCTTATATTGTGAATCCCTTAAAAATAAATAAAAATTAAAAAAGAAAATAAACACATATAAGATAAAATATTTTTTAAGTATCTGAGTCTTTTTTTCTTTCTAGTCTTATGATTTTCTTTGAAGTGGTCTGAATCCCAGGCTGTTCACTTCCTGTGACCTTGAACAAGTCATGAATACTTCTGTGCCTCATTTTGCACATCTTTAATCTGGGGATTATAATAGTACCTATTCCATAAGATTATGTTAAAATTAAATGAGTTCACCTATATGAAGTATTTAGAATAACACCTGCCTCATTGGAGAGCTTCATAAGTCAGCTGTTATCATTATTATTTCATCATCAAAACCTTAATCCACTTTTCCCTGTAAGTTTATTGAAATGCATAAAACTTTCAATATTTAAAAACATGTTTGGGGGCTGGAGAGTTGGCTCAGTGGTTAAGAGCACCAACTGCTCTTGCAGAGGACCCTGGTTCAATTACCTGCATCCACATGGTGGCTAAGAACCATCTTTAACTCTAGTTCCAGGGGAATCCGACTCCCTCTTCTGACCTCTGCGACATTGCACCACACAGGTGCACCAACCTACGTGCAGGCAGTACACTCATAAAAAATAATAACAGGGGCTGGAGAGATGGACTAGCGGTTAAGAGCGCCGACCGCTCTTACAGAGGACCCGGGTTCGATCCCCAGCACCCACATGGCAGCCGAGAACCGTCTGAAACTCCAATTCCAGGAGAACTCCAGTTCCAGGGGAATCCGAGACCCTCTTCTGACCTCCGCGGCATTGCACGACACGGGTGCACAGACCTGCATGCAGACAGTTACATTCATAAACACAACAGAAAATCAATAAATTAATAAAAAAAATAATAATAACAATAAAAAATAAATATTTAAAAAACATGAAAAAAACATGTTTGGCAGAGCATGAGCTTGGTGGGGTGGGGTGGTAGGGAGGGTGACACGGTCTAGATTTGATTAGTAACATAATTGATACAAAAAAATATATATATATATAATAATTTTTTAAAAAAGAAAAAAAACTTTAATATTTAGTAAAAAATTGAATTTTGAATTCTATAATATTGCCAGGAATTTGTGTATATAGGAAGAATTCTTTGTGACTATATATAATTGATAAAGTGAAAAAAATCACCGCCAGACGAGAACTAAAGGTTGGCCCAAGTTTAAGCATGACAGCTTGATTTTATTCTATAATTTTATCCAAACAGCAATACAAAGAACCAGGATCAGTCTACTGATTCCTACTTTACTGGTGTTTGAAGGTAGTATACTGCAGCATTAGAATTCAGTTGTCTACAGAAGGTATTTTCAATCAGTTACAATACAGCATGTGCTACCATGTCATTATTGATCTTTATTCTGTTGTAGACACCAATACCAAATGGTAGGACTTCTAGCTAGATGCAATGGACACATTCATTTTACAGTCTGACCACAGAACTGAGAAGGCCTATAAACCTTCTCATTGTGATTTTCTATAGAGGAGAAATTATAAGGCTGTCATTTTCTCCTTTTTTTCCCCTCAGTTTCAGTTTGGATTATTCCAAATGGTTTGCTTTCCTAGCTTCTTTCACTCCTTTTTTTTTGGGGGGGGGGGCTTTTCTAAGACAGGGTCTCCTGTTGCCCAGCTGTCCTGGAACTCACTCTGTAGACCCCGGCTGGCCTCCTCGAACTCACAGAGATCCGCCTGCCTCTGCCTCCCAAGTGCTAGGATTAAAGGCATGCGCCACCATGCCTGGCCAAACTGGTTTTCTGTAAAAGCGTCCAGTGCTATTAACCTACTGAGCCATCTCTCCAGCATCTCCTTCTATTTTTTTGTTTATTTTTATTTTTATTTATTTTTGTGTATGAGTGTACTGTCTGCATGTGGTTTAAGTGCACCCCATGTCCTGCAATGCGCGGGGAGTCCAGAAGAGGGTCTCGGATTCCCCTGACTGGAGTTAAAGACGTTCTCAGACCGCCCTGGTGGTGTGGGGATTGAACCTGGGTCCTCTGCAAGAGCAGTCGGCACTCTTAACTGCTAGGTGGTCTCTCCAGCCCCTCCTTCTAAATTTTTAAAAGTGGTTTTATGTTTCTGAAATAGCACTGTAGTACTTGCTAAGTAACTTTGGTCCCTTGGTAATTTACTTTTCCTTTTGGTGGGGTCAGTTAATACAGTGATTGTAGTCACCTGAGAGCAGAGCCTCAATTGAGGCATTCTCTAGTTCAAATTGGCCTGTGTGAAGCACATCTTTGTCAGACTTTCTTGATTGCTAATTTCTGTAGGAGGAACCAACTCACAATGGGCCATTCCCTGGGAAGGTGGTCTTGGTATATATATATATATCCCAAGACCACCTTCCCAGGGAATGGGATTATATATATATACATATATATATATATATATGTATATATATGTATATATATGAACATGAGCCTGCTAAGCCGCCAAGCAGCATTTTTCCATAATTTCTGCTGTTTTTCCTTGGCTGTGAGTTCCCTCCTTAGAGATGATGTTGTGTGGGATAGCAAGCAAGCCTATCTTCAAGTTCCTTCACGAGTTCTTATCCTTCTTCCTTCAGGGATGGTTTTTGACCTGAAACGTATAACCCACATAAACCCCTTCTTCCCTTAAGTTGGTCATGGTATTTTATCCTGTCAACCAAAAAGAAACTAAATACTTTCCACCTCCAGTGGTGCCTTTTCTGTTTTCCTGTCACATGTATCCTCCCTCTCCATCCTTGAAATACCATTTTTCCATCTCATGGTCCCTTTATTGTTTTATGACCTATATCCCAACATCCACATATATAAATTAACAAATCCATGTCTGAGAAAATATCCATATTTGCCTTATTCAGTTTGGGTTATGCTATTTTATATAATATTTTTAGACTAACTCAAATTTCATAATTTCATTTTCCTCTACATCAGAATAATATTCCATTGTATAATATACCGCATTTTCATTACCCATTCATCTGTTGATGGACATCTAGCCTGGTTACATTCCTTAACTGTTATGAATAGTCCAGAAATAAATGGGGGTGTGCACATATTTCATTGGTAGAATATAGAGTCTTTTGAGTGTATGTGCAAGAGTGGTGTGGTTGGATTATATGACAGTTCTACATGTTTTTTTAAGCTTCCACACTGATTTCCATAGTGGCTATACCAGTTTACATTTCCCACTGTAAGTGAATAAGCATTTCTCTTTTGCCACATACTTTCTAGCATTTGTTCTGTTTTCTTGATAATGGCCATTGTGACTGATGAGATAGAATCTCAAAGTAGTTTTACTTTCCATTTTCTTCATGACTAAGGGTGTTGAATATGTATTCTTGGCCATTTGTATTTCTTCTTTTGGGAGCCCATTTCTTGATTGGCAGGAAATTTGGGGGGGGGGTTAAATATTGCAATTTTTAATATATTTGAATTATTAACCACCTTTCTCAAGTATCCCTAGTGAATAATTTCTTCTGTTTCGTAAGCTTTCTTTTCACTCTGTTAATTGTTTTATTTGCTCTACAGAAACTTTTGATTTTATGTAATCTCATTTGTTCATTCATGGGGCTATTTGCTGTGCTATTGGAGCTCCAATCAGAAATTTCTTGCCTATGCCTTTATCATGAACAGTTTTCCTCTTATTTCTTGTAGAAGATTTGCATTTCATAGTTGGTCCTACTTGAACTGACTTTGTTCATGGTGAGAAATATTGATCTAATTTTACTCTCCTATTTGTAAATATCTTGTGTATTACATTTATTGACTTGCTTATGTTGAGCCATTTGTGTGTGTGTGTGTGTGTGTGTGTGTGTGTGTGTGTGTGTGCATTTTCATAGGAGCATACAGTGGTCAAAGGTCCATGTCAGATGTCTTCCTCATTTGCTCTCCAGTTTTTATTTATTTATTTATTTATTTGTTTGTTTGTTTGTTTGTTTTGGCAGGTTCACTCACTGAACCTCACCAACTGGCAAGACTTGCCAGCCAGAGAGCCTCAGGAATCTGCCCATCTCTACTTTAAAACACTGGGACTATAAGTAAGCACTGCCATGCTTGGCTTTCTGTGTAGGTGCTAGAGATTCAAACTCAAGTGCTTATGTTTGAACAACAAGCATTTTATCCAGTAAGCCAATGCCTCAGCCCACATAATCAAACATTTAAATCACAAAAGTGTAATTTTATTTTCTTGCAGTAATTTTTAATGTCGCATCACCTAACCAGTTTATGTACTCAGATTATTAAAAAATATGCAAATACAGGAAGAAGTTAATTTTTTTTCTCTGTTCAAACACTTCTAATTTCTAAAGCTATGTAGAAAATTAGTTATTCTTTGTTTTATAGGTGATTACTTTATAAAAATATCTAGATAGGCTGACTATACTCCAGTGGATTAACTTGCACCAAAGGATATTTGGGTACAAATGCTTGACTGGATGGGACTTAACATGTATGATGGAATACATGAGGTCCAGTGGGGGGGAGCATAGATTAGGGAGAGGGTCTGAATTTGATTAAGAGCTTTTGTATGAAATATACAAAAGCTCACTAAAAATATTTAAAAATAAAAATTACTTATTGTATCATATGTGTATGAATGTTTTGCCTACATGTAAATGTACCACATATGTGCAGTGCCCACAGAGGCCAGAAACAGGTGTTGGGTCCCCTGAAACTGGAGTTAGCTACTGTCTGGGGGCTGGGAACCACATCTGGGTCCTCTGCTAGAGCAAGTGCCTCTACCACTGAGCCATTTCTCCAGTCTCCTTAGATAACTTTAAAAAAAATTTTTTCTAGTTATTTATTTTCTATGTGTATGAATGTACTGTCTGCATGTAGGTTTGTGCACCCATGTTGTGCAATGCCGCGGAGGTCAGAAGAGGGTGTCGGATTCCCTTGGAACTGGAGTTCTCCTGAAATTGGAGTTACAGATGGTTCTCAGCCGCCGTGTGGGTGCTGGGGATCGAACCTGGGTCCTCTGCAAGAGCAGTCGGCGCTCTTAACCGCTAGGCTATCTCTCCAGCCCAAACTTTTTAACAGGTATATCAGGGAGCAAAGATAAGGATTTAGTTTGGCATGACTTCAAAGTTAGTGTCTCCTTATCATTATACCATGTTGTCCTCCACATTATTTCTTTGTTTGTGACTATGTCTCTCTCTGTTTCTATGTCTCTCTGTCTGTGTGTGTGTGTGTGTGTGTGTGTGTGTGTGTGTGTGTGTGTCTTATCTCTCTGTCTTTCTCCCTCTTCCCCATTGGGAAAAAAGATAATAATACAACAATAGAATAGAATTGGTATTTCCCATAACATGTATGAAAATCGAAACAGTAATACAAAACCTTCCAACTAAAAAAAGTCCAAGCCTAGATGGATTCACAGCAGAATTGTACCAGATATTTCAAGAAGATCTCACCAGTACTACTTAAATTATTCAAAAAGATAGATCCCGGGGCTGGAGAGATGGCCTAGCGGTTAAGAGCTCCAACCGCTCTTACAGAGGACCCGGGTTCGATCCCCAGCACCCACATGGCGGCTGAGAACCGTCTGAAGCTCCAATTCCAGGAGAACTCCAGTTCCAGGAGAATCCGAGACCCTCTTCTGAACTCCGCGGCGTTGCACGACACGGGTGCACAGACTTGCATTCAGACAGTACATTCATACACATACAGAAATAAATAAAAATTAATAAAAAAAATTTAAAAAAAAGATAGATCCCAAACTTCTTCTATGAAGCCAGCATCACTCTAATACTAAAACCAGGTAAAGACACAACCAATGAACATAGATACAAAATTCTCAACAAAGTAGTTGCAAACAGCATGAAGATAGACATCAAAAAGATCATTCACCAGGATCAAGTCAGCATTATTCCAGAGATGCAGGGATGGTTCAATATATGCAAGTCAATAAATGTTATAAATCATATAAATGGACTCAAAGACAAAAATCAAATGGCCATCTTAATAGATGCAGAAAAGGCCTTTGACAAAATTCAGTATGCATTCATGTTAAAAGTCCTAGAGAGAATTGGACTGGAGGCAACATACCTCAACATAATTGAAGCCATATAAAACAAACAAATAAATTTACTTAATTATGGAGGTGAAATGTATTTTTACTATATTTGGTGGGAAATTTAAAAATAAAAACCCAACACATAGTTTCTTACTGTATAGTTGAACTGTTAGGTTAATTCATTACTGTCTAAGACTGAATGTCTTGAGTAAGTAGGATCAAAATCATTTACTAAATGGCTAGTTATTGCATGTTACTTGTATATTCATGTTCTGTTTTTGTAAAATCAAACAAATACAAGAATATCCTATCTTTCAGCACTGAGTTTATGAATCGGTTCCCTTCGACAACAGCAATAGACACCAGCAGATAGCTATTAGAAGTCATGCATACAAATCTTCAGTTGTATCTCATTAATATACTCATCCATCCATTCATTCATTTATTATATCTCTTTTTTTCCTCACACACATCATACACACATGTTTGCCAGGGAGTGGCTCTTACTATCTCATTGACTTCCTCTATACATATTGTATAGGGTGGTTTTCATGTCTTTAGATTCTTCATTGAAATATATGTGTACGTGTGTATCTGTGAAAGAATGTGAGGCTACTGAACAGAATGAGGGAATATTGAACATATTTTTGTTCAGATTAATTTAGTTGCATCCTCTTTGTTTTATTTTGTTTACCCCAAGGGAACCCAGTTCTAAACCCATTATTGAAAGATATGACATTCTCACATTTGTGTGATGTATTAAGATAGCACAGGAAATATCTTTACAAGTCAGCCATTTCCACTTATTGTGCTATAGCAATTGCTTACACACACACACACACACACACACACATATATATATGTGTGTGTTTATATATATATATATATATATATTATATATATATATATATATTATATATATATATAAATGTAAGTACTAGCCCAGTAAATTACAACGAGAAAGTTCAGGGTAATAAATACTATTTTTAAAATATTTTTTATTATTTTTTATGTGCATGAGTGTACTGTCTGCATGTAGGTTGGTGCACCCATGTTGTGCACTGCTACGGAGGTCAGAAGAGGGCATCGGATTCCCCTGGTACTGGAATTAAAGACAGTTCTTAGCTGCCATGTGGGTGCTGGGAATCAAACCCGGATCCTCTGCAAGAGCAGTCGGCACTCTTAACCGCTGAGCCATCTCTCCAGCCCCATAAGTACTATTTTTTGTAAGTTGATTTTGTAACCTTCCACTTTGCTGAAAGTATCAGTTATTTCTAGAAGTTTCCTAGTGAAATTTTTTGGATCTCTTATGTATAATGTCATATCATCTGCAAATAGAGATAATTTGACCTCTTCTATTCCAATTAGTACTACTTCAATTTCCTTCTCTTTTCTATTACTCTTGCAAGGGTTTCAAGTACTATATTGAAAAGGATAACCCTCTTTAGTTCCTAATTTTAATGGGAATTATTTTAGTTTTTCTCTGTTCAGAATTATGTTCATTGTGGGTTTGTTCTATATATCTATAATGATACTGACCAACTAGATCTCAGATTATATTACAGATCTGTAGTTGTAAAAACATCATGGTACTGACACAAAATTAGGAACATTGATCAATAAAATGCAATAAAAGACCCAAATATGAGTACATACAATTTCAGCCACCTATCATTTGACAAAAGTGCCAAGAACACACAATATAGAGAAGACAACATCTTCAACAAGTGGTGCAGGCAGAACTGTATTTCCACCTGTAGAATAATAAAATTAGATCCTTATCTGAAACTTTGAAACTGGTAAGAAGAAAAATGGGCAGTACCCTCCAAGATATAGGCATAGGAAGGAAAGGACTTTTTTTTTTTCTTTTTGGTCTTTTTGAATCAGGGTCTCCCTTTAGTCCCAGCTGGCTGGGAGCTCGCCATGTAGACCAGGCTGGCTTTGAATACAGAGATCCTCCTGCCTCTGCCTCCCAGTGCTGGGATCAAAGGTGTGTGCCACCACACCCAGTGGAAAGGACTTTCTTAATGGGACATCAGCTACTCAGGCATTAAGTGGGACTTCATTAAGCTATAAAGCTTCTGTACAGCAAAACAACCAACCAAGAAAGTGAGTGAGAGAAAAGATTTACCAGCTACACATCTAACAAAGGATTACTATCCAGAATACACAAAGGACTCCAAAACAAAATAGCAAGAAAATAAACAACCCAATAAAATGATGGGCTATAGATCTGAGAAGTGAGTTCTCAAATGAAGAAATAAAAATAAGAAACATCTTAGAAAGTGCTCACCATCCTTAGTAATTAGAGACATGCAGATAAAAATCACTTTAAGATTCCATCTTAACCCAATCAGACTGACAAATATCAAGAGAATGAAGAACACCAGTGAAGCTTCCTTATATGATAAAGTGTGATGTACACAGAAGGGCACAACTGGCCAAATTTCGAAGAATAGGAGCCTCCAGAGTGCGTGTCCCTGGATAGGACTCCTATATTAAATCTCACCCATCCACATCTCAGTGATCATTGTGGAAGAGAGGGCAGAAAGATTGTAAGAGCTCATGAATGTAGGGAAGCGAAGGCTTTCAGAGTACAGGAAGCTTGCATGTAAGAACTTGTCACAACAGTGGCATCAGGCATGGGGCCCACGCCAATGCAGACAAGGTACCAGACTGTAGCAAGAGAAATGAGTGGTGGGCCAGCCCTGGAGACTGATTACTGGTGGATGAGAGAAAGAATGCCTTGCTAAGATTTCTAGATGTGCTGAGTAGATTCCAGTGGAGGAACCATTGTATGAAATGTACAAATGCTCAATAAAAAAATTAAAAAAGAAAATTATAGGCTCGTATCCCTAACAAAATACTTGTGATGCACATTGTAGGCTTCATGGTTTTACTTGTCACCTTTCCCGTTCCAACTCAATACCGAGCCCTGGGCAAATGTATTTGTCATGTATCTTAAAATGTTGTACCACATAGTCAAAACTTTATGCTAAATCCACAAGTACTATTAAGTTAATTTGTAGAATTTGTGCTATTAAATATTCTCAACTGTTTTCATGTAATAATGGGAAAATGAAGATCAAAATTA
Source organism: Rhizomys pruinosus (assembly GCA_009823505.1). Lineage (NCBI taxonomy): Eukaryota > Metazoa > Chordata > Mammalia > Rodentia > Spalacidae > Rhizomys > Rhizomys pruinosus. The sequence continues at coordinate 2,084,779 of VZQC01015218.1, read as the reverse complement.
AACTTGACTTTAATAAACTTCATTGCAAAAATATATTTCATTCCAAAATATATTTCTAAATCTTAAATAATTGTCATGTGGTATTTAAATGCTATAAATTCAATCTAGATTAAAGTTACTAGTTTCATATACCAAAGAAATACAAAGCAGATTAGATCTAAGAAAGATGGACAATCACTGCATTTCATAAGAACTGATTGTAGTGTCACCCTGCCTAAGGTATGATAATTGGCTTCATTTCATCCAACATTACATTTATTTTGCCATACAAGCATTTAAAAATACATTTCAAATTAGTACTTCAGTATATTACTATTTGACCTCCAGCAATTTACAAAGACTTGACAATTTTTTTAAAAAAGTGTTTTGTTTGTAGTGCTGAGGACCTGAGGGTTTCATTACTCTAGTGTTCCTCATCTACTGTACTTTTTCTTGTGCCCTCCCCCATGCTGGTCCTCTTCTTCTTCCTAAATAATCCCTCTTTTACATTCATGTCTCTTTTTAAAAACAATCTTGTTCCCAGTATAAAAAAACTAACATAGTTGTTTCTCTTTTTGAGTCTGGCTTATTTTTGCCTAACGTGATGCTCTCCAGTTCTATCCATTTTCCTACAAATGTCATAACTTCATTCTACTTTTTGTTTGTTATTTATTGTTTGTTGCCCATTTCTACAGTCCTGTACTGGGGTTGTGTCTGCTTGAGTTTGCTTGAGTTTGCATATGTCTTGTACAGGCTGACACAGTTGCTGTAGGTTCATATGAGCAAGGTCCCAGGAGCTTGTAGAATTCTATTTCCATAAGGTCATGCACCTCCTCCCTGGCTCTTTCAGTCTTTCCATCCCCTCTTCTGCAGGGGTTCCTGAGCTCTGAGTGGGTGGAGCTTAATGTAGGAGTCCTGTTCAATGACCCATATTCTGCAGACTCTTACTCTCTACACTTTGGCTATTTGTGACCTTTTGTGTTCCTGGCCCTCTGTTGTATGAGGGAGCCTCATTAATGAGAATTCATTCATGAGCTTCATTAATGTTTTCTTTACCCCTTGTAGAGTTTGCATTGTAGATGTGGCACTTAGTCTTAGGCAATTCACAGTGTCTGTGTGTGACCAGTTGTGCAGTTGTGGAACTCTAATAGTCTCTGGTACAAAAGAAGCATCTTCGATGAGTGGTGACTGGGATACTTGTGTGTAAATGTAAGGATACATATTTTGCACATAGTAGGAAATTACATTTGTCTAGGCATATGAGATACTTGTGGTTTTCTCTAAGATCTCTGACCTCTCCAGTTATGTGTATTTGGCTATGTTTACAGTCCCACACATGAGTTTCCTCCCATTGAGTGAGCTTTAAGTCCAGTTAAGTAGGTAGCTGTTTATTTCCCACTAGATAAGAGCACCACTACTTCACCATGTCATTTGCTATGCAGATCATTGCTGCGATTATTAGGCCCCGAAGCTAGGATTTTGGACCGTCCATTGATGTTCTGCCTTAACAGCTTGCACAGTGCTCTCCAAAGCTATGAGAGCTAGCCTTCAGGGTAACTGTCTTCTAGGTCAGTTCCAGCTCTATTGCTCCAAAGGCAATAAAGGCTATGGCAATAGCCTGCGTAATTTTGGAAGGCTTTTGGACTACCTGGTCAACAACTTGAAGTTTCCTCCTGTCTGGCAATGTTTCTTTTTATGTAGCCTTTAGCTATACATGAACTCATGTATAGATACTGTATGTGTAACTTGTCAGTAGGTTGTTGGACTAATATGATTCCCTCTTGTTTTTTACATTAGCTAGACATTATTTCTCTCCTCTCCCTCCCTTGCTGTCTAACCCTCCTTCTATTTCTTCCCCATTTAGAGTATTCCCATTTTCCTCATTACTCCCTTGATAATACCTATCTCCTATGGTACCACCTCTCTTGATCCCCTTCCCCTTTATCTTTATATGACCCTCCCTCTCCCTCTCCCATTCAAATACCTCAATTTTACACATTTCTCCCTTAATAACACTTGTCTCCTACTGTTCTTCTCTCTCAAGTTCTCTTGTTTGTTTGTTTTTCAGATAGGGTCTCCATGTAGTCCCAGCTGGCCTAGAACTTACTATATACATTAGGCTAGCCTCAATGTCACCAAGATCTGCCTGCCTCTGCTTCCCAAGTGCTGGGATTAAAGTCAGGTCCCACCATGCCTGGCCTTCATTTTATAAATTTTGATGAAATTCAAACCAGCAATTCAAATAATTTTATTCAATTTTTTTTACATTTATCGATTGACTGACTGACTGTGTGGTGGGGTGGTATGTGTATTCCATGGTGTTTGTTTGGAGGTCAGAGATCAACTTGTGGGGAGTCAGTTCTCTCTTTTTACCATGCAAGTCTTAAGGATGGAACTCAGATTGCCGGGTTTGGTGGCTTGCATGGTTACTTAACCAAGCTATCTTTCTGTCTCTCAAACAATTTTTAAATCAAACATTCTCACATAGTGCAATTAAAACATATGCTAATTTAGTACTTACATGCTAAGAAATGATGGTTGGAAAATATTAAAAGTATTTTCTGCCATTAACTGATTTAATTTTTGAAAGAGGGTAAAACTTTATGTGTACAGTAAAATTGCTGTAATTGATAACATATCATAATCTCACATCTGAGCTGAGGTAGTTCAGGTAGTATGGTGGCTAATCTTGGTTGTCCACTTGATATATCTGGGAAGAGAAAAATCTCAATTAGAGTTGCCTCTATGAGATTGGCCTGAAGCCATGTCTGTTGGACATTGTCTTGATTACAAATTGATGTACAAGGTTCTAGCCCATTTTGGGCAATATCCCCATATAGCTGGGCCTGTGCTATATAAAAAATGTAGCTGATTTGAGCCTGACAGCAAGCCAGTTGGCAGTGTTCCTATGGTTTCTGTTTCAAACTCTTGCCCTGAGTTCCTGCTTTGGCTTCCTTTAGTGATATAAAATGTAAGCCAAATAAACCCTTTAGTCCCACAGGTTGGGGATGCTATGATTCGCATCCTAAATGCCATGCCCTTAGTACACATATGCTAAAGACTTGGTTTCCAGAGTGTAGTAATATTGAGAAGTGTGGAATATGTAGGAGGTGTCAGGAATTGAGGTCATTATGGTCAGTGTTGGTCACTGTTTTATCACAGTAACAGAGGAATAAACTAGGGCAGGCAGCATTCATTTGTGGTGGATATTATGTTTTCAAGTGGTGCAAAATGTTGCATGTTCAGAACCAAGGCATCAGTGTGCGATCCCACAATGCAACCCGGGCAGATACTGCCAGAAATGCTGTGGATTCATTATACATTTGGTGTTGAGTTAATATTTTGTCACTTCATGTTTGGAACCCTTTTACTGCTGCCAATTTTTTCATAATATTCACATTCTTTAATATGGTCTATAGGTTAAGAAACTGGATTTAAACTAAGTTAAGTACATAAAAGATTAGAATCAAGATTAACCAGAAGGATTTCACCAACAAGGTCAAGGTGACTAATAAAGGTTCATGATCCCTGTCTCTTTCTTTTTTTTTTTTTTTTTTTTTTTTTT